>CM049859.1:1771178-1803678 GCA_027422415.1 Schizothorax lantsangensis
GACCAATAGACAAACACACACAGCCAGTCCTGATATGACCAACAGACACAAACACATACTCAGACAAAGAGCACATATTACTATCTGCTACAAGGCACAGTTTACAAGAGAGACGCTTACCATGTTGTACGAGCGAGGAGAGGTTTCTGTCTGACAGTGAGGCTCTATGCTGTCAGGGTCGCTGATAATTCATCTGAAGACTCCAGGAAATAGTAAGATGACACACTTACAGAGCCGCTCCTCCTTCACGTCCACAGCTCCACCCTCCACATCCACCTACAGGTGTCACATTCCTCAGATCCCTCTCTCTACCTGTGCTGAGGAACAAGACCAGACAAGAAGCTCCAGACTAGTCACAGGAGGGGACCGCGGTGGCACAGATGCATGCATGAAATATTGTACAAATATAGCTAAAGTATCGGCTAAAAACACATCTCTTCCATCTTTATTTCACCTCTAACTCTAGCACTCTTTATTCTAATTCTATTCTTTAAAAGACTTGCACTCTTATTCATTCACTAACTGCTTGTGTTCTTCAAAAACAAAAACTAACTAACACTAGCTTCTCTATTCTTTTTCTATTCTATCAGTTTTGTTTTTATTTATTATATAAATAATAACTTGTTATTAGCTTGTTATAGCACTTGTATATTATTGCTCTTTTGTTGTTTTGATTGCTTGTATTGTCCTCATTTGTAAGTCGCTTTGAATAAAAGTGTCTCCTAAATGACTAAATGTAAATGTATTGCATGCATGACCAGCATAGCTTTTAAAAAACTATAAAATTAAAATTAATTTAAAAATTAAAATATTCATAATATAGGTATATATTTATAAAAATTTTGTATTCTGCGTTTAATTTTAAAAATAACATTAAAATTAAAAAAGTTTTAAGTTTAAATTTTTTTTTTGATTTATTAATTTTTTTGGCATTTTCGGCTTTTTATTACAATAGCACAGATCAGAACTGACCGGAAGTGAAGTGGGAGAGAGAGGGGCGGGAGTCGGGATTCGAACTCGGGACGAGTGTAGTGCAATGGCACTGACTTTTTATTGTAATTTAAATTTAATTTCAAATTACATGTTTATCATTTTTGCCAAAATTGTTGTCAATATTTAAGTTCACGCTGGAGATGTATCAGAGCCACAACAGGTGTAGTTCATGATGTTCCACTAGCAGAACGCCTCCTAATGATTTATATTGATTCCAAAATAATAACTCAATGAGTAACAATTTAAATGTTCAGCTATACTTTTTAATAATTTTAACTTTTACCTATTTTTGGATTTTTCGGATCATCAGTCATCAAAGCTCGGTAAATATTGGTCACAGACACAGAGATTTACTTTAAATTTCACCAAGATGATTACAGTTTTTTCCAACTGCTTACACACAAAATCTTTATGTCACACGATTTCTGAAACCTCTCACTCAAAGTGCAAAACTACACACCAAATCTCCAAAACCAGAAGCTATTTCTCAGCCTTTGACTCAGTCTTCAATAGCATTAAACACTTTTTTCAAAACACTACACTCTTCCTAAAACACAACAATCTATCTTGCTTTCCTTTTCCAAACACAACCAATCAAAATGCTACACTTCTTCACCAGGTCACACACACACTCCTCACATGTGCAAACACTAACTGCTTAACTGATCACTAACCAATCACTGCTTTACTGTAGTATAGGCCTATAAATAGATCAATGGTCAGAATACCTGTTTTGAACAATGGATGCCAACAATGGACAGAGAGCAAGAGGAGGAAGAGGACGAGAGCAAATATGTTCTTTACTGTATTCTAAAGAATATACTTTTGGTTTACATATGTTTATGGTTTTGTTGTATGCTACTGTATACAACAGTAATGTTTGGCCTAATAGATATGTTCATTGGTGTTTACAGTGTACTTGTTACCCCTCTCAGCAGATTACTTTCACTGTACAACATTGTATTGAACTGTAGATATAAGCCTATGAAAGACCAAAGAGCAACAGTGTTTACATGGTATATCCAAACATTTATTATTATGACAGAAGTGTTTGGATGCAAATCATTCTGACCATTTTGAATGCAGTGTTACATTTTTGCAGTGTTACATTTTGCAGTGTTACATTTTGCAGTGTTACATTTTGCAGTGTTACATTTTGAATGCAGTGTTACATTTTGCAGTGTTACATTTTGAATGCAGTGTTACATTTTGAATGCAGTGTTACATGCAGTGTTACATTTTGAATGCAGTGTTACATTTTGAATGCAGTGTTACATTTTGAATGCAGTGTTACATTTTGAATGCAGTGTTACATTTTGAAGGCAGTGTTACATTTTGAATGCAGTGTTACATTTTGAAGGCAGTGTTACATTTTGAATGCAGTGTTACATTTTGAAGGCAGTGTTACATTTTGAAGGCAGTGTTACATTTTGAATGCAGTGTTACATTTTGAAGGCAGTGTTACATTTTGAATGCAGTGTTACATTTTGAAGGAGATGTGAGGCATTTTGCATTTTGTGTGTGCAGTTTTGGGAATTTGTAGAGTTTTGAAAAAAGGTGACATAGTTTTGAAAACGTGTGTAAGCAGTTGGAAAAAACTATAACATTACTCACTATAAAGAGCCGCAGATTGTGTTTTCAAGCAGTTAAAAGGTGGCTTTTTTTAATCAGTCTTCCCATCAACGCCATTATATTGTTCATTCAGACTGAATCGCGAACGCGCATCAACACAAGAGGCGGGATTTATCGCATGAGCCAATCACAGACGAACGGAAGCAGTCATATCCAATCATATCGTGATTCCCCATTCTTCTTTTTTTATTGAACTTTCAAAATGACAAAATTCAACAGCAAGTTCTTGACAGATTTATCATATTTACACATTTTGTAAATACAAATTGAAATAATTTTAATAAAAAAATAAAAAAAAATAAAATTCTACCCCCCCCAGCACTCTTGGCATGCTATGGGGGGTCTGTTAAAACTCAGTGGGCCCACCCCCTGCTGGTCTCGCCCCCCTACCCCATTCAGTGATATTATGAGGAGACACTGCCTCCTTTGCCTTCTCGGAGGAAACGCTCCTGATATATACATATTTATATCAGTATATATTTCAGTTTCATTATTATCTATTTTTGGAATTTAAATAAAAAAAAAGTTAAGTTGTACTCAGTGTGTGCATTTCATTGCCTATAAAGAAATAAACAAGTGGCGTGTTATTATTATTATTATTTTATTTTCACTATTAATCAGTTGTTGTCAAGGTGATTTTTAGCGGATGACGTCACTCCACACAGGTGATTATCAGAGTGAAAAGTGTGCTTCTTCTCTTCTCTTTCTGGCGCTTTTAAAGGTGTTTTCCGGCGCGGTGTCGCCCTCTGGCGCCTGACTGCGGTACTGCGCTGTCGCAATGCACTGCTCATCACGACACACCAGAGAGAGAGAGAGACCAGCAACCGGCAAAACATCTCAGTTCTTTGATTCCACAGCCTTAACCTCTCCTCAGAGAATGTGTGACAGAGACAGAGATCAAGACAAGACGATCCTCGTGAGAAACATCCACAGCTGTGTGACGGAGGAGCTTCTGTTCGAGCTGTTCCTGCAGGTGATGCATCTTCATCATCTTCTTCATTCACCTGTTCACTGTGTGTCTATCATCTTCATCATTCACCTGTTCACTGTGTGTCTATCATCATCTTCATCATCATTCACCTGTTCACTGTGTGTCTATCATCATCTTCATCATCATTCACCTGTTCACTGTGTGTCTATCATCATCTTCATCATCATTCACCTGTTCACTGTGTGTCTATCTTCATCTTCATCATCATTCACCTGTTCACTGTGTGTCTATCATCTTCATCATCATCATTCACCTGTTCACTGTGTGTCTATCTTCATCATCATCATTCACCTGTTCACTGTGTGTCTATCATCATCTTCATCATCATTCACCTGTTCACTGTGTGTCTATCATCTTCATCATCATTCAGCTGTTCACTGTGTGTCTATCATCATCTTCATCATCTTCTTCATTCACCTGTTCACTGTGTGTCTATCATCATCTTCATCATCATTCACCTGTTCACTGTGTGTATCATCTTCATCATCATTCACCTGTTCACTGTGTGTCTATCATCTTCATCATCATTCACCTGTTCACTGTGTGTCATCATCTTCATCATCATTCACCTGTTCACTGTGTGTCTATCATCTTCATCATCATTCACCTGTTCACTGTGTGTCTATCTTCATCATCATCATCATTCACCTGTTCACTGTGTGTCTATCATCTTCATCATCATTCACCTGTTCACTGTGTGTCTATCATCTTCATCATCATTCACCTGTTCACTGTGTGTCTATCTTCATCATCATCATCATTCACCTGTTCACTGTGTGTCTATCATCTTCATCATCATTCACCTGTTCACTGTGTGTCTATCATCTTCATCATCATTCACCTGTTCACTGTGTGTCTATCTTCATCATCATCATCATTCCTGTTCACTGTGTGTCTATCATCATCATCATCATTCACCTGTTCACTGTGTGTCTATCTTCATCATCATTCACCTGTTCACTGTGTGTCTATCATCATCTTCATCATCATTCACCTGTTCACTGTGTGTCTATCATCATCATCATCATTCACCTGTTCACTGTGTGTCTATCTTCATCATCATTCACCTGTTCACTGTGTGTCTATCTTCATCATCATTCACCTGTTCACTGTGTGTCTATCTTCATCATCATCATTCACCTGTTCACTGTGTGCATTCACCTGTTCACTGTGTCTATCATCTTCATCATCATTCACCTGTTCACTGTGTGTCTATCTTCATCATCATCATTCACCTGTTCACTGTGTGTCTATCTTCATCATCATCATTCAGCTGTTCACTGTTCACTGTGTGTCTAGCTGTTCCTCATGCATCTCATCATCATCTTCATCATCATTCAGCTGTTCACTGTGTGTCTATCATCATCATCATCATTCACCTGTTCACTGTGTGTCCATTGTTCAGCTGTTCCTGTGTGCATCTTCATCATCATCTTCATCATCATTCACCTGTTCACTGTGTGTCTATCTTCATCATCATCATCATTCAGCTGTTCACTGTGTGTCTATCTTCATCATCATCATCATTCAGCTGTTCACTGTGTGTCTATCTTCATCATCATCATCATTCAGCTGTTCACTGTGTGTCTATCTTCATCATCATCTTCATCATCATTCAGCTGTTCACTGTGTGTCTATCTTCATCATCATTCAGCTGTTCACTGTGTGTCTATCATCATCTTCATCATCATTCACCTGTTCACTGTGTGTCTATCTTCATCATCATCATCATTCAGCTGTTCACTGTGTGTCTATCTTCATCATCATCTTCATCATCATTCACCTGTTCACTGTGTGTCTATCATCATCATCATTCAGCTGTTCACTGTGTGTCTATCATCATCATCATTCACCTGTTCACTGTGTGTCGCGCTGATTATTGATATGATTGATAATAATTCTTGAGCTGTTCCTGCAGGTGATGCATCTTCATCATCATCATCATCATTCAGCTGTTCACTGTGTGTCTCACTGATTATTGATATGCATTGATAATAATTCTCTTGTCCTCTTGATGAATCTGTTTTTGCAGCTCATATTTCTTTAGTACGCTGGTGTTTAGAGCATCACGTCACAGAACTAATAATATTTTAATCACTGAATTAGTCAAGCTTTTGGGTTTTGAAGCAACAAATTGATCTAAAAATATATCAAAATTTTAAAGAGTAATATCTGTTGGATACTTTTGTCTCCTGTAGAACTATAAAGTTTATTTATTTATTTTTGTTTGTTTGCTTATTTTTTAGTTTGTTGTATTTACTTAAATGTAATGTATTATAGTTGTTAGTTAATTATTATTATTATTAGTAGTAGTAGTATCATTATCATTGTTTTATTTATTTATACTTGCCATTTATTATTGCTGTGATGTTATTTATTTCTTTAGTTATTATTATTATTATTATTATCATGACTTAAATTGTAATTTCCTAATATATATATATATATATATTAGTGCTGTCAAACGATTAATCTCATCCAAAGTAAGTTCTTGTTTATATAATAAATGTGTATTGTGTATATTTATTATGTATATATAAATACACATGCATGTATATATTTAAGAAAATGTTTATATATTAAATGTATTTATATATAATATAAAATATAGATATATAAACGTATGTAAATATTTTCAAAATATATACTGTATGTGTGTATATACATAATAAGTATAAAGTACACACATATATTATGTAAAGAAAAACTTTTATTTTGGATGTGATTAATCATTTGATAGCACTAATATATATATTTATGTAATGTCATTTATAACCGTAATGGTTATTTATTAGTTTTTTTATATATAGTTGTCATTATTATTATTATTTCAATTGTAATGTGTTAATGTTTATATTTAAAATGTTATATATCGATCTAAATATGAATGTAATATTTTTGTGTTTAAACGGGGATGTGTGATCCTCTCTCCAAACACAGATATTCATATCTCCTTCCCGTGCTCCAGGCAGGTCCAGTACAGCAGGTGTGTATATTCAGAGAGGGACAGTATGGATGTGTGTATTATAAACACGCTGAAGCGGTTCCATACGCAGTCGCTCTTCTCAATGGGATCTGGCTGTATGGGCAGCCAATCAGGTTACAGCAGAAAACCGGTGGGTAACTGTTTAAACAGGTGTTTAACGTGTTATCTTGAACCTCCTCATCAACAGAACGCTTGTGTTGTGCTGTTTTTAGATGGATGTTATCATAGAAATGATGCGTTTGCATACCACACGGAGACGGGACTGATAGCAGACAGGTGTGTCACATTACAACAACAGCAATGCTTCGGGTTATGATACACTATATTGCCAAAAGTATTGGGTCGCCCCCTTGTAATGAACAGGTTTGACTACTTTAGTAATTTCTATGAGTACAAATCTTAATGTTAAAGCATATAATGATATTCTAGGAAATTGTGTGCTTCTAATATTATAGCAACAGTTTGGACTCTTTTCTATTCTAACATGACAATGTCTCTGTGTATAAGACAAGGTTACACTATATAGACAAAAGTATTGGCACCCCCTTCTTTAGAACAGAAAAATGCACTTAAAAAATCTGTGGCAACAACGATGGGAACATAATTCATGTATTTAAAAATTGTATTTCATCTCTGTTCAACAGTTTTGTAAGTGTCTAAAATGACTGAACCCATATGTACAAGTCATTGGTGTTTGGTGATGAGTTTTTGTCTCAAGGTCTGCATTTACAGTCACACCAGAGGTGTTAAACTGGGATTAGGACTTGGTTTTATGCAGACCAGTCAAGTTCTTCCACACTGACTCAATCAATCATTTTCTTTTTGAACCTTGTCTTATACACAGAGACATTGTCATGTTAGAATAGAAAAGAGTCCAAACTGTTGCTATAATATTAGAAGCACACAATTTCCTAGAATATCATTATATGCTTTAACATTAAGATTTGTACTCATAGAAATTACTAAAGTAGTCAAACCTGTTCATTAGAAGGGGTGCCAATACTTTTGGCAATATAGTGTAGGTCGGAGGTCAAAAAATGTGGTGTTGCTTCCCCAGAGTACCTCAAATCATTTAAATTCAGCCTCGATCTCAAGACTCTCCTCTTCTGTTGCTTTGTGGGTAATATTTTGCTCGAAACGCGTGAACAGATGAACACTACACAATATATGATATGGCATACACTAATAATAATGCATGCTATTTAGAACAGATAGCATGATTTGGGACAGTCTTAATCCATGCATTGTTTGAAAGCACTTTCTACTGAGGGTTTTATTCCTAACACTGCCTGCAGGACTGATTCAGGTTATATTTATACATAAGATAATATTTGGTTTTTGAAAGGAATTAATACTTTTAATCAGAATACGTCTCATTAAATTGATCAAAAATACAGTGAAGAACGGACAATAATGTTTAAATTGGTGCATAATATTTCTGTTTAAATGCTTTTTTAATCCTAATATTGTGCAGCACGACTGTTTTCAACATTGATAATAATCATAAATGTTTCTTGAGCAGCAAATCAGCATATTATTATGATTTCTGAAGATCATGTGACACTGAAGACTGCAGTAATGATGCTGAAAATACAGATTTGATCACAGAAATAAATTACAGTTTAACACATATTCACATGTTTTACATTCTAATAATATTTCATAATTTTACAGTATTTTTGATTAAATAAATGCAGCTTTGATGAACAGAAGAGACGTCTTCTTATTAACCCCAAATGTTTGAATGGCATTCTTTTTATAATAGAGAGTAATATTTAGCATTTTGAAATGCCATGTGGTGTGTGTTCATAATTTTTTAATTGTGTAATATTTATTTTAATTTGACATACTCCATATTTCCCATGGTTGTGTCCAGCAGTGCGGATGCTGTGCTTCTGAATGACAGTCCAGCTGTGAAGATCCATTCCAATGAAGCCTGCGGCTGGAGAGACATGGTAACATACCACAAAATATAACATAACATATATGTATGTATACGTAAATATATTTATATATATGAGTTCATTTGCAAAAACAGATGACTTCGTTTTTAACAATTTTCAAAAATTATTTTTTTTTCATTGTGCATTACAATTAATCAAACTGCAGGTGGATTATTTTGATTAGGTTAGAAAATAACAAAAATATACTATTATATGTTATGTTGTGTTATGTGTGAAAAAAATAAAAAACTGTTGATAACAAAAAAAAAAATTTTTTTTCCTATTATTATTATTATTTAGTCATTTAGCAGATGCTTTTGTCCAAAAATACTAGTGCTGTCAAACGATTTCAAAATAAAAGTTTTTGTTTACATAGTATATGTATGTGTATATTTATGTATATATAAAGACACACACATACAGTATATATTTTGAAAATATTTACATGTATATATTTATATTCATATAATTTATATTATATATTAAATATATAAACGTAACATATTTTTCTTAAATATATACATGCATTTTTATTTACATAATAAATATACACATACATATACTATGTAAACAAAAACTTTTATTTTGTAATCGTTTGACGGCATTAAAAAATACAACTAACTATCACAATAAAAACATGATAACATAATAAAAAACATGATTTTTGAAGAAAAAAAAAACCGGAGTTATCTCTTTTTGCAAATAAACTCTTCATATACATGTAAGAAAATATAGTAATGAAAAAAAATCATATAATAATGATGAAAAAACTAAAAATATATAATAATCAACAAACTTTCATTCCAAACAGAGCACACTTAGGGAAAATAAGATTAAAAAATGAAATACTTAATTTGTTGTCCTGCATCATAACTGCACAGGAACGTTTAATACACGTCCAGATGTTGTATTGTTGTGTGTTAGGTCTCCAGCAGACGTCTGGACGCGTGGTTCTGTCCTGCTCTCCAGTGGTCAGTGTACTCTGGGCTCCGGTCTATGCAGGAGAACACATCTCTCCACAGCACACTGAGTTTAGAGAGTAAACGCTGAGAAAACGGCAAAACCGAGTGTGCATCTTCTTTTATTGGCTCAGGTTGAATATAACCTGCACAGAGGCTGTAAACCTGTCTAATAAAGCCTTCTGAATGAACACTACTGTTTCTGGACAAATCTGATCATCTGAAATGTTTTTATGCAACTTCATCTTGCGTTCACATTCAGCAGGGCTTTGTGTCTCGGCTCTGGTGATTAGAACATTAATAGAAAAATGATTGATTGGTGCTTTTGTCATCTACAGTGACATATTTATGCCACAGCCATATCACCCTGCAGCCCAAGACTGGTTGCCCACTGAAGCTAAGCAGGGTTGAGCTGGTCAGTACCTGGATGGGAGACCTCCTGGGAAAACTAGGTTGCTGTTGGTAGAGGTGTTAGTGAGGCCAGCAGGGGGTGCTCACCCTGTGGTCTGTGTGGGTCCTAACGCCCCAGTATAGTGACGGGGACACTATACTGTCAAAAGAGCACCGTCTTTCGGATGAGACGTTAAACCGAGGTCCTGACTCTCTGTGGTCATTAAAAATCCCATGACACTCATCGTAAAGAGTAGGGGTGTAACCCCGGTGTCCTGGACAAATTCCCTCCACTGGCCCTTATCAATCATGGCCTCCTAATAATCCCCATCCACTTGATTGGCTCTATCTCTCTCTCCTCTCCACCTGTAGCTGGTGTGTGGTGAGCGCACTGGTGCCGTTGTGCTGTGGCTGCCGTCGCATCATCCAAGTGGATGCTGCACACTGGTGGTGGTTGAGGAGAGACCCCCCACATGATTGTAAAGCACTTTGGGTGTACATCAATACACAATAAAGCGCTATATAAATGCCTCATTCATTCATTTATAGGAGGATAAAAGCTTAACGTCACATTTATGATGTTTCTAACGTCAAACGTTCACTAGCCTTCAGCCAAAACCTCTCCCTCTCTTGAATTATAACTAATATGATAAGATGCAATAACTATTACCTTCAGACTTTAGACTTAATAAATGTCAAGAGTATTGCAGTTGGTGCTGGTGTCAGAAAACATGTTTTAATGTTACAAAAGATTTCTGTTTCAAATAAAGCCTGAGCTTCTGTGAATCCAGAAAAAATAAAATATTGTGCAGCACAACTGTGTTCAACATTGATAATAATCAGAAATGAGCAGCAAATCAGCATATTATTATGATTTCTGAAGATCATGTGACACTGAAGACTGCAGTAATGATGCTGAAAATACAGATTTGATCACAGAAATAAATTACAGTTTAACACATATTCATATAGAAAACAGCTGATTTAAATTATAATAATATTTCACAATTTTTACTGTATTTTTAAACAAATAAATGCAGCCTTAATGAGCAGGAAAGGCTTTTTCAGAAACATTAAATAATATTACAGACCCAAACTTTTGAACAGGAGTGAACTTTTATTTTTATTTTTTATTTGTTAATTTAAAAAAAAAATAATAATAATAATACAAATCTAAATCTAAAAATATATATAAACCTATTTTACAGAATTTTTGAATAATTAAAAAAAATGTTCAATAAAAAAAAAAAAAAGTTCAATTCAGTCCAATTCAAGTTTATTTTATACAAATTGTTGCAAAGCAGCTTTACAGAAAATTAAGTTTCATTATATTTATAGAGTAGGTATATTTATTAGTGGTGACTATGGCAGAAATGTACAGTAAAAGTGTATTTGGTGGGAGGATGGGTTAGTTTTCTCAGCACATGGGGATAACTTCATTCTGGAATATATTTGGATATCTAGAGGAATGATTTGACAGTGTTTAGAAATGATAGTTAAAGCCCAAGCTTTTGAACGTTATATTTTTTCTTCCTCTTGCGTGACTCCTTTTATTAATGCTCTCTGGAAATGCTGATAAAATGGCACTTAGTTCTAATCAACAATAATAGTTGCTGTTCAATAAAGGTTTATTGCTGGGCTGTATAACACGGACAGAAGTGTATTAGAAGCGGTGTGAGTTTGCAGGTGTGAGTGAAGTCTGTGAGATGTCCAGAAGAACATGTGGTCTGTCGTCTGTGGAGCTGCTGCTCTCGACGCTTCTTCTTCTGCTGTTCGGGGTGTGTGTGGGACTCAGCGTCGTCACCTGGCTCGCTCTACACAACACAGGTACGCTTGGATGCAAACTCTGTGAGATTTGCTTAGATCCAATGAGAAAGTGTTTTATGAGGCTGGAGGGGTCTTACAAGGGTTAATAAACACCTGGGGCCGGTTGCATAAACTGTATACTCTTAAAAAGTTAGGCATATTATTACGTTTTAAATTCAGTTGTGAGATTGGTCTTATTTGTATTGGAAAAGTAAGGCAACTACTAGTTCTTCAGACACAGTCTTAACATGGGGGATACGTTTATGCAACTGGCCCCTGGATGTTTCAATAAGTCTTATATAGTATTTTCTTTACTCTTTACTTCAAAAGCTATGTCTAAAAAAGGTAATATTTTATGTATTTGAGGTCTGAGATGTGGGAACGGTGAAGAGAGAGAGAGGGCAAACATTTTGCATGTAAGATCAGCATTGCCGTCTGTTCAGCCAATATATGACCCTGGAGCACAAAAGCAGTCATAAGTAACACAGGTATATTTGTAGCAATAGACAACAATACATTGTATGGGTCAAAATTATACATTTTTATTTTATGCCAAAAATCATTAGGATATTAAGATCATGTTCCATGAAGATATTTAGTAAATTTCCTACCGTAAATATATTAAAATTATTTTTTGATTAGTAATATGCATTGCTAAGAACTTCATTTGAACAACTTTAAAGGTGATTTTCTCAATATTTAGATTTTTTTGCACCCTCAGATTCCAGATTTACAAATATTGTCCTATCATAACAAACCATACATCAATGGAAAGATTATTTATTCAGCTTTCAGATGATTTATAAATCTCAATTTTGAAAAATTGACACTTATGACTGGTTTTGTGCTCCAGGGTCACATATTGTCTTTAATAGCCTGCATAGCACTTCATCTTTATAACATGGGATTTTGACCAAATATATTCAATCTTGATTTTTGTAAAATGTTGCAACAAAAAGTTTTTTTGTGTGTGTGTGTGTGTGTGTGAAAATGTAGTTTTGGACATATAAGGTAATAAAAAATATTTAAAAAAGTAACTACAAATGAGCATATAAAGCAAATATCTTTAAAAGAAATTCCGTGTGGAGCATGCCCCCGATCCGAGCAATGTTCTCACCTGTTCCCCTCTTACCTGTTTGCATCTCTGTATGAGACTGTCCATCTCTCATGAGCTCAGCTGGAGGTGTTCTGCAGTGATGTGTGATGTTTCAGATGCTGGAGGAGAGCAGAGCGGCTCAGAGTTCAGCGGGATCCTCGTCATCTCTAACATCGTCTTCACCGAGGAGCTGCTGGACAAACACAGCGCACCGTTCAAAGCTCTGGCCTACGACAGCGAGCAGAAGGTCACTCACACAAACTCAAGATCCTGTCATCATTTACTCAGCCTCATGTGAGTCCAAACCCGTGTGATGGACTTTATTCAGAAGAGCAGACAGTGAAAGTCAAGTCAGATGACATGAGGATGAGTAAACCATGGCAGAATCTTCACTTTAATTCATCGGAGGAATCATGAAGCATGTCAAAACATGTCGTTTATACCTCTAAATCAAAAGAAAAAATACATTTTTGAACCAAAAACATTTTGCATTGTGACATATTAATTGCTTGACAGCTAAAACATGTTTTCTACATTTACTTGAATGTGAGAAATCACCAGAAATGAATGTACACATCATGGTACATGACACTATGTACAGCCTAAAAGAGAGAAAAAATTGTTTTACAATAATACTGTAGACATTGCTTTATAATGTCAAAGATAATATAATAAATTCATTATTTATTATATTATTATAAAAACAATATTTGTTATTTTATTAGAGCTGTCAAACGATTAATCGCATCCAAAATAAAAGTTTTAGTTTTTTATAATATATGTGTGTGTTCTGTGGAGATTTATGTATATATATGAATACACACGCATACAGTATATATTTTGAATATATTTACATTTATTTACATGTCTATATTTATATTCATATAATTTATATTATAAATAAATGTATTTAATATATATATAAACAGAACATATTTTTCTGAAATATATAAATGCATGTGTTTGTATTTATATATACATAATAAATATACACAGCACACACACACACACACATATATATATATATATATAGAGAGATATTTATTTTTTATGTAATCGAAAACTTTTATTTTGGATGCGATTAATCACTTGACAGGACTATATTTTATATTTATATTATAATATTATGAATATGTATAATGATAATTTTGAGAATTAATTTGCTTAATTGTCATGAAAAAATGTCAAAGTTCAAATGGAAAAATGTTAATGGTACATTAATGATAAGCTTAATGACGTAAATGATCATTTAACATTTTTTAAACACTTTCATGAAATGAAATCCTAGTAATGATTATAATGCATATCTTTTCACTCTGTAAGTTATTGACTGACTGATACGATCAGTATTTTAGTGTGATAATAATAATCAGTTTAGTTGTGTTTCTCTGCAGATCAATGACGCTTGCAGTCGTACTTCTCTTAAAGAGCAGTTCAGAAGCTCCAAGGTCAATCAATTCAGGTCAGACTTTATATATTAAAGCCCATAAGCTAAAAACACAGCAATTAAGTTCATCATTTTTAATATTTTGTCCATGCATTTAGGTTCTAGAAATGTGCTTTGAATTACAAATAACCAACAGCTGTGATATTGTGAAATACTTCAGTGCAAAAAAATAAATAAAATGAGATTTTCTATTTTAGATATTTTTAAAACAAGGTAAATTTACTAGAGAGGCATTTATGTATTTATTTATTGTTTGTTTGTATAGTTTAATGCATAAATATAACAAAACAATTAGTAAGGTTTATGCTTAAAATTCAAGTTTCAAGTAATCAAAGATGAGTTCTCTATAAAAGTCTTGTTATTTCTGCAGTTGTGTGATTGTTTGCGTGTGAATGGTGTGTGTGCTCTCAGTGAAGGCAGCGTGGTGGTGGTGTTTGAGCTGGTCTTCCGAGGCGTTCTGGATTCACAGACGGTTCAGGAGCAGTTAGTCGCTGGTTTACAGCAGGCTGATGGTTCAGATGATGGACTCGTAATCAACATCGACAGGGTGCAGGTCACAGGTAATGTCTTCAAGACATATCTGCACTCTCATATCCATGGATTGTGTCTAAACATCTCCATGTGACGTTATAGACGTAATTGATTTAATTAGTTCATTTAATAGACTTCTGCATAGAAGTGAAACGCGATGTTGTACTTCAGGAGCATATACAGTGAAAAAAGTGTCGGGGCCAAAATAGAGCCTTGAGGCACACCACATATAAGTGATGTCGAGCTCGATGTATATGCGCCGAATCTCACTGCCATGCTTTATAGACGTAATTGATTTAATTAGTTCATTTAATAGACTTTTGCATAGCAGTGAAACGCGATGTTGTACTTCAGGAGCATATACAGTGAAAAAAGTGTCGGGGCCAAAATAGAGCCTTGAGGCACACCACATATAAGTGATGACGAGATCGACGTATATGCGCCGAATCTCACTGCCATGCTTTATAGATGTAATTTATTTAATTTGTTAATTTAATAGACTTAATTAATTTCATTTGCGCAACTCTTAAGTTTGGAGGGGGTTTTTTTCAGCTGATTTCTAATTTCTACCCTCAGATAAACCAGCTACAACCACAGCAGGAGCAGGTGAGACGGGTTTCTGTTTTATTGCTCAATCTGAAGGACACACGTCATGTCAGGGACAAAGTCTAGTTTTTTATTTGTTGCTTTGATTGTATTTAGATAAGAAAATGACATGATATAAATGTGGGATGGATGTCATATTATGGATCAAAAAGCTAAATATTTTTAAAAAATAATTATTAAATGATTAATAATTAATAATTTTTCAATAATTTAAAAAATAAATGTAATATAAAACTCAACATCAACACCAGCCCTACATTAAAAATCAACATCAAGATATTTGGTTAAAATTGATTTATTTGAATGGGAATATGTGAAACTCCTTTTTTGTGTGTGTGTTGTTAATCACTTTTTTTTTTTGTCCTGCAGTGTGACATTAATTGTAAAATTTCATTAATTATAAATTTTATTAATATGTTTATAAATGCTACATGCTTAAAGTTAGCCAAATGTAGTTTTAGATGGAGTATAGCATGTCACAGCACAATTATTTCACCACAGGGTATATATATATATATATATTGTTCAAAAGTTTGGGGTCACTAACATTTTATTTTATTTTATTTTTTTAAATAAATTAGTTCTATAATTTAGCCAGGTTGCATTAAATTAATCAAAAGTGACATTTATAATGTTGCACTCGGGAAAGCACTATACATATATATGTATATGTATATATCACAGTTTCCACAAAAATATTGTGCAGCACAATTTTTTTCAACATTGATAATAATCAGAAATATTTCTTGAGCAGCAAATCAGCATATTATTATGATTTCTGAAGATCATGTGACACTAATAGTGAAGTAATGATGCTGAAAATATATTCACATATTCACATAGAAAACAGCTATTTTACATTCTATCAAAATTGTACAATATTACAGTTTTTAATCTATTTATGATCGGAAAATAGGAGACTTCATTCAAAAACATTTAAGAAAACCTTACCGACCCCAAATTTTGAATGGTATTGTGTAGTTTATAAATATGCATTTACATGTTTGTAGAAATGTCTGATTAGTTTAAAAGTGAATATTGTTGTACGTGTTGGTAATAGCGGTGCGTCTGCTGTCAGTCACTGCAGTGAATTGTCCAGAAGGACAGAAGGCTTGTGCTGATGGAGCCGCATGTGTTCCTCAATCTGACGTCTGTGACGGAGTACAGAGCTGTGCTGACGGCTCCGATGAGGAGCACGCTCTGTGTGGTACGTCCTTGGGACATTTTCATATATATTTATACACACACACAATATTAGTGTTTTTGAGATGCATGTATTGTGATGATAAAGTGTGTTTCATGTGATGCAGCAACAGAGTGTGATGGTCAGTTTCTTCTGCTCGGACCGACCGGATCCTTCCACTCCAAGAACTTTCCTGAGGTCTATGACAGTCCCACAGACTGCCGCTGGATCATACGGTCATATGATCATCAGACGCATCTACACATACGTTACTATCTCACAAACTCTTTTTAAAATACTTTATTAAGTCTTTCAATTCAAAAACACATTTAATACAATTATGCAAGTGAATTTTTCATTTGAAGACATAATATTTTTTACCAATAATTATTCCATATTTTTCCTTCTACTTTCTCTTCTGTTCACTTTTTTTTCTTTTGTGGTAATACTCAACACCAACAAATATATATATGTATATATATACTGTATATAAACTTTTGATTTTAGACGTGCCCATAACTTTTCAAAATTAATATTTTACTTTTGATTTCATATGTTATCCTTTCCATAGAGTGTACTTTAGAGTCTAAATCTAACCAATCACGTATAGCTGGGGATTCTTGCCGTCTCCAAAATATTGTTATTGCTTTAAAATCTGTAATTCTCAATATTCTAAATAAATATATCTCATCTTTACTAAGCAGCATAGGTCCTATACACAAAACTATATTTTGTATCTTTATTATATTTGATTTCTTAAATTCTTCTATTACTTGAATTACTTCTGTCCAGAAATGTTTTTACAAACTTTATATAAAATATCTGAGTATAATCTGAGCTTTAAATTCACCAACATCCTGAAAATAAATTAAAGGGCACCTATTATGCACAAAATCCACTTTTACATGGTGTTTGGACATAAACGTGTGTTGGCAGTGTGTGAACTACAATAATACAAATCCACCCACTCCTCATTTTTTAATCCCCTTTAAACCAAATCAATCTCACTAGGCCTGCCGTTTGATTCTCACGCAGTGTGATGTCACATTTCGGAGGGCGGGGCCACGGGGGTTTGATTGACAGCCCTGCGTTGCTATAGTTTCCGCCCTCAGCGGTTACGCTGTCCTTCATTTTCTCCGCACTCGAGCAGATGTAACGTCAACAATGTCTCTCAAGCAATCCTGTGTTTGGATGTAAGACTGAACATAAGAGTCTTCATTTTCCGAGCTGCTGAGGACGCTGTGGATTACTTTTATTACTTTTAATGCGCCTCAAAATCTACCTAAATACGTGCATCACTCCAGACTCCTTTGTGAATGTCATGTCGTTATAGTGCTTAGCGTTTTAACCGTATTTGTGTGCGTACATTCAGTGTTTTTAACAGATCAGCGTCGCTTGTGAGATTAGTTCACGCCGTTCGCTCAGCTCAGAACGAGCGTGTGTGATTGTGCGAAGTGTTTAGTTTCGTATCCAGCAATTAGCACTCCTTTAAGGTTATTGGCTGTGCTGAGCAGAAGCCGGCCTCAGCGACTGTTAAGTATTTAAACTGCTTGGTGGCTGTTATAAGTTGGGAAAGCCGATTAGTCACCAGAAGAGAAGGACGGCAGCTCGCGTAAGTTTGTAATACTTTTTCGCAGTTCTGTTGTTTAAATTCTTTACTTGCTGCTAGGAAGGAATACTTCGTTTCCTACCTATTTCTATTGTGCATTTTCGTTGAGGTTTATATTTTTGATTGCACTTGCTGGCAATTTGAATAATTTGCACCTCAGCTAAGAACGAGCGTGTGTGATTGTGCGAAGTGTTTAGTTTCGTATCCAGCAATTAGCAGTCCTTTAAGGTTATTGGCTGTGCTGAGCAGAAGCCGGCCTCAGCTGTTTTCACTCTAGTCTCCTAGACCGTATTTATTTGACGTCTGTGCGCTGACGCGGAAGCGTCTGCGGAAGCGTTCAGCCATCGTGCTCAGCCTCCTTGTGTGAAGACCAACGAGTGTAAAGACAGACGACTTCTCCTGCGCGACTTCAACCGAGCAACGACACCGAGCACACACTTAAGTATCATTTCTATCTTCCCTCACACACTCTCCTTCCATATCCTCTATCCCTCCACCTCTATCATGTGTTTCGAAACCATTCCGGTTCTCTCCCAACCACGCTCCAAAAACACACGCAGACGGCAACGTAATCCTGCTAACCTGCGCCCGATCGCTACATCTTCTACTGCACCTCTTTCTTTCTCTGTGGGTCTTTGGAATTGCCAGTCAGCTGTCAACAAAGCTGACTTCATTTCTGCTTTTTCCTTACAATCCACTATCAGCATCTTGGGCTTGACTGAGACCTGGATTCGTCCAGAAGACTCCGCTACCCCGGCTGCTCTCTCTCAAAATTTCTCTTTCTCTCACACCCCAAGGCAGGTTGGCCGGGGTGGGGGCACTGGTCTGCTCATTTCAAACAAATGGAAATACTCAACCCATTCTCCCCTAGGCAATCACAACTCATTTGAATCTCATGCGATTACTGTAACGGCTCCTATAAAACTCCAGATAGTTCTAATCTACCGTCCCCCTGGCCAAACTCTAGCTACCTTCCTAGAGGAGCTGGACGGCATGCTGTCCTCTTTCATGGAGGATGGCACTCCACTCCTAGTCTTTGGCGATTTCAACATTCACCTAGACAGGCCTTATGCTACAGACTTCCATTCACTCCTAGCTTCATTTGATCTCAAACGCCTTACCACTACTAGCACGCACAAATCAGGCAGCCAACTTGATTTAATTTACACACGCAACTGTACTACAGATAACATTCTGGTACAACCACTACATATCTCTGACCATTTCTTCATTACATTTACCTTACATTTTTCTACCCAGGTGCCACCAGCTCCCTTACCGGTTACTTTCAGACGTAACCTACGCTCCCTTTCCCCCACCCTTCTTTCCTCTGTAGTATCCTCCTCTCTTCCCTCACCTATCCATTTCACATCTCTGGATGTGAATGCAGCTACTGACACTTTATGCTCTACCTTAACCTCTTGTCTAGACGACATTTGTCCTCTCTCCTCCAGGCCAGCACGGGCTACCCCTTCTAACCCCTGGTTATCCGATGTTCTTCGTGAGCATCGGACCACACTCAGAACGGCAGAGAGAAAATGGCGCAAATCAAACGATCCGTCGGACCTGACTAGGTATCAGTCTTTGCTTTCGTCTTTCTCTACTGAAGTCCACACTGCCAAATCCTCACACTTCCACAACAAGATCAACAGTGCTCCAGACATGCGTGATCTCTTCAGAACATTTAATTCTCTCCTCTGTCCCCCTCCACCACCGCCCACCACTTCTATAACAGCTGACGACTTTGCCACTTTTTTCACCGACAAAACTAGAACAATCGGTAACCAGTTCTCAACTCCACACACACAGGACCTCCAACCAACCACATCCACTGCTCAAACTCCCATCTTCTCCTTCTGTCCCCTCACCGAGGCGGAAGTATCCAAACTTCTCCTCTCCTGCCATCCTACAACATGTCCTCTTGACCCAATCCCCTCTCACCTTCTCCAAGCAATCTCTCCCACACTCTTACCGGCACTCACACACATTATCAACACATCTCTCCGCACTGGCATCTTCCCCACAGCGTACAAGCAGGCCCGGGTAACCCCACTGCTCAAAAAACCTACATTAAACACTTCTCTTTTAGAAAACTACAGACCTGTCTCTCTCCTTCCATTCGTAGCGAAAACACTCGAACGAGTTGTCTTCAACCAGCTCTCACTGTTCCTTTCACAGTACAACAAACTGGATGATAAACAGTCAGGTTTCAGGAGTGGCCATTCAACAGAGACTGCGCTACTCTCAGTCACTGAAGCCCTACGAGTCGCAAAGGCCGATTCCAAATCATCAGTCCTCATTCTGCTGGATCTTTCTGCTGCTTTTGACACTGTCAATCATCAGATCCTCCTGTCCACCCTCTCATCGCTGGGCATCACTGGGATTCCACTTCGCTGGTTTGAATCCTATCTCACCGGTAGGTCCTTCAGGGTGGCCTGGGGTGGGGAGGTATCCAAAGCACATCAACTGGTCACTGGGGTTCCTCAGGGATCGGTTCTTGGACCCCTCCTCTTCTCAACATACACTACATCACTGGGACCCATCATACAGGCACATGGCTTCTCCTACCATTGCTACGCCGATGACACACAGCTCTATCTCTCTTTTCAACCAGATGATACAACGGTAGCTGCACGGATCTCAGGCTGCCTGGCGGACATCTCGGCATGGATGAAAGAACATCACCTACAGCTCAACCTGGCAAAGACTGAGCTACTTGTCGTCCCTGCCACTCCGACTCTACAGCATGACTTCTCGATTCAATTAGGCACATCAATAATTACCCCATCAACTTCGGTCAGAAATCTTGGTGTAATCTTTGATGACCAGCTGACCTTCAAAGAGCACATTGCAAAGACTGCTCGATCTTGCAGGTTTGCGCTACACAACATCAGAAAAATCAGGCCCTTCCTGACAGAGCATGCTGCGCAACTTCTTGTCCAGGCCCTTGTTGTTTCTAGGCTGGACTACTGCAATGCCCTTCTGGCTGGTCTTCCATCAAACACAATCAAACCTCTACAAATGATTCAGAATGCAGCGGCACGACTGGTCTTCAAGGAGCCCAAAAGAACCCATGTTACACCTCTCTTCATCTCACTGCACTGGCTACCAGTGGCAGCTCGCATCAAGTTCAAGACACTGATGCTTGCATACAGAACGACCACAGGCTCAGCACCCTCCTACTTCCACGCACTATTACAAATCTACATCCCCTCCAGAAGTCTGAGATCTGCTAGTGAGCGACGCCTTGTGGTACCATCACAGAGAGGCTCAAAATCACTCTCCAGAACATTCTCATTCACCATTCCTGGATGGTGGAATAATCTTCCCACCCCTATCCGGAATGCTGGATCCCTGTCAATCTTCAAGCAACAACTGAAGACTCATCTCTTTCGGTACTACTTGACTTCATCCTAAACTTTAAAAAAAAAAAAAAAAAAAAAAAAAAAACTTTCCCTTTATCTTTCTCTCTTTCCCTTGCTAGCTTGTACTTATTTGAACAATGACTGAGACTTGGTGTTACGAGCACTTCCTCTGTCTGATTGCCTCTTCATGATGAATCGCTTTATGTACTCCCCAATTGTAAGTCGCTTTGGATAAAAGCGTCTGCCAAATGACTAAATGTAAAATGTAAATGTAAATGTTCGTAGCGCGAGATTTGTTTGGTTGCGCGGTCGCACGGCTCGGTCCATTGATCCGCGCCGATGACAGGTCAGCGCGGCGCGACCTCTGTAACATCACGCTTCGTCCCACTTTCAGTGCATTTGCCTTCCCATATGTACGGCTGAACACCGCTTCTCTCGCTCTCAGTTATGTTGCGTCTACGCAATGCAGAGAGACGTATACGTGACGCTCTCTTCTAGAGACGGGGCGGGAATATGCAGCTCATTTGCATTTAAAGCCATATGCTCCAAATCAGCTCTTTTTTAGACACACCCCAAAAATGACATTTTCCAGCTGTTATAATAAATTATCTGTTGGGTATTTTGGTCTGAAACTTCACAGACACATTCTGGGGACACCCAAGACCAATATTACATCTTGTAAAAAGGGACATAATAGGTGCCCTTTAATATATTTTGAAGATATTTCTGGTGTTATAAAATATGATTTCACACACAGAGTGACCGAGGGCTCGGCCGTCAAAATAGTCTTCCACTCTTTCCACACGGAGCAGGACATCGACGTTCTGAGTCTGTACGAGGGCACGGGTCCCACCAAAACACTGACACGTGAGATTCACCATCAAACCGCTGTATTACGAGAAGCTGTTGTGCTTCTGAAGTCTTGACATCAGCTTTCTCTTTCAGACTCTGTGTCAGGTGCATCACCTGGAGACATATGGCTCTTATCTCATGAAGCCACTGTTGAGTTTTACGCAGACTACATCAACAGCCTTCAAGGATTCAACGCCACTTACACGACAGAGAACGTCAAGGATCTCTCTAGTGGGTGTTGATTTCAGCTAATCCTGAAAATACTGTACCGCCATTGAATCCATTCATTCATCCATGACATTTAATATATTGACTTTCATTACTATACATTGAATCCATGTATAGAGTGCTGTACTTTATTCACAGGCATATAGAGTGCTGTACTTTATTCACAGGCATATAGAGTGCTGTAGCGACGACTGTTGTAGTTTTATTGCAGAAAATAAGCTTTGCAGTGCAAAAAATTATTTTCTTACTTAGTATTTTTGTCTTGTTTTCTAGTATAAATATCTAAAAATGCTTCAATCAAGATGCATTTACTTGAGAAGTGAAATTATTTGAGATATTATGTCTTGTTTTCTAAAAAAAAAAAAAACCAACAATCTACATTTTGTTAGTTTTTGCTTAAAACAAGCAAAAATATCTGCCGATAGGGCACGAAAAATAATCTTGTTTAGCCTTTTTTTTAATTAAGATTATTTTTCTTTTGTTTTGTTTTTAGAAATCAAGACATGATATCATTCAAGATATGATAAATCATTTTACTTCTCAAGTAAATGCATCTTTATTGAAGAATTTTTAGATATTTATACTAGAAAACAAGACAAAAATACTAAGTAAGAAAATCAGGTAACTCTTTACAATAAGGTTCATTAGTTAACAACATTAGTAAACATGACCTAAGAATGAACAAGACTTCTACAGCATTTATTAATCATAGTTAATGTTAATTTGAGCATTTACTAATGCATTATTAAAATCACAAGTTGTGTTTGTTAACATTAGTTAATGCACAAACAATGAACAACTGTATTTTCATTAACTAACATTAACAAAGATTAATAAAGAGTGTAATAAATGCATTGTTCATTGTTTGTTCATGTTAGTTAATATAAATAATGTTAACAAATGACACCTTATTGTAAAGTGTTACCAAAAATATTTTTTTGCAGATTTTTTGCATGTCTTTCCAAGATCATCTTCACAAATGCGAACAACTTGAAGCTTCTCAAGAAGTAGAAAGTAATCTGCAAGTTGTAAAGTTTAAGTTAGATTCTCGTTCAAAAAAACAGAAGTGCAAAAATGCCAAATTTGATCATATTCAGAGTTATTACTGAAACGTCATGTTTTTACTGAACTCTATGGTCTTTGGTAGATGAAGAGAAGATCAACTGTTCCTTTGAAGAGAACTTCTGTCTCTGGAGGCAAGATTTTGATGACGATGGCGACTGGTTACGAGCACAAGGCGCTAATCTCCCACCCAACACCGGCCCAAGCTTCGATCACACGACCGGAAACCAATCAGGTGCCATTAAACACAGCCATGATTACAGACTAAACTTTCTTCTTCTTCTTCTGCTCTGGAAGTCTGTGCCAGCTCCGAACCGTATGGTGAAATTTGGCACACAGATAGAGGACAGTCTCAACATTAACCATAGCAAATTTGGAGTTTCTAACTCAAACCCTCTAGCGCCACCAACAGCTTAAATTTGCACTCATGTTTATGCTAATAACTTGGCTGAAGGATCGATTGCACCCTATGACATTATTTTGAATTTTTCGAAAAAACTTATTTTTGAACTCCTCCTACCCTATTGCTCCAATTTTTTACAAAAATCAGATCATCTTCAGAGCATGCTGACTAGAAGTCAAGTTGATTATTCAAACAGTTCTTGAATAACACGTGAACCAATTTGGCGAAAAGCTTGCCAAAACAGATGTGAGGCTATATCTCCACAACGCTTCAGCGTATTGAGACCAAACTTGGTGTGTGTTATAATAACCATGATCTGAGGCTACCTGCACAGTTTCGGCACAGCGCCACCTAGTGATCAGGAGATATGAAAAATGGCTATTTTTGCTTATAAATCCTGAATGGTTTGGTCAAAAATTACAAGACTGATCTCTTAAGTTTCAGTGCGCCATACAGAGTTGAACAATATCCATACTGTGTCCCAATTCGCCTACTTATACTATGCCCTAAAAGTATGTACTCTTTTTGTGAAGAAAAAGTGCATACTTTTGAGTATGTAGCAGAATAGTAGGCAAGCTTTGGGACATACTACTTCGTCATAGCTGCTTCTTTAACAGACGATCTGTTGCTTAGTTACGTGCATTCTGTCACTGTTTAAACTGCCCTGTCAATCATCTTATCACAGTTAACAAACTTCACACTCTTCATATGTTTGCATTATGATGCATTTAAAAGTTAATGACTAAACGTATCATTATAAAAGTTCACAATGTTGCTGCAGATGAAATATAACGCGGATAACATTAAATAAATATTTTTTCATCAGGTTAGTCATTAATTATTTAATCAATGTCAATTCTTAATCAATTCTCTGCCTGTCTGTCGATCGTGCATATCCACCATGCTTGTAGTTTTTAAACACTTTTTATGTGTGTTTGTAGTTCTAATGGAATCCTCGTCCACCGCGCAGTGTGTTGTGGCCAATATTAGCCGTTAGAGTGTGCGCTTCGAATGCTAACCGGAAGTAGAAGACCATCCGGGAATCTTTGTTATACTTTTTTTAAACATACTATGATTTGGGACATACTAATTCTATTTTCGAATACTATTTAGGACTGATAGCATGCGAATTGGAACGCAGAGCCAGTTGGCCATTCTTTATTTCATCGTAAAATGCTGTATTTTACAAACATATTGGTGTAACGTTACGAAACGTTACCTGAAGGTACTCAGAAAGTCATGGGGCAGCACCCCCTTGAGGTAAAAAATATAGCAATTTTTTAAAAAAATGCTCATATCTTTTGATTATTTTTGCCTGTTATCCTGAGACTGGTCTTGATGGATTCCTTGCGTCATACTGAGAACATCGATACAATTATATCATAATCAGCCGACCTTCACGTCCTACTTTTTTGAGCTCCTCCTGGACTGTTGATCTGATTTTCACCAAGTTCAAATCTGATCATTTTCAGACCATGCCGGCAAAAAGTTATGGATTTCGTGTCGATGGACGAGTTGTTTTTCATTTACTGCAACAACGAATTTGACGGCATGATGCCAAACTGCATCTGGGGCTGTATCTCTGCAATGATTTGACATTCTGACTCAAACTCTGTGTGTCATTGTCACCTCACACTGACCACACCACATCAATCTGATAACAGCGCCACCTATTGGTCAAAAGCAATAACCATTAAATAACATCACTAATTAATGTATTTATGATTTTTCAGCTATTGTGACTAAAATCATCTTAAATTCAGCTGATTATGACATTATTGTTATTATAATTTTCATTGTTATTACTTTCGTGTATAGGCCTTTATCACAGTCCGCGTCGTCACATCCGGCTCCGATTAGTAGCGTAAAAAAACTTCCACCTGCTTTATTGTCAGACGCCAGTTTTGTGAAGAAAATTAAACTAATTTAGTTTAGTTGAACATTGACACAATAAACGTCAATGTTAAAACTGCGTATTTATACCGATTCCATACCACGTATCATGTCATCCTTCATTTTAATGCGTTACATCTGAGCGACGCGACTGTGAGCGCTGCCAGGCAGATTAATGAAGAGCACGCAGCTCAAGTTACTGCCAGAGGAATACTCGGATTGATTTAATTTAATAATATTATTTTTGAATTATATTAATTGTGATTAACCTCCCGCTCTTGTTCAATCGTTGCACGCAATCACGGAGAATAACTCGATTAAGATGATCAAACTTATTTTTAATTATCGTCTATGGGCTGTAAATATTTCTTTATTTGAACAACTTCAATTTAATGCAATTATAGTTGATTGCATCATAAAGTCAGCGCGTGAAAAAATGTTTAATACAACAAGTTTGCCCTAAACCTTTAATTTAATCCTTCTATACAGCCTTTAGTCATAATTAATGTTTTAAGCTTTGGCTAATTCTAATGCTTATTAATGTGATATGTTGTTTGTATAGTTTTCTCGCTGTTCTGTAATGAAATAAGGTGATCAGACTGTGAAGAATTGCCTATACACATACAGTAAGGCTCGCACGCTCCTGTTTAAGTCACGAAACACGCATCGGGATATCGTGACAACATATTCCTTCGTTTCATAATACTCAATTAATTGTTGTAAATGGAGATTGGTGTCTTTAGAAGATGTATATGTGCTGAATTCTACATAAATAATCCACAACAATGCCGTGCTATGGACACAGCCATTAATAGAGGCTGCAGCGGAGTGTGATAAAGGCCTATTGTAATTATTACTGTTGTTTCTCTCTTGGACAGGTGTTGAAAATTAGCATGTGTGCTAAAACACTTAAGCAAATGCATATGGTTTGTCCAATGTAATTGTGATGTCCTTGTCAAATAAAATAACATTAATAATAATAAAATATATTTTTTTGCAGTTGGTCTGATGCTCGCTGCTTTGCTTGCCTCTTAACTCCAGCTTGCAGCTATATTTATACTTTGCTTAATTGCTCTTATTTATACGGTTTGCATACCTGATGTACTGTAACGAACATAGGTTTTTATCTCATAGGGTACTACATTGTGACCCCTCGGACCCCTGGAAATTGGGATAAAAAATTCCGTATATACAGTCTTCCTTTGACTCCTACAAAGGAATCAGTGTGTCTGCAATTCTGGTTAGTTTTTCTCCCCGCGGTAACATTTGGAAACATTCAGCTTGTTTGTGCACATTGTATGAAAATTACTATAAATGCAAATTAAGATGATAAAATGCTAGAATCAATCAAGTATGTGTACATCTCTTGTGAAGAAGTATTGTATGTGCATTTTAAATCTTAAAAGCACATTTTAAAACCATACTTGCATATAATATTTAAGAGTATATATTGGAGTAAGCATGCTTTTTTGAGCCGTAAGCCTAAAGTTCAGCTAGTTTAATATAAATGTATCTATATAATTGTAAATATCATGCAATTGTCTGAAAACATTACACACCGTTCACATTTCAGTGCTCTTCTGAAGTGTGCTTGTTTCGTGCTCCGCTGTAAGCTGACTGTCCCTGTGCTCTTTGAGGTATCACATGTTTGGCGAGGAGGTTTGGCGTCTGACGGTCACGGCACAGCAAGGCTCATCCGTCACCGTCCTCTTCCAGAAAGAAGGGAACTACGGTGACAACTGGAACTACGGTCAAGCCACGCTTAACATCACTGCGGAGGCTGTGGTCAGCTCACGTACAAACGGCCTTAAAGGGACAGTTCACCCAAAAATGAAAATTCTGTCATTAATTACTCACCCTCATCAGTGCTGGGGGTAACGCATTACAAGTTACGTAATCAGATTACTTTTTTCAAGTAACTAGTAATGTAACGCATTACTTCTTAATTTTCAAAAAAG
Organism: Schizothorax lantsangensis; assembly: GCA_027422415.1. Taxonomy (NCBI): domain Eukaryota; kingdom Metazoa; phylum Chordata; class Actinopteri; order Cypriniformes; family Cyprinidae; genus Schizothorax; species Schizothorax lantsangensis. The sequence continues at coordinate 1,799,112 of CM049859.1, forward strand.
TAACGCCAGTTACTTTGTTTTCCCATTTATTGACTGACAGCTCTCCTGTCCTCATATTGGGAGAAATCAGAAGTACAGAGGCGTTGTGTGTGAACATGATCTTACTGTAGTTCTACACTAAATGTAAACATGCATTAATTCATCTCACTCGCAAATAAACAGATTTAGTATTCATCAAAATGGCTCAACCTTAATTTTACGAAGCTCAGAATATGATGCAAACCTGCAATACTTAAATATGTTAAATAACACAAATGTATCTAATCCCATTTTTATTAACCAATGTCTTTGCTGCTGACCTTTGAATGTAAGCAACGTATCCAGTTCAATCATACTAACTATATTGCCAAAAAATTGACCCTTTAGATAAACTGAACAATTGTGCTTCATTGTTGTTTGGTGATGAGTTTTTGTCTCAAGGTCTGCATTTACAGTCACACCAGAGGTGTTAAACTGGGATTAGGACTTGGTTTTATGCAGACCAGTCAAGTTCTTCCACACTGACTCAATCAATCATTTTCTTTTTGAACCTTGTCTTATACACAGAGACATTGTCATGTTAGAATAGAAAAGAGTCCAAACTGTTGCTATAATATTAGAAGCACACAATTTCCCAGAATATCATTATATGCTTTAACATTAAGATTTGTACTCATAGAAATTACTAAAGTAGTCAAACCTGTTCATTAGAAGGGGTGCCAATACTTTTGGCAATATAGTGTATGTACGTGGATACGTTGCTTACATTCAAATCAAAGCGTAAACAACAAGTCGTTATTTTTGTTTTCTTTGCACACAAAACGTATTCTCGTAGCTTTGTAAAATTACGGTTGAACCGCTGATGTCACATGGATTATTTTAACGATGTCCTTGCTATGTTTCTGAGCCTTCATCATGTTTGGATCCTTGCTGTCTATGAGAGTCAGAGAGCTCTCGGATTTCATCAAAAATATCTTAATTTGTGTTCTGAAGATGAACGAAGGTCTTACGGGTTTGGAACGACACGAGGGTGAGTAATTAATGACAGAATTTTCATTTTTGGGTGAACTGTCCCTTTAAAGTTCATAACGTAAGATGCTCAGAAGGTCATTAACAGGTTGGTTGGTCTCTCAGGTGGTGTTTGAAGCACAGAAGAGGGCAGGATTGCTGAATGACATTGCTCTGGATGATATCAGCGTCGCTCCTGGTTCTTGTGGAGCGGCCCCTCCGGAGCCGACCCCGGTCCCTCCTCCCATCACTCCTCCTCCCATACCAGGTGAGCGATTATACCTGCTGCGGTCCTTCATATGACATTCATATTAGCACAAGATTGCAGAGGAGTCATGTGATGAGCTTGAATGATTTATCATAGAGGATTGTGGGGGACCGTTTGACCTGTATGACTCCAACTCCACATTCAGCTCTCCAAACTACCCCAACGGCTACGGACACAAAGCTTCATGTGAGTCCTAAACACATTGTATTATCTTTCAGCCTTGATTATTAAGAATGCAGAACAATTGCACTGCAAAAAATGATTTTATCCTTTGTATTTTAGTCTTGTTTTCTAGTATAAATATCTAAAAAATTATTGAATCAGGATGCATTTACCTGACAAGCAAAATGACTTATAATATTTTCAGAAAACAAGACATAATTTTGTTAGTTTTTGCCTAAAACAAGCAAAAATATCTGCCAATGGGGTAAGAAAAACAATCTTGTTTAGCCTTTGAATTAAGATGATTTTTCTTACCACATTGGCAGATATTTTTGCTTGTTTTAGGCAATAACTAACAAAATTTATAAGATATTATGTCTTGTTTTCTGAAAATATTATACGTCATTTTGCTTCATCAAGTAAATGCATCATGATTGAAGAATTTTTAGATATTTATACTAGAAACCAAGACTAATATACGAAGGAAGAAAATCATTTTTTGCAGTGTTATGGAAGATTCTAAACAATAATGGACTTGCTTCAATATGATATTTGTTTATTATTATGGTTGATCTTGTTCAGGTGTGTGGACTTTACATGCTAAAGAAGGACAGAATATCCAGCTGCATTTTCAAGACGTTGCTTTAGAGATGAATTATGATGTTTTGGAAATTCGAGATGGAGCGACGCCCTATTCAGATTTGCTAGGTGATTTTGCATATATTTACAGATGTTTCATTTATTGAGGCATGCATTTATATTATAGATAATGGGGGGATTTTAATAAATGTTTTAATAAAAAAAAAATAAGTGTGTGTGTGTGTGTAAGTTTGGTTGGTAAGATTTTTTTATGTGTTTTTTCTTCTGCTCAAAGCTGCATTTATTTGATCAAAAATTTGAGTAAAAATAGTGAAATATTATTAGAATTTAAAACAGCTGTTTTCTATGTGAATATCTGTTAAACTGTAATTTATTTCTGTGATCAAAGCTGTATTTTCAGCATCATTACTGCAGTCTTCAGTGTCACATGATCTTCAGAAATCATAATAATATGCTGATTTGCTGCTCAAGAAACATTTCTGATTATTATCAATGTTGAAAACAGTTGTGCTGATTAATATTTTTGTGGAAACTGTGATACTTTTTATTTTTCAGGATTCACAGATGAATAGAAAAAAAAAAAAAACAGCATTTTAAAAAAAATAGAAATCTTTTGCAACATCTTTACTCTCACTTTTGATCAATTTAATGCTGAATAAAAATATTAATTTCTTTAAAAACCTCAGTATTTTCATATTCACATACTGTTATAATAATAAGTGTAGTATTTCATTGACATCTGATATGAAATGCACACACTATGCCATAATATTCCACATTTTATAAAATGATTTTTACTTTGTTTATTAGCACTGAATGTACACGAGTCATGTGTGTTTCGGTCATTGAAGGTGTCCTAACTGGGGATCGTTTCTTCCCGGATCTGTTCTCCACGAGCTCTCAGATGACCGTCATGCTTTTCACGGATGCGTCGGGCAACGACAGAGGCTTTCTGGCCAACTTCAGCACAGGCTTTAACCTCGGTCAACCAGGTGTGTATTATATCAGCACAATCTCATAGAGACGGCTTAAGAAATGACATAAACCTCTGGTCAATATGCAGATCCGTGTCCCAGCGGTCAGTTTCAGTGCGGCACAGGAGTGTGTGTGTCCAGCTCAGGTGTGTGTGACGGAGCAGAAGACTGCACTGACGGCTCTGATGAAGCTGACTGTGGTGAGAAAACTCTCTGAACCATAACAAACCCGAACCGATCTAATGTGTGTGATCACAGGCTCTGCTGTGTTTCAGTGCATATAATCAAAGATAACGTCACTGCAACTGAACGACTGAGACTTCAGGTCCGGGATCATCTGTACACGGTTTGTGCTGAAGACTGGAGCGCTCGGCTCTCGCTCTTCTTCTGCCGCTACCTGGGCTACAGGTAAACACTTAACCACTGAACACAGTGAGAATATGATCATATTAAACATGCAAAGCCTGACATGTGAAATAATAGTCAGAAAAATTACATTTAATTTTTTTTTTTTTTTTTTTTTTTTATATATCAAAAATGCATGCGTTTTTGTTGAGTAGCACATTTGATTCATCAGAATATGGACAATATCAGGATTATATGTCTCGTATGAGAATATGGACAATATCAGGATTATATGTCTCGTATGAGAATATGGACAATATCAGGATTATATGTCTCGTATGAGAATATGGACAATATCAGGATTATATGTCTCGTATGAGAATATGGACAATATCAGGATTATATGTCTCGTATGAGAATATGGACAATATCAGGATTATATGTCTCGTATGAGAATATGGACAATATCAGGATTATATGTCTCGTATGAGAATATGGACAATATCAGGATTATATGTCTCGTATGAGAATATGGACAATATCAGGATTATATGTCTCGTATGAGAATATGGACAATATCAGGATTATATGTCTCGTATGAGAATATGGACAATATCAGGATTATATGTCTCGTATGAGAATATGGACAATATCAGGATTATATGTCTCGTATGAGAATATGGACAATATCAGGATTATATGTCTCGTATGAGAATATGGACAATATCAGGATTATATGTCTCGTATGAGAATATGGACAATATCAGGATTATATGTCTCGTATGAGAATATGGACAATATCAGGATTATATGTCTCGTATGAGAATATGGACAATATCAGGATTATATGTCTCGTATGAGAATATGGACAATATCAGGATTATATGTCTCGTATGAGAATATGGACAATATCAGGATTATATGTCTCGTATGAGAATATGGACAATATCAGGATTATATGTCTCGTATGAGAATATGGACAATATCAGGATTATATGTCTCGTATGAGAATATGGACAATATCAGGATTATATGTCTCGTATGAGAATATGGACAATATCAGGATTATATGTCTCGTATGAGAATATGGACAATATCAGGATTATATGTCTCGTATGAGAATATGGACAATATCAGGATTATATGTCTCGTATGAGAATATGGAGCTCATGCATGAGGAAAGAACAGCTCAGTTTTATTTAGAGGCTCAAACTGAGCAAAAATGATGATA
>CM049859.1:1808678-1878678 GCA_027422415.1 Schizothorax lantsangensis
GACTGGAGTAATGATGCTGAAAATACAGCTTTGATTAATTAAATATGTTAAAATAGAAAACAATTGTTTAAAATGCAATATTAGACTTCTTGCAATATTAAACAATGCTTTTGAATGGTAGTGTATACAGTATGCAGGCTACTGTTTCTTCCATGATTTACTTCCGTGCAATTAGCATGCAACTTCATTTACTGAGTAATTATTTGCATAAAGAAAATCAAGCCAATTTTGTCCCTCCTTTATGATGTTGTGATGTTATTTTCATGTCATTTAAACACTTTCTCCTTTTGATTCTGACCTGAACATTTCTTTGTGGGATTGATTTTGAACACTTTTAAGTGTCCTGATTTGTGCATAATAAGAAATGATCTATCAAGCATTAAAAAGAAAGCGTAACCCATAGAAGTGTATTATTATCTTCCAGATTACGTCCAGCCCATCTGTCTTCCGGATCCTGGAGCTGAGATTGAAGAAGGGAGAAAGTGTTTTATTGCTGGCTGGGGACTGACGGCTGAAGACGGTCAGAGAGACACAAACACATGCAAAGTGATTCTGAAGCACACAGAGACTTGAGTCTGTAATATTTCTGTGTTGTTGATCTGTAGGCTCCAGAGCCGATGTGTTACAGGAAGCCTCCGTGCCGATTCTAAGCAACAAACAGTGTCAGGAATGGCTGCCGGAGTACATCTTCACCGAGAGAATGCTGTGCGCCGGCTTCACTGAAGGAGGAGTGGACTCCTGTCAGGTGTGGACTGCAGAGAGTGCATGGAGTCGCATTGCTTTATTATTATTTTTTTATTAACTGGTATCTCGTAACAACATGTACAGCAGTTAGACATTCAAATGCATACAAATGCTTAATAAACCAATAATTAATTATAAACCAAAATTAGAAAGACATAGTAGTATCTTCCAGAAAGTTCCAGAGCCACAACACCTCAGATCTTTGATGCAAATCATAAGTTAATTTTTCACATATTGATTGAAGGTACCTGAGAAGTTGACCATAATAATAATAATGTGCTTGTGTGTGTGTGTGTGTGTGTGTGTGTGTGTTTGTGTGTGTGTGTGTGTGTGTGTGTGTGTGTGTGTCTGTGTGTGTGTGTGTGTGTGTGTGTGTGTCTGTGTCTGTGTGTGTGTGTGTGTCTGTCTGTGTGTGTGTGTGTGTGTGTGTGTGTGTGTGTGTGTGTGTGTGTGTGTGTGTGTGTGTGTGTGTGTGTGTGTGTGTGTGTGTGTGTGTGTGTGTGTGTGTCTGTGTCTGTGTGTCTGTGTCTGTGTGTGTGTGTGTGTGTGTGTGTGTGTGTGTGTGTGTGTGTGTCTGTGTGTGTGTGTGTGTGTGTCTGTCTGTGTGTGTGTGTGTGTGTGTGTGTGTGTGTGTGTGTGTGTGTGTGTGTCTGTGTCTGTGTCTGTGTCTGTGTGTGTGTGTGTGTGTGTGTGTGTGTGTCTGTGTGTGTGTCTGTGTGTGTGTGTGTGTGTGTGTGTGTGTGTGTGTGTCTGTGTGTGTGTCTGTGTGTGTGTGTGTGTGTGTGTGTCTGTGTGTGTGTGTGTGTGTGTGTGTGTGTGTGTGTGTGTGTGTGTGTGTCTGTCTGTGTGTGTGTGTGTGTGTGTGTGTGTGTGTGTGTGTGTGTGTGTGTGTGTGTGTGTGTCTGTGTGTGTGTGTGTGTGTGTGTGTGTGTGTGTGTGTGTGTGTGTCTGTCTGTGTGTGTGTGTGTGTGTGTGTGTGTGTGTGTGTGTGTGTGTGTGTGTGTGTGTGTGTGTGTGTGTGTGTGTGTGTGTCTGTGTGTGTGTGTGTGTGTGTGTGTGTGTGTGTGTGTGTGTGTGTGTGTGTGTGTGTGTGTGTGTGTCTGTGTGTGTGTGTGTGTGTGTGTGTCTGTGTGTGTGTGTGTGTGTGTGTGTGTGTGTGTGTGTGTGTCTGTGTGTGTGTGTGTGTGTGTGTGTGTGTGTGTGTGTGTGTCTGTGTGTGTGTGTGTGTGTGTGTGTGTGTGTGTGTGTGTGTGTGTGTGTGTGTGTGTGTGTCTGTGTGTGTGTGTGTGTGTGTGTGTGTGTGTGTGTGTGTGTGTGTGTGTGTGTCTGTCTGTGTGTGTGTGTGTGTGTGTGTGTCAGGGGGACTCCGGCGGGCCGCTGGTGTGTGAAGAGGCCGGTGGCTGGGTTCTGGTCGGTGTCACGTCGTTCGGTGTCGGCTGTGCTCGGCCTCAGCGTCCCGGAGCGTACGCTCGCGTCAGTCTCTTCGTTCAGTGGGTCTCAGAGAACCGCCGGCTCTTCTCCGTCTGGAGAGGCTTCTGATCCTTCACCGAGAACGACTGACTTCTGCTCATCACTATGTACATGATCTGTGCTCTTTACTGCCATTACAAACTAACGTGAATGATGGAGGAAAATGCTTTTGCTAGTAACAGTTTGTAATATTAATCTTACCCAACTGTGACATAATTCTGAAATATATGCAATATAAAATATACATTAATTTAGAAGAGATCAGATGTGCTAAAACATTTAAATCTAGACTCAAAACGTACTGAATGAGCGTCCCAACTGACTGCACTGTTTTATGTATAATCATTTTCTATTCTTAACTCTTTTAATTCATTTTAAATCAATTTTAAATCATTTTAAACGTTTTTAAATTCCTTGTTGTGATTTTTTACTTTATGTAAAGCACTTTGAATTACTATTGTGTATGAAATGTGTTATATAAATAAACTTGCCTATTTAATTAGTTTAATTATTTACTGAAAAATGAATATATTTTGCTACAGCTGTTTTACTGTGCATAATTAATAAAGACTTTATTTCTTGTAATGTTTGAGAGCTTTTCAGTTTTGTGTTAGCTTTGAGCAGAATTAAAAAATACGTGGCTTTTCACAATTAATGAAAAAAGACAGAAGAAGCAGTGCATTTATCATTTAATAAGGAAAAATTAAAGAATATGTCCAGTCCAGGTCACGTTTTACCTATAAAATAAAATAACATTTTCTAAAATACAAATAAATAAAAAAAATAGGCACGTGCATTTTTCATTAAGCACCATTAAAATTTACATTTAGTCATTTGGCAGACGCTTTTATCCAAAGCGACTTACAATTGGGGAATACATAAAGCGATTCATCTTGAAGAGGCAATCAGACAGAGGAAGTGCTCATAACACCAAGTCTCAGTCATTGTTCAAATAAGTACAAGCTAGCAAGGGAAGGAGAGAAAGATAAAGGGAAAGTTTTTTTTTTTAAGAACAAGTTTAGGATGAAGTCAAGTAGTGCCGAAAGAGATGAGTTTTCAGTTGTTGCTTGAAGATTGACAGGGATCCAGCATTCCGGATAGGGGTGGGAAGATTATTCCACCATCCAGGAACGGTGAATGAGAATGTTCTGGAGAGTGATTTTGAGCCTCTCTGTGATGGTACCACAAGGCGTCGCTCACTAGCAGATCTCAGACTTCTGGAGGGGATGTAGATTTGTAATAGTGAGTGGAAGTAGGAGGGTGCTGAGCCTGTGGTCGTTCTGTATGCAAGCATCAGTGTCTTGAACTTGATGCGAGCTGCCACTGGTAGCCAGTGCAATGAGATGAAGAGAGGTGTAACATGGGTTCTTTTGGGCTCATTGAAGACCAGTCGTGCCGCTGCATTCTGAATCATTTGTAGAGGTTTGATTGTGTTTGATGGAAGTCCAGCCAGAAGGGCATTGCAGTAGTCCAGCCTAGAAACGACAAGAAGTTGTGCAGCATGCTCTGTCAGAAAGGGCCTGATTTTTCTGATGTTGTGTAGTGCAAACCTGCAAGATCGAGCAGTCTTTGCAATGTGCTCTTTGAAGGTCAGCTGGTCATCAAAGATTACACCAAGATTTCTGACCGAAGTTGATGGGGTAATTATTGATGTGCCTAACTGAATCGAGAAGTCATGCTGTAGAGTCGGAGTGGCAGGGATGACATTATAATTGCAAAAATAATAATGTAATGCAAAAATAATTGCATTACATTATGAACGTACATTTATTGATGGAAACAGAGTTTTTCGAAGCTCTGAATTAAATAAGAAAATACATAGGCTACATGTATTTATATGGTTATGTATAATGATGACGCCTTTTACAAACAAACTATAAATGTTTTAATGAAAGTGTAACATATTAAATAAATCTACAAATAATTAAATACCAAAAAATAAGTAAATAAACATGATGGTTCTGTAAAATTAGTGTTTTTTTATTATTATTTATGTCTAGTCCTTGTTTTGTGTGTTATTAGGCAGAGCTTTGCAAACTATTTAATAAATAAGTCCTTTTTTTTGTATTATTCACGCATAAGTGTTAAAATGTATGAAGTTATTTAAAAATAAACCTAATTTGAAAAACTGACCCACCACTCCAGCGGTGAATCATTGAAATGAATCGACTCCGAACTACTGAGTCGACTCAGAAGATCCGGAACTCTTGAATACTTTCTGAAACTCGCCGGATTTATTTTTGAGGCGCACCGCAGCACATGCGCCACACTCCAAATCCACCCCAATTATTCGTGTTATTTTCTACTTTAATGCAACAAGTCCCGGTCTATAACGCTAGAAAAGCAGTACACGTCTGTATTAATTATGTCAATAAATCATTAGCAGTTTTGCAGGTAACTTTAGCTGTAATTGAGTATTTTCTGACTCCCCTGCTCTGCTCGACAGGAGCTGCGGTTAAAATGCTCCGTCATATAAACATCAGAAACGCTCTCGCAGCTGCGCCTCGTGTTTGCTTCGCCTCGCTCGTCGCTGTAGTGTTAAATGTGGGGTTCTGCGGGAGTGCAGAGCTTGATGCGGGGAAGTGTTTGGTTTGGGGTCCTGGACTGAGTTCTGCTGCTGTACTTCCGGTCAGATACTTCTACATCCAGAGCGTGGATTCACACGGACACAACATCAGCGTCTCTCCCGGTGAGAACACCTCAGACTGATTATATGAAGAAAAACATCTGTTACAAACGAAATATCAATTAAAAAAATATTTATATATATGCATGTAAATATGTATATATATATATATATGTATGTATGTAAATATGTATATATATATATATATATATATATATATATATATATATATGTATATATGTATGTAAATATGTATATATATATATATATATATGTATGTATGTAAATATGTATATATGTATGTAAATATGTATATATATATATATATATGTATGTATGAAAATATGTATATATATATATGTATGTATGTAAATATGTATATATGTATGTAAATATGTATATATATATATGTATGTATGTAAATATGTATATATGTATGTAAATATGTATATATATATATATATGCATGTATGTAAATATGTGTATATATATATATGTATGTATGTAAATATGTATATATGTATGTAAATATGTATATATATATATATATGTATGTATGTAAATATGTATATATGTAAATATGTATATGTATGTATGTAAATATGTATGTAAATATGTATATATATATATATATATGCATGTATGTAAATATGTATATGTATGTAAATATGTATACATGTATGTAAATATGTATACATGTATGTAAATATATATATATGTATGTAAATATGTATGTATGTATATATATATATATATATGATTATGATTTTTTTATGATTAAAAACATGATTTCTGAGAATTGTTAAAAACGGAGTTATCTGTTTTTGCAAATGAACTCTTCATATATATATATATCCAGTGTTGGGCAGTAACTAGTTACTGTAACTTAGTTACTGTAATAATATTACTTTTTGCAGTAACTAGTAGTGTAACTAATTACTAATAAGATTTCAGTAATAATATTACAGTTACTATCCATAAAACAGCTTAGTTACTTTTGATGCTCGACCCGCTGATTTAAAATCCAACAATCAAATAATTCCTAGATTTATGTTCATAATTTTCACGACTCACTCATGCATGTGATGAGGTGCAGCAGGCGAGCTTGGAATATGGAAAAGATTACATTCAGCAGATAGAAATATTGCATTATATTGATTTTGTCAAGAAAAAAGATGATCTGAACACTGTTGTGTATTACTTTACTCTGGTGTTACATCCCTCTGATCATTATATTACTATAATTAAACATCTTTTGGAAAATTAAACAGTTTCTTACAAACTTATGTGATTTGATAAAATACATAATGAAATATAATCATATATGTGTAACGGAGAAATTACAATTAGCTTCAAGCTACACATTAATGAGATTAATACAACACTTCTTGAATGTCACTATTAATTGAGTGTTTGTAATAACTAATAATGTGTATTTTGGTCAAATGATGAAGCAGAAATATGTTATTAGTAACATTTATGTGGAAGATACACAGTTACAACTTCTGTGTGGCGTGAAGAAACAATGTAACTAGTAGTGTAACTAATTACTGTTACCAGAAAGTAATAAGTAAAGTAACTATTACTTTTGAAAGGAGTAACTAGTAATGAGTAATATATTACATTATTTGAGTAACGAGCCCAACACTGTATACAGTATATATATATATATATACACATATGTATGTATGTATGTAGTCAATATTTGAAGTGGATCAAAAGTTATCCTAAGACAAGAACGCATTTTAATTTGAGGTTTTAGGACAATTTTGATGAAAGCTTTTGATCCACTTCAAATGTTGTCTACTGAATATTTTTGAAATAGAAAACATATTTAGTTTCAACTTTCAACCCTCAGATACAAAAAATATATTTCAAAATGTATTTCAGGGACAAGAAAATGAATTTCTAGCCTTATACAGTAGGCTATATGCAGATTGTATATATAGTGTGTATATATAGTTAGTGTGTGTATATAGTGTGTGTATATATAGTGTGCGTATATAGTGTGTGTGTGTGTATAGTGTGCATATATATATATAGTGTGTATATATAGTGTGTGTATATATAGTGCGTATATAGTGTGAATATATAGTGTGTGTGTGTATAGTGTGCATATATATATAGTGTGTGTATATAGTGTCTATATAGTGTGTCTATATAGTGTGCGTATGTATAGTGTGCATGTATAGTGTGTATATATAGTGTGCGTGTATAGTGTGCGTGTATATATAGTGTACGTATATAGTGTGCGTGTATATAGTCTGTGTATATATAGTGTGCGTATATAGTGTACGTATATAGTGTGCGTGTATATAGTCTGTATATATATAGTGTGCGTGTATATAGTCTGTATATATATATAGTGTGCGTGTATATAGTCTGTGTATATATAGTGTGCGTATATAGTGTGCGTGTATAGTGTGCGTGTATATAGTCTGTGTATATATAGTGTGCGTATATAGTGTACGTATATAGTCTGTGTATATAGTGTGCGTGTATAGTGTGCATGTATATAGTCTGTGTATATAGTGTGCGTGTATAGTGTGCGTGTATATAGTCTGTGTATATATAGTGTGCGTATATAGTGTACGTATATAGTGTGCGTGTATATAGTCTGTGTGTATAGTGTGCGTGTATAGTGTGCGTGTATATAGTCTGTGTATATAGTGTGCGTGTATAGTGTGCGTGTATATAGTCTGTGTGTATAGTGTGCGTGTATAGTGTGCGTGTATATAGTCTGTGTATATAGTGTACGTATATAGTGTGCGTGTATAGTGTGCGTGTATATAGTCTGTGTATATATAGTGTGCGTGTATAGTGTGCATGTATAGTGTGCGTGTGTATAGTCTGTGTATATAGTGTACGTATATAGTGTGCGTGTATAGTGTGCGTGTGTATAGTCTGTGTATATAGTGTACGTATATAGTGTGCGTGTATATAGTCTGTGTATATATAGTGTGCGTGTATAGTGTGCGTGTATAGTGTGCGTGTATAGTGTGCGTGTATATAGTCTGTGTATATAGTGTACGTATATAGTGTGCGTGTATAGTGTGCGTGTATATAGTCTGTGTATATAGTGTACGTATATAGTGTGCGTGTATATAGTCTGTGTATATATAGTGTGCGTGTATAGTGTGCGTATATAGTGTGCGTGTATAGTGTGCGTGTATATAGTCTGTGTATATAGTGTACGTATATAGTGTGCGTGTATAGTGTGCGTGTATATAGTCTGTGTATATATAGTGTGCGTGTATAGTGTGCGTGTATAGTGTGCGTGTATATAGTCTGTGTATATATAGTGTGCGTGTATAGTGTGCGTGTATATAGTCTGTGTATATAGTGTGCGTGTATAGTGTGCGTGTATATAGTCTGTGTATATATAGTGTGTGTATATAGTAGTTAGAGTGACTGGAAGCAGTGTTGAAGTTGGATCTGCTGCGTGTCGGTCTCAGTGGTTTGTGTTGTGTGTGTTTAGTGACAGACTCGTTCAGAGTGAAGATATGGTCTCTGGAGAAGGAGTATGTTCGTGTTCATGTCTCAGCTCCTTTAGATCGAGGCGACGGCTCTCTGCTGGTCAGATACAGACTCTATGAAAGCTCCTCTAAGGATCTAACGATTGAAGTCTTGTATCAAGACAAGCCCGTGGCAAACTCACCATACACTCTTAAAGGTAAAGGATTTTTCTCATATCTATTTATTTTTTTCTAACATTGTTAGTTAGTTTTCAACTTAGTTTCCCTATGTTTAGCCGTCACACATGTAGTTCTTTAAATAGCATACATACCCTTGTGAAAAAGAAGTGCACTTAATTGTATTAATTGTGCATTTGTATGTAGTGTGCTTAAAAGTACTTAAAAGTATATATTTTAAAAAAACTGTACAGAACAAAATGACTCCAAAAAATAACCAATTTTCCCTTAATAATAAACATGAGTGCTGTTGTTCTTTTCATTGATGTGCAAACTGTACATATCTGTTAGCATCTAAAACAATATCTTTTAGGGTTTCATGACTTTTTAATGAAATAAAAGGGCACTTAAGTGTAAATAGAGTGCATTTTCTCAGGGCTGTTTTTAACTTTAAAAGGCTCACTTTATAATTTCATTTTAAGTTCATTTTAAATTTTAAAGTTCCTTTTAATAATCATTTGTTGCATTTTAAAGAAGTACTTTAATTTTGATGTGTTCATTAACACTGAAGCACATGTAAAGCACTTGATTATAATTATAATTTAATTTGGCGTGTTAAGTTACTATATTAAATGTACTAAATTGCAGCTTCAATACAAATGTGTAATTTCACATATATTTAAATACAAGACTTACACAGTTCAACAGAAATGCATTAAAATATATTTTAGTTCATCATAAATGCTTGTCAGTACTTTAACCATATTTCAAAGACAATAAAAGTAACTATGAATTAGTGCTGTCAAACGATTAATCACATACAAAATAAAAGTCTTTGTTTACATAATAATATGTGTGTGTGTGTATATTTATTATGTATATATAAATACACACATTTCAGAAAAATATGTTGTTTATATATTAAATATATTTATATATAATATAAATTATATGAATATAAATACATAAATGTAAATATTTTCAAAATATATACTGTATGTATCTGTATTTATATATACTGTACATAATAAATACACACACACACACACACACACACATATATATTATGTAAATAAAAACTTTTATTTTGGATGCGACTAATCACGATTAATCATTTGACAGCACTAATATGAAACTGTATTATTTGTCTTAAGTGGATCAAAAAAAGCACTTTAAAGTTTAGCTAATTGCATTTAATCTAAATTTAATCTGTAATGCATTTAATTGCAATTAAGTGTCCAGAAACATTGCATCTAGTTCTTACTCATAGTGAATTACTTTTAAAGTATATTTTTACCATGATTAGTACTGTACTTTGTCACAAGGGCATTGCTTATAGACACAGAAGACTCTTTTCAGATGATGTGCAGTTCTTGTAAGCTAATTACATGTAACTAAATTACACGAAACGAGTCGCTGTGAACAGAGCAATGTAAAAAGGGATTGTAATCAGTTAAAGTTACTGAGACCATTTCAAAATGTGACCCTAATTAAATCATACAGTTACTTATGAAAATGTTAATGATTACAAAGGGGGTTACATTCTGAATTTCCCCTTTACACACACACACACACACACACACACACACACACACTTTCTTTACACACACATTCTGAGGTTACACACACACACACACACACACAATAGTTTAATACAGATACTGTTTTTGAAACATCGTTGCACAGCTACACAGACACACACTGGACTAACAGTGCCTTTAACACACACACTGTTAACTTAAAAAATAACACACAGAGATTTAATTGATTTCTTTCATAAATTGCACTGATTATAAAATACTCCGAGACATTGCAATGTTTCAGGAGTTTAGGACACAGTAGCACATGCTTTTTTGATAACTGTTTTATTTCCTATTTTGGTTTATGTATATATAAATACACACACATGCATGTATATATTTAAGAAAAAATATATATTTATATATAATATAAAATATATAAACATAAATATATACATGTAAATATTTTCAAAATATATACTGTATGTGTGTGTATTAATATTTACATAATAAATATACACAGTACACACACATATATATTATGTAAACAAAGACTTTTATTTTGGATGCCATTAATTCGTTTGACAGCACTAATATATACTTTATTTTTTTAAGATTAACTGTTTTTTTCCAAAGCATTGTTAGATGCCAGTGTTTCATAACTATGCAAAGATTTGATTTCAAAAACAGTATCATAGCTACTAAACTATTTCTTGTTATGATTTTAAATCTGTATTTAACCTCAGAATGATCTCAAAGTAAGTCTGATTTTGTGGTGGCTGTGGTTTAAAATTAAATTTAACCTTAATACTGCCTGGTTTACATGTTTGTAAAACATTAGAAATGTAGAAATGTAATCAGTTACATTACTTTAATAAAGTAACTGAAGTAGTTGCACCACTTGTTACATTGTAATCTGTAACCTGTTACATTTCCAAAGTAAGCTTCCCAGCTCTGCTCTGCTTCTGGTGTGTCTCTGTCAGGTCCGGTGTATCACGAGTACTGTGTGTGTCCCGAGCGGGACGCGTCGGTCTGGAGGAGCGCTCTTCAGTGTCCCGAGGACGAGCCGCAGATCCAGCAGGACTTCATCTCGTTCCCCTCCATCGACCTGCAGCGCCTCCTGCAGGAGGTTCCTCAGCGCTTCTCCAGACGAGGAGGACTCGTTCACTACAGCGTCATCAATAACCAGCTGCATCGCCGCTCGCTGGGCAAGTACACCGACTTCAAGATGTTCTCCGACGAGATGCTGCTCTCCCTCGCTCGCAAAGTAAGACTCGCAGCTTACGGGTTACTTTTAGGGCCAGATTTACTAAACAGGGCAAAGTAGTGTTTTTATGGCAATTAATTGGATTATATTTTGTTCTATCCGTCCCGTCTCCACCAGGTGAAATTACCGGATGTGGAGTTTTATATAAACGTAGGAGACTGGCCGATGGAGAACCGGAAGGTGGGTGAGGAGCCCGGCCCGTTGCCCATTATCTCCTGGTGCGGCTCCACAGACACGCGTGACATCATCCTCCCCACGTATGACATCACACACTCGTCTCTGGAGGCCATGAGAGGCGTCACCAGTGACCTGCTGTCGGTCCAGGGCAACACAGGTGCACTTCTGTACATCACTGTCCAGCATCAGCTTGCGTCCTCAGTCTCACGCTCTGGATCTTCACTGGTTCTCCAGGTCCTGTGTGGGCAGATAAAACAGAGAAGGCGTTCTTCAGAGGCCGGGACAGTCGAGAGGAGCGCCTGCAGCTCGTAACAATGTCCAAAGAAAATCCAGAGCTGCTTCGACGCGGGAATAACTGCATATTTTTTCTTCCGCGACCGGGAGAAGGATCTGGGAAAAGCACCGCTGGTGGGATTCTTTGACTTCTTCAAGGTAAGTGATGCAGAGGAAAACCTGCAGTAAGCTGAATTTTTCTCTACTTAATAAAAAACTAGGGCTGCCAGTCGATTAAAATTATCTAATTAATCGCAAACTAAATTTAGCTGTGAAATTACCCACAAAAGATCATTTAAAGCCATTATTGTGCTAAATGAGAAAGAATCAAGTAGACTGTATGATTTTGAGATGCATCTTTTCACACTGAGGACGACTAAGAGACTCATATACAGCTATTACAGAAGATTCAAACACTCACTGATGCTCCAGAAGAAGAAACCATGCATTAAGAGCGGGGCGTGAAAACTTTTGAATTTGAAGATCAGGGTAAATTTAACTTATTTTGTCTTCTGGGAAACATGTAAGTATCTTCTGTAGCCTCTGAAGGACATTACTAAATGAACAAATATGATATTTACGCAAAATAAGAAAAATGTACACATGTTCAAAAGTTTTCACGCCCCGCTCTTAATGCATGGTTTATTCTTCTGGAGCATCAGTGAGTGTTTGAATCTTCTGTAATAGCTGTATATGAGTCTCTTAGTCGTCCTCAGTGTGAAAAGATGCATCTCAAAATCATACAGTCATTGTTGGAAAGGGTTCAAATACACAAAAATGCTGGAAAACCACAGAATTTGTGGGAGCTGAAGGATTTTTCTGAAGAACAGCTCAGTTTAACTGTTCAGAACAAACAAGAGACTCATGAACAACTATCACTAAACACAAACACAGCTGTGGATCATTCAGATAACAACACAGTGTTAACAATCAAGGGTGTGTAAACTTTTGAACGGGGTTATTTTTATAAATTCAACTATTATTTTCTCTTGTGGACTATATGTAAACATCTTATATGTGAAATATCTTATTCAGATCAGTACTAAATAAACAATAACATGCATTTTGTATGATCCCTCTTATTTTGGTAAAATAATGAACATTTTGCAGATTCTAAACTTTTGACCTCAACTGTATTATATAAATATGAGACAAAAACTCATACGGGGAATTTTTTTCCCCTAATTTTAGTGCATAACTGCATTTATGGAGTTATTGTCCTGCATCATATTTGTCATCAGTCAGCTGTATGAAATGTAAGATGACGTACAGGTCTGGGGGCGGGGCCAGTGCGTTATCTGCGTTAACATATTTTAATCTCATTATTTTTCATAACTAATTAATTAACGTGTTAAACTGTTAAATGCTTTGTTCTTGTCTTCTAGTACAAGTACCAGGTGAACATGGACGGGACGGTAGCGGCCTACAGGTTTCCGTATCTGATGCTGGGGGACAGCTTGGTCTTCAAGCAGGACTCGCCGTACTACGAGCACTTCTACACACATCTGGAAGCAGGTGTGCACTACATCCCTGTGAAGAGAGACCTGTCTGACCTGCTCCAGAAGATCAGATGGGCTCAGGTACTAACACTGACTGCTTTAGGAGCACACCGACTGTCTGGCGTCACACATGTGCATGTTACAATGACAAAATTACAGAAGCTGTGTGTTACTTGTATAACTCCTGCTCGTGGTTTGATGCATGCAGATGAATGACACGAAGGCAGAGGCCATAGCGAAGACCGGACAGTCGCTGGTCAGAGATCTGCTTCAGCCTCACAGACTCTACTGCTACTACTACAGCGTACTTCAGGTAAGAGTCTGTCATTTATATACAGTATATGTGACCCTGGAGCACAAAACCAGTCAGAAGGGCTGAATAAATGATCTTTCCATTGATGTATGGTTTGTTATGATAGGACAATATTTGTAAATCTGGAATCTGAGGGTGCAAAAAAATCTAAATATTGAGAAAATCACCTTTAAAGTTGTTCAAATGAAGTTCTTAGCAATGCATATTACTAATCAAAAATTAAGTTTTGATATATTTACAGTAGGAAATTTACTAAATATCTTCATGGAACATGATCTTAATATCCTAATGATTTTTGGCATGAAAGAAAAATGTATAATTTTGACCCATACAATGTATTGTTGTCTATTGCTACAAATATACCTGTGTTACTTATGACTGCTTTTGTGCTCCAGGGTCACATATATATATATATATATATATACGCACCTCAGTTTTGACGTCATGGTTCGGTATGGTTTCGGTACAGCAGGGGGGGGGGGGAACTAAACATAAAATTGATTTTATTAATTTATTATTAAACAGTTCAATTATAACAAAATATTTCTTAGGGATAAAAATGACCTCAGCTTATGCTCTAAACTACAGCCCTTTACATTACTAAAAAATGCTGGGTTGTTTCAACACAACTTCGGGTCACATATGGACTAACACAACTATTGGGCTAAAAATGTAACCCAACAGCTGCGTTAGTCCATATCTGACCCAACCATACATTGAAACAACCTAGCATTTTTTAGAGGTTATAATTAACAACAGAGCCCAAACTTAAATTTAATGACACTTCATTTTTAAATATAATACTATAAATATAAAACAATAAGCACTCAACTTAAAAAAAAAAATAATATGCAAACATGTAAATTGCACATTTTTTAAATTAACTTCTAAATTCATACAATTTCTATTTGTTGATGAAATATAGGCTTATTAATTTACGCAGTGGCTGACTGTCATAACTTGTTTCATAACAGATTTATTTAAACATACATTAAATAATTAAGACATCACTAACAGGTAAAGTAAAATATGATGAGTATATAATCTAATATTTCACAAAATTTGAGGCGTTTATACAGCGATCTGTCACCGCATTTATGAAAACAGCATTTATTTGAATTTCATGAGAAAAAAGTGAATTGACATAATTTGAAAGATGAGACTTTGTTTCATATCAAAAGTAACTATATATAAAACTGGAAGTTTCCAATGAAGATCCACTCATCTAGTGGTTAAACCAATGCTGTATTAATATATATATACAGTATATAATGCTGAATATTTTATTCTGAAATATAAAGTCGGGTAAATATAAATACACGGGTCAGATTTGAGCTTATAAAACAGTCAACAACTTAATATTTTTCAACTAAAACCATATTGTATCTGAACAACAACTTCTCATTAATATGCAAAAATGTGGATATTTTTGGATATGACAGTGTTATTGCCATGCTAGTACTACACTGAACACATTTTTAATTAATTAATAAAAAATAGTTGATATTTCTAATTTTGCATGAACTACAGTGTAAGATTTTTGTTTTCAATATTTGAGAAATTTTATTTGAATATATTTTTACATTAATTTTTAAAAAATGATTAACCTCAGAATTGACTTCATTGAATTCCTTGCTGCTCGAAACCAGTCCAAGTTTATGAAACCTACATATTATTTTTCTAACAAAATCATCTTCAAGACCTGTTCTTCATTGTTTTTTTATCAGTTACAGCTTTTATGTTTATAGTGTAAACAAAGTGTCATTGTAAGTACATATTCATGTTTACCAACAGACTACATATCATTTATGAAAGTATTTTTGAGACAAATCTAACGGTAGATAAAAGTCTGCATTAAAGTGTAAAGCTTCAGTTGATTTCTGGGTCAAAATGTACAGTGTACAATATAATGATTACAGCTCTTAAAAAAGAAAAATATGCAATTATGCAAATTTTTACACTTATGTTGGTTATGATGGTCATAACCCATTTCCAAGGTTTTGTTCCAGTACTAAAAACAATCAATTTATTATTATTATTATTTATTGCCTCATCTGGCTCATAAACGGTCCTGAATGCAATGGACCCTTTTCACCAGACTGTGATGATGCATTTAACGGTCATCAGCATCATAAATCCTCAAAAGTTTTTTTTATATATATTTATTTTAAAAAATGTATGCAAATGTTTGCATCAAATTGCAAAAAAAACTAGTTAACACTAATGTGAGGGTGTTTCTAATGCAGCGTCTATGGGAGGGATGGCAAATTTGACATCGTTCTCTCTTCTGACTGCAGTTATCAGTCTGTTTTTTTGCTTTTTAACAATTTTTTTTGGTAAAAATATATCTGTGGTACTCTCCCATTCACTGCTCTTGAAGTGAACTCAACTATGACGACTTCTGCTGCGGAGAAACATGCAAATGTGAAGAAGGTCTATAGGAGGGTTAATTGCTTAAAGGGGTCATCGGATGCACATTTTACACAAGCTGATATGATTCTTTAGGGTCTTAATGAAAAGTTTAGGGTCTTCAAAAAATGTTTTCAACGCTGAAGTCCGTGTTGCTTTAAATCTATAGCTCTGCTGACTGCCCCTCTCTTCCGTAGTGACGAGCAGTTAAACATCAGCTGTGAAACTGGCTAAACACATTATTACTTCTTTACCATCAAAAACAGCTCTGTTTTCAGCACGCTGATCCAGAGACCACTAGTCCAAAATGGAGGAAAGGTTAATTATATAACTATTTATGTTGCTTTAAATGCTAATGAGCTCTGCTGACCCGCCCCTCTCTTCCGTGGAGTGACGTAACTACAATAAAGCAGATCAATTTCTCACTTTCACATTTAAAATACTGTAACTGTGCACATCAGCTGCCCCTTTAAATACAAGACAAGAAACTCAGAGCGGCCGAGCGGGAATCTTTCTAACTAGCACATTATTAGGAAAGACGATTTGCAAAGATTCATAAAAACCCTTACACTCACTTCTTCTGTAGATGAAGCTGGATCACGAATGATTCGCGCGAACATAGACGCATTTATGTAGATTGGGATCGGCGCATTCACTTCAAAGCGAAAGTAATGTTAATCCTCTGTGTCTTCAGCGGCTCAGATGTCAGGAGTAAATGACGACTGCTTTATTCATTATTACATCCAGCAACTAAACACTTCAATCGCTTAATCTGAGACATATCTTCCCCTGCACCGGAGGCGGAGCTCTCAGCTCACTCAGGGGGGCGGGGCTAAGGTAAGACGCTAGTGTCAATCAACTATCGTAGGCGGGGCCTGTACAGAACTACATCATTCTGACAGGAATCTCAGAACAGCTGAGATTAAGGGGATTTTAAAAGATCATTATATCATTATAGGATGGATGTGTACACAGTGAATTTTGCATCTGATGACCCCTTTAAGACACACAAAAAGGATTTCTTGAGTTACGATATGTCTGCAAACGAATGCTGCTGGATCATTTGCTCCGTTTGTTTCCAGATGATCACTAGGTGAGTTGTGCTGGATGTATGAGGTCAGTGGTGTTTATCTGCTGTGTTTTGACAGACGTACGCCGCTCGTCAGAGCACACGGCCTGCGGTTCATCCAGACATGGAGCAGGTTCCTCAGCCGTCTGACCCCAGCGCTCTGTGTGACTGCCAGCGATCATCTCCAGAGGAGCACAGACCCCAGCAGAAGAGCGAGCTCTGAGAGAGTCACAGAACTGACACTGAAGCAGAATTAAAGATGGAGGACGCTGAAACCTTTAACAGATAATTATGTGCATTAATTGATTTTCTCACTTTTGCTTTCTTTTTTTACACTTTGCACCTGATTTCAGATGCCTGTTTGTTTACTTCACAGAACTGAGTTAGTTTTTTCTTTGTTTTTATTTTTTTAAAATCAAAATGTGTCCCTGGAGCACAAAAGCAGTCATAAGTAACACAGGTATATTTGTAGCAATAGACAACAATACATTGTATGGGTCAAAATTATACATTTTTCTTTTATGCCAAAAATCATTAGGATATTAAGATCATGTTCCATGAAGATATTTTGTAAATTTCCTACCATAAATATATCAAAACTTAATTTTTGATTAGTAATATGCATTGCTAAGAACTTCATTTGAACAACTTTAAAGGTGATTTTCTCAATATTGTGATTTTTTTGCACCCTCAGATTCCAGATTTTCAAATATTGTCCTATCATAACAAACCATACATCAATGGAAAGCTTATTCAATTAAAAAAATTGTCCCTTATGACTGGTTTTGTGGTCCAGGGTCACATATTTCAAATATTTCCCCCCTTGTTTAACCTTCCTAGGATTTATTTGTGTAACAAGGTTGATGAATATCATTTGTCTCATGAAACGGCGCCAGATTTGTTTTAAACTTTCTAATGAATGCTTCAAATGAAGCTCATGTAAGCTAAGCATTATTTTGTGCATGTGATGTATTCACACAGAGAACATCACCACGTTCCTAACACTACAATATCATCAAACGTGCTTCAAAACATTGGATTCGTTGACGGCTGTGCTGCTGGTGTGGTGGTGATATACAGCCTCAAACCTCCGTCAATGATCTGTGAAGCGAAGTCTGACTGAAATGAGGTTTTGTGCGCTTGGCTTAAACTTAAACACATTCCATTGGTTTCCAGTGTTCATTTGAGCTCGAGCTCATGGGAAAACATAGCTACAGTATTTTACCATGCGCTGATTTTGTGCTGTGAATCATACCAAAACTTGATTTTTTTAGAAATAAAGCAAGCATGAAGGTCCAGCCTTCTACTATAAGCAGATTAGACAAACAAATCCACACAAATTAGCCACCAGTTCATCAAAATGTGAAATAGCTACAAACTGCCGTGAGATTGTGACGTCGTATCCTAGAAGACTGTCATTTGTGACTCGAGGATCTCATGATAGATTTTCTGTTGTGATCTGGACAAACTTTTGTATGTGTTTTTATGTATGCATTAAAGAAAGTGTTCACCCAAAAATAAAAATTTGCTGAAAATTTACTCTTAAAGCCATTCAAGATTAGGATGAGTTTCTTCATATGAACAGGTTTGGAGAACCTTGCTCACCACCTGATCCTCTGCAGTGAATGGGTGCCGTCAGATGTAAACAATTACAAGAAATAAAGAATTAAGATATAATCTCACAAAGGGCCTTCATGAAGGAATTCAGACTTTAGTTTGTATTGCATTCCCTGAAAGTGCAAATACAACCACTAGAGGGCAGCAAAGCATCACTCATTGACTCAGTCTATCACTTATATAGCTCTTTTCTCAGGTTTTACTTAGATACTGATATTCAGATCATGATGGGGTCTCCTTCTCTATAAGTGCCCTTCAATCACCGGAATTCACCTGCGGTGAAGAAAATAGACTGCAATTGATTTTTATTTTCTAAGGAGGTTGCAAGACCAGCTGCTGCCTGCTTGAATGGGGAAATGCTGTAATTTCAAGGTCCACCCGAGGACACCATAATTATTTTCAATTGCAATTGAGCGCTGAGCATTACAAAAAAGCCAGCAGCATTTTATTTTCTGGTCACAGAGATGAAAAAGCCACACAAGGTGGAGAAGAGACGAAAAATATCCCACTCACCGACCTGCACAGTGACTCGAAGTTAATGCTGGTCTCCAAGCATCTGTGACTGTACCAGACGACATCCACAGACTATGAAAAACATCACTCCATATTCGGTCTCCCAGGTAAGCAGTTAAAATCTATGCCTCCAAAACAGAAATTATCAGCTGGATATAATCGCTTTGGGAGACTCGTGATGTAAGCAGCTGTGTTTACAAGCATCCAAATAACTGAAGACTCAGATTAAAATCATAACATTTCCATCAGATTTAAAGGAGTGGAGCAGACCTGAAACAATCCAGAGTGATTTTCAGAATCAGAACAAAATTTAGAGTTCATATAAACAGGAATTAAAATCTGTAATCAGACTGAATTCATTCAGATGGACTAAATATGACACATAAAGAGAAGGCAGGACTGATTCTTGCATATTTTTGGTTTCTCTCATTCATTGTATTTTAGTGAACTTTTGCTTTTTTTAGGTTTTGATATGAAAGCTGGGTTCAAAGCCCTTTCCAAAACGGTTTTTATTTTGTCCATAGCTTGACCTGAAGTTGGCTGCTAGCTATGATTTTCAGGAATGGATGTATTCTCGACTCGCTCTGCTCATGTTGAACTCACACACACCAAAACATTCACACAAAAACACCAAAACCATTAATGGGTACAAAGAAAAGTGTATTGCAATTCAGTGCTTCTGTAACACAACTAACATAAACCAGCTGACTGCAGGGGACACACGCTTCATAGCTCATAAATACAATGACAACGGTATGGGATTGAAGTCTTGAGTCCAGGCCGGATGATGGTAGAGATCTTGATGGACTAGATTCAGCCTTTGAGTGAAGACATGCCGGCTCTCATGATCTCATCCACCAGGAGGATGTTACTGGCGATGACGGTGCTGCGCAGACGAGAGAGAGATGATGCATGAGACAAAAACATGACTGATGTATGAAAACAGTGGCACTAGGGGTGTGCAATATTCATCATTCATTTAGACACAAAGCATCGGTTGCTCTGAGAAACACAAACTGCTTCGGCTTTGTTTGAAACCATTTCAATTAATGAAACGGGAAAATAAGACAACATTGTGTCTAAAATGTAACTTGCTCAATATTAACATGTTTGTTGAACCGTTATATAAAATCAATACAACATTCATGTGCTGATAATCAGGAAAACAGCACTCTTGTGTGATATTACTCAACTATATCTTGTCTTGTAAATATATAAAAAAGTTTGCTTTCACAAGTTAGATAAGGGCATTCTAACAGTCTTCATCACAGTCAATGCTTTTGGACTGTCAAGACGTTTTTGTTTTTGCATATACATATACTACATAATGTCAGCTGTTAAAACAACAGTTATGATAGTATCATAGAATGATGAATATTATAACTGGCACCAACACTAGCATGACATACTGAAAAAGTATTTCATGATTTGCTGAAGCAGGTTGTGAGGAGATCAACTATAAGATAATATTCATTTAAAAGTCTACTCTTATTTAAAAAATAATAAATAAATTGGCACCAACAGTTGAAATTGTTTCAGAACATTTTCCAATTTTTTAAATAGCATTACTACAACGTACTTATGTTTAGAAAGAAACAAGAGTAGGGATGTTCATTTTAACCGTTAACCGACCGATAAGAATTTTGACCGATTAATACAATCAGTTAAATGGTTTAAAGTCACTTATGTTTTATTTTTTTTCAGTAATTTATAAAAATATTTTAAAAGGTTTGCTGCATGGTTCAAATAAGCTACGTGTATACAAAAGAAGAAAAAGAAAAAAAAAAGTGTTTTAGAGAGAGAAAAACATAAATCACCTATAAGTCGCATTTTATCATTTCATTCAGAAATAGGCCGACGCAAATTACAAACATTATAATAAACACTGTAAACATAACTAGGCTATTTTAGTTCCTCTCACTCCACAACACATCCTTTCAATTAACAAACAGTAGGTTATTTAGAAAAGAACAAGAATTAAAACTATAAGAAGCTATAGCTATATAAACGACAAACCAAAACTAATTAATTTAGGCTAAAACGAAACCAATGTTGGATCTCTCGTTCAACACAAAATCAAATGTTTCTGTATTCGCGATGTATTTGAATGCCAAAATAGCTTATTTACCTTTTATGCCTACTTCACTGGCGTTCCAATATCCACGTAAAACAAAATGTTTTGCATAACTTCACGGCGGTACGGTGATAGGCACAGATGTTACTACATATTTAAACTGAGCAGTGTGTTTTTTTCTTCCCCATATATTTGACTGATTGTTTTTTTATAATGATAATGAACAGGCTGCATTGTGAAGGTAGAAAGCTTAACTGTGCGCGCATGCGGCGCTGGAGCAATCACTTGATATTTTTCCCCCTTCTAACAGTGGAAGCAAATACTCCTTTTAGTCATGAAGATAATCGCAATTATGTGTGTACATTCACAATAAAAACAAATCGGTGCGCTATTGTAAAATAAGCCTAAAAAATAAATAGGATGCCGATTTCTGCGTCTGGTTTCCTTTCGCAGCACAAAAATGAACCGAAACTCTGCATAGGCTACTTGTTGCAGTTTCTTTTTTCTTAAATTATTATTTAAGTGAAAATATATTTATAACGAATAAATAGGCCTATACGAGAAATATACCTCTGCCTAGCTTTATGATGTTTTTCTCCGCTCTCAGAAGCGCTGCAGGTGTGTGATGTGATAGCTATGATGATCATGTGAATCCTCGTGTTCTTCTGTTTGTTGCTTTTTGCGCATGTAAAATTAATCCCCGGAAAACAAATGTTAGTATTTTATCGGGGCACAGACACTTATTCTAATTTGCTTCAGTTCTAATTTAAATTAATCTTGTCGGTTAATAATCGGTTAACGAGCGTCGGTTGGGAAAAATAACCGAAATGAACATCCCTAAACGAGAGCAATGTCTACAGTAACAGTCTAAACTGTAAAATGACCAAAACAACAACATCACAGTTCAAATAATAGTGTTGACAAAAACAGATGTTTTACTAAAATACATTATGGAAACACTTTAGAATAGGGAACACTTATTCACTATTAACTACGACTTTTCTCTCAATAAACTCATAATTTGCTGCTTATTAATAGTTAGTAAGGTATTGTTAAGTTTAGGTGTTCGGTAGGATTAGTGATGTAGAATAAGGCATTAATATGTGCTTAATTACTACTAATAAATGGCTAATATTCTAGTAATATGCATGCTAATAAGCAACTAGTTAAGAGACCCTAAAATAAAGTGTTACCTAAATATTTTACATTTCAGCCTTCAACCCATTTTTTTAAGAAAAGGGAACATCATAAATGATAATTTATACTTTAAAAGAATTTATTCAGCAGACAGGCTGAATGAAAATCCACTGTCTGGCAGCAGGTGGCGCTCATGGAAAAGCAGAATTCAAGCCGTTACGGCAATTATTCCCACCGGTTAATCAACGTGACAACACTTGAGTTCTCCCTTCACTTTTAAATAGATTATAAAAACACGTGCATTTTACTTTCACTTTCAAATTAGCAGCAATCCGGCAATTGCTTGAATTGAATTACAAAATACAACGAAGAACTTACTAAAGGGGGGGTACAATGCTGTTTCATGCATTCAGAGTTGTTTACACTGGTAAAGAGTTGGATTCTCATGCTAAGCATGGACAAAGTTTCAAAAAAAAAATTGGACGTATAACAGAGTATTTCTGTGCCAAAAATCTCACTTCCGGGTTCGTACAAGTTTCGGAGAGTTTTTTTCGATCGTTGTTCTTGATGACGTAAACGACGGTGGAACTCCTTATATGGGCATTTCTCCCGGAAGAACACGCCCCTGCACGCATCGACCGGAGCGAGAGCAGCCAATCAACACGCTTCAATCGGCAGCGCTGCACGGGACTCGCTCGGGAAGAACGTCTCTAAAGAAGTGTGTTTTTGGTTGTGAGGGAAAGATAACCTTGTTCAGCTTCCCAAAACAACCCAGCGTTACGTGAACAGTGGATATAGTTTGTTTTTCCGGGGCAGCAATGGAGTTTCTCAAGTGTTTTGTTGACGAACGTTTTATAAACAAGGCCCAATTCGACGCTGGATTTGCACATCGTTTAATACTGAAAGATGGAGCGGTCCCAGCTATAAAAGATCCCGGTCATGATTCAGAACTGCAGATGGTGAGTGAAACGGCATCAAATGTCTCTGTTTTGTTGGCGATCGGAGCAAGTGCTCGTCACTCTTTAGCTCCGCCCACGACACGCCTTCACTCTTTAGCTCCGCCCACAAGGCACGCCTCCAGGAGCTCGGCTTTTTTCGGATTGAATCGTAAATCTGTATCTTTTATAAATATGATAAAACTAAAGACTTTTTGGAGATATGAAGGATGCAGTACTACTCTATAGGTACTCAAGATTAACATGAGATTGGGTGAAACGGTGTGCGTTAGGTCCCCTTTAACAAAACGAATAAAAATACACCATGCTATATGCCTAATATAAAGCAAGTTTAAACCGGTATACAAAACTGAAAATCAGAAAACACTGGAACCAAATTAATAAGAAACATAGAATGTTTATTAGCAAAGCGAATAAGAAAGAAAGGAGGCAGTATACACCTTTCTTTTTTTTTTTTTTTTTTTAAAGAAA
Organism: Schizothorax lantsangensis; assembly: GCA_027422415.1. Lineage (NCBI taxonomy): Eukaryota > Metazoa > Chordata > Actinopteri > Cypriniformes > Cyprinidae > Schizothorax > Schizothorax lantsangensis. The sequence continues at coordinate 1,832,446 of CM049859.1, forward strand.
AAAAATAATTTACACAGCTTAAATAAAAATCAAACGCTGTGGAACCAAAAAACAAACAATTTTTTTTTTTAAAAACTTCCAATATCACCTTGGATAAATATCAGAAGTCAACAGGCTAAAACAGGTGTTTTTGCATTTCGTCTTGTCTACGTGCTATCGTCTTGTCTCTCCTCACGTGATAAATGAAATCTGATCTGTGATGTGACTCGTTCGGTTCTGTTCTCTAACTGAACTAAATGTGATGTGCTGGAGCTCACCAGGAGTGAAGCAGCTGCTTCTTCACACTGTAGTTATCCCACACACCGACCTCTCCTGCAATCATGGGTTCACCTGCACACAGAAGACACACACTGACATTACACACGCGGTCTTCTGACACACACAGCATCTCACTTCAGGGGTTCCTCGCGAGTCCATTCATATCTTTTCTTAGGGTCACAATTCCATTAAACATTGATTCACGATTTTTAAATCACCATTTCATTAAAAAAAACACACACTGGACGTCAAACGCACCAGTATTTTGATACAGTCTATAGTATGGATAGCACTGACTCAAGAAATCAGTGTTTCCTATTAACTACCTAATAAGTAAGGGATAATCAACGGCTAGCTGTGCATTAAAGGATTTTAAATGCACGACGTGGAGGCTAAGAACCGCTCGACGCAAGCGGAGGTTGCCTCCGCGAAGTGCATTTAAAATCCTTTAATGCACGGCTAGCCGTTGATTATCCCGTTTATTCCATGGTCATATGCCAAGTTATAGACAAGTTAAAACTTGTATTGCTCTTTGCAGCGCAATATTTGACCGAATGGGTAAAAATGACGGTTATTTTCGTCAGTTACGGCTCGTTAGCTCAGCATTCTGCCCGCTTCAAATCAGACACAGAGATGAAATAGTGCGGTAAGATCACATTTATTTGAATGAATTATAGCATGTATTTCAATTCATTTTCGATCGAGAGAGAGAAAGAGAGAGAGATGACAGTTGTGTGTAAGTTATCTGCTTGCTGCGTCTGCGCGTCTCTCTCTACAAACAATTAACGTTACTTCAAAAACAGCGATTTTATCACCTCATTGCTGGGAATATAATGTAGAGATCTAGTATCTATCTTTTATTTTAGTAATAAAAATCGCGGGGAAGCGTTGACAAGTTTATGTGTGTGTGCAGCACAATCTGCGATCTCCGACCTCTCTCTCTCTCTCTCTCTCCGTGTGTGTGTGTGCGCGAGCGATGTGTGTTGGTTAGTTTTAGTGTGCATCTATTAAAGCAGCGCATTAATATGGAACGGTGATTAAACTGACCTGGAACTACCTGTGCAGTTAAACTAATTTAATCAACAGCTGCCAGCCAATCAGAATCGAGTATTCAGACAGACCATGGAATAAATCAGAGATACTTTACACTTCCCATTAGTGATGTTCCTGAATCAGAACACCGTGTTCGGAAAGAAAATGATGTGTATACGGAACCCCTTAGAAGGTCAAAAATACGAGATGGGAAGAAAAAAATATATTTCATTGCTTTCTCTCGCAAATATACTACCAGTCAAAAGTTTTTAAACAGGAAGATATTTCATTTTTTTGAAGAAGTCTCTTCTGCTCACCAAGCCTGCATTTATTTGATCCAAAGTACAGCAAAAGCTATTTAAAATAACTGTTTTCTATTTGAATATATTTTAAAATGCAAGTTATTCCTGTGATTTCAAAGCTGAATTTTCAGCATCATTACTCCAGTCACATGATCTTCAGAAATCATTCTGATTTGCTGCTCAAAAAACATTATTATTATTGATGAAAACAGCGGAGTATAATTTTTTCAGGTTTCTTTGATGAATAGAAAGTTCATAAGAACAGCATTTATCTGAAACAGAAATCTTTTGTAACATTATAAATGTCTTTATCATCACTTTTGATCAATTTTAAGCATCCTTGCTAAATAAAAGCATTCATTTCTATAATTTCTTTCTTTCAGCAGTTATTTTAAATGGTAAACATATTTCACAATATTACTGCTTTTGCTGTATTTTGGATCAAATAAAAGCAGGCTTGGTGATCAGAAGAAAATTATTAAAAAAAAAAATACGTTATTACTTTTGACTGGTAGTGTATATCGTTGAGTAATTATACTGTACATAAATTGTGGGCATCAGGGAGCCGTTGTTATTAATATGCGAGGCATTGAAATCACATTTGAATGCACACTCGCTTTTTACGTTCACTTTCCAGATTTCACGATCACTGCATACTACAGAGCGGCAGAACTTACCACATATTACAAGATCACGCTCAGGATCTGATCATCAGTCATCTCTGCTTACTCTGTTTATGTGGTAAGTTCAATTTTATGTAGGGTTACTGTAATACAACAAGCAACTGCTCGCAAGCGGCTAAACGTGTCCCTTTAGTGGCTCAATAGAACATGTTGTTCGTTTCTGTGCTTTCCTGAATATACCGCTCTAGCAGCGGGGTTCTGCCTTTTTGTTCCGGCATCATCATATTATTATTATTATTATTATATTAACTACAAAATCGTTTTTTCCCCCACCCCTACAAGACACTCACACAAATCTTAGGTAAATCTTACTTTTACAAACACTGGTGCTTCGAAGCAAGACTCTTGTTAATTTAGTGAATAACGTGTCTTTTAGATTTTCACAGTATTAAACATTTATCTTTAAACAGTCAGCCTTAGGGGAAAAAACAACACATTTTTAAGAGTTAATGAGAAAGTGGATATTTTGTTTTACAATTTGAGCCATTTTGTACTTACAGTAAAGGCCATTGCACACTGATACCCCTTTTCCACCAAGGCAGTTCCAGTGCTGGTTCAGAGCCAGAGCCTAGTTTCAAACCGGTTCTTTGTCTTTCGACACCCAAAGCACCAGCTCCGAACCAGGAAAAGTGATTCGTAAGTAGCACCAAAACATTGCTGGGCTAGAAGGAAGAACCGCTTGCGTCAGGGGCTGGGTTACTGTGAACAAGACGACAGAAACTTTGGACCGCCATATTTGAAATAGCAGCTAAACACGAACATGTTGGATTCGCCGTGTTTGGATGCCGATGTAGGTTGGCAAAGCCATGAACATCAATAGCAACGCAACGTCCGCCATTGTTGATAGTTTGTTTAGGTTTGTTCGGGATGGATCGGCGCTGCGCGGACCATTCGGTGCGAGGCATCGGGGTGCTGCGGGAGCGACTGGAAAGCAGACGGCTCTTTATGCTTTTGGATCGCTCTCGCGGTGCTTTAGTGTGTTGTGTGCCGATCGATCGGTCTGTGTGGCGCTGATGCACTTCGAACAAGTCTGTTGTGTTTGGCGCTGCCGCGGCCGCGCTAGTGAGACGAAACATGAAACGTATTCAGTGACGTAAGACCTGGCTCTGTATTGGCTCTCTAGCAACCGGTTCTTAAAAGGCTCGCCAGTCGAACCAAATAAGAACCGGCAAGAGCACTGGCTCTGAACTAGCACCTGGTGCCTTCTGGTGGAAAGGGGGTATGAGTCCAAAACATTCGTCCATCATAAGAAAAAATTGGATCAGGTTCGATTTTCTGCGTTTTCGCATCAGTAGTAAGCATTTTAATATGAAAGGATGACGAATAGGAAAAAAACGCATACAAAAATGTCGGACTCAGTGTGCAAGGACCTTAAGAAAAACAAATAAATCTTTAAACACTGCACAAAACCCCTGTGAAGTCATGCGAGCAGTCAAATCCAGAAATGTCATCATAATTTGACAGTATAGTGAGGCGTCTCTCCACGTGCCTGTGCTCAGATCCACTCCCACCAGCGCTCCCGTCTCTTTGAACTCGCTCTGCAGCTTCACCAGAGTCTCTTGAGGATCAAAGCCTGAGTTCTGAGCCAGAACCTTGGAGGAGGAGAGAAACACAAGTCACTCAAAGACACCTGAACACAAGAAGCACGTCCATTCACTGAGTATACATGTAGGGCCCTATGAAATCTGTTTGATATTATTTTTTTCCAAATTGTGTTTTTCTGTTTGAATTTCTCTGGATTATGTTTTTTTTTCTGGACTCCTTTTTAATGGTTTAATTAAATTCTATCAATCAAAAAGCATGTCTAATTAATTAAAATCATTAAACTTATACGATTTAACATCAATATATTAAAAATGTAAATTTTTATTTTTAGGGCCTTATGAAATGTTTTATTTTTTTCCTCACGTTCTGATTTATTATTACCAAATTCTGCTTAAGCATGTCTAATTATTTGAATGCATAAAACAACTTAATTTACAAAAAATGTACTTTTACAATAGCCCTATAAAATTATTAGTTTTTTCCAGAAATTCTGTGTTGTGTATTTTCATTTTTTTCTGGTTATCAAATGAAGGCAAACAGTTTTAATACTATTAAATTCAAACATGGGAGAAAGTGTGATTATTCCTTAAATTCATTTTTAATAATTAATTAGTAGTAGTACTAGTAGCATTATGTACAATCTACTGCACAATAATACATTTCTGACACAGTTTATTTTGATGGGTTGCAGCGAATATCTTTAAATTTCTGTGTGTATATGATATGAGGATAGTTTTACTCAAACGAAACAGTGAAATGCTCATGAAGTGACTCTCAGAGCAGTTCTGGGGATGTTGTTCATGTGTTTACGTCCTCGTTTAGTGAGACGGCAGACTCTGAAATCACCGCGAGCATCACACACTTCAGTATGTGTAGTAAACAAAACCGTGCGTCTGCGCCATTCATTCACACAGAGACACGCACAACACAGGATTCATATTTAAAGCTTAATATTTACAGATAATGGTCCATAACGTGATTTAAGTGTAATGAAACTGACACATTCCGTGACTTCGCATCATTGAAATCATAGGGCCCTAATACATGTTTAAAGATGGTGTGTTTTCCAGTACCTTAGGGATGATGAGGAGGGCGTCAGCAAACGCCTGCACACCCAGCTGGGCTCGGCCCTTCACTTTAGGCTTGTGTTTAACCAAAGCATCAGCTATAGCCACCTCGATCGCACCGCCCCCCGCCACAACCGAACCTGAGAGAACACCAGCACAACACTCCACATTAACCCTCAGCATCTCCACACAGCATCTTTTATTTAAAAGAGTGGCAATGAAAGTGTTAATATAGACATTTAAAATGTATATGCTTATGTTGCAATCAGTTATGGAGGGAACTGGAACAAGTGTGTGTTAAAACTAGTCTAAACTTCCAGAAAAGTCATCACCTCTAAATTATTTTTTATTTTAATATACTCCTTGAGGTTCACCTATAATGCACAAAAAAAACGTGTTTTTCAAGTGATTATTTTCAACACTTATTCTGAGCCTCTGTATGAATGATCAGTTTTTAAGGGGCAGCTCTTTAAGGCTTCTCAGTGTTATGATTGGCTAACGTCACTGTATTAGAAAAACAATCAAAGCCCCCTTGATGCTGCATGCCAGCAAGTGTTATGAAAACAATCTAAACAAAACATAATTTACAGACAAAGCATTGCAAAATTATTGACTCTCCTTTATATTGTGCCCCAGGACGACAGTGGGCGGAGCCATTAACCAACTGAATGCCAGTGGGCGGAGTCATCAACTGACTAAACATCAGTGGGCGGAGTATTAACCATCCTGGGGTGCGTTTCCCAAAAGCATCGTTAGCTAACTATGGTGGTAAGCCCCATTAAACTACTGGTAACGACGGAACTTGCAACCATAGTTGTTTTTGGGAAACGCACCCCTGAATGCTAGTGGGCGGAGCCACTAACCAACTGAAGGCCAGCAGGCGGAGTCAACCATCTAAACATTAGTAGGCGGAGCCATTACCCATCCTGAACATCAGTGGGTGGAGCATTAACCATCTTGAACTTTAGTGAGCGGAGCCATTAACCAACTGAATGCCAGTGGGCGGAGTCATCAACCACCCTGGAGTGCGTTTCCCAAAAGCATCGTTAGCTAACTATGGAGGTAAGTTCCATTGAACTCTATTGGTAACGACGGAACTTGCAAACAGTTACTTTTGGGAAACGCACCCCTGAACGTCAGTGGGCGGAGTCATCAAACAACTGAAGGCCAGTGGGTGGAGTCATCAACCAACTAAACATCAGTGGGTGGAGCCATTAAACAACTGAAGGCCAGTGGGTGGAGTCATTAACCAACTAAACATCAGTGGGCAGAGCCATTGACCATCCTGGGGTGTGTTTCTCAAAAGCAACTATGGTCGCAAGTTCTGTCGTTACCAATAGAGTTCAATGGAAATAATGACCATAGTTAGCTAACGATGGTTTTGAAAAACGCACCCCTGAACATCAGTGGGCGGAGCCATTAAACAACTGTTGTAATGTTCGTCTCCCTACCGTCTTCGATGGCGTTTTTGACTGCTCTGAGTCCGTCTCTCACAGCATCTTTGATCTGAGTCAAAGTGTGCTTGTTTGGTCCTTTCACCAGCAGCGTCACAGAACGAGGGTTACTGCACTTCTCGATGAACGTGTATTTCTCCTCTCCCTATTGCACAAGACCAAATAAATGACAATGATCTAACATTCAGATCAGTTCTGAGAGTTTAGAATAGAAGCCCAGTGCTCACCAGTGTGTGTTCGTACATGAGTCCGGCGTGACCCAGATTCTCCGGCGTCAGATCGTCCAGAGAGTTCATAGCTACACCACCGCAGGCCAGAGTCAGCCTTACAGGAAAACAACACATTTTCAAGAGTTTTTCACTTTTTTGAGCCATTTTGTACTTGCAGTTAAAAAATAAAAATGTTGCAAGCTCTTCATTGAATAATCACTACATATTTGGGCAGACTATATACACATTAACTCTTTCCCGTCATTGACTGTTTCGTCTTTGTGTTTTCACTGTTATATGGTAGGAGGTGCTAATACACATCTTCTGAGAGTACTGAACCTCTGCATCAAATCACTTGAAGCAGCAGCACAAACAAGCAATCGAGTACGTAAGCAGATGCATATGCAAAATAATGCAATCATCAAACAGCATGTAGATCAAAAGTATCTAACGTTAATGAATGAAATGACAATCCAGTAAGTGGTTTAGGACTGTGAATCTTTGGGGATGTTGATGGACTCAATCTATGCCATTTTCTCAGCTCTTTGTTTAAAGCTCTTTTTTTTTTTTACATGAAACTAACATTTAAGTGTTAATAAAAAAATTAATGCATTAAGCTGGAATAAAACGGTTTGTTTTGTTTAAAAGGAGAGGCTCTGTTCTTTCTTTTGACATATTGCATGCTCAGATAATCATACAGTAAAATATTCTGGGGGCAATGAAAATTAAGAAAATGATTAAAAATAATAAAAAAATGGTGGAGAAAGAGTTAAAATATGAAATTTGTAACTGCGTTCTTACAATTATTTCATAATAAAATGTAAACGTATTTAAACACTAACTTGACAAGATTTGGACTGGTACTTAACCAAAACAATGCTATTTTGTGTTTATTGTTTTTCGCAAGTGCAAGTATACTTAACATGATAAGGAAAATTTACATTTATATATATTTTTTTATTTGCTTTACCGTTTTATCTTTATTTGTAATCAATTAGCTTAGTTAGCAATTTGCTTGCTTACACAAGCAATCCCAATCAAAAAAGCACAACTTTTGTTCTAGAATCAAACAGGTAAATTAAAGTGGTTTGGTCACAAATCCACCTGACATTCATCTCTTACCTCTCCATGTTTCGTCTCTTTGCTCGACGCAGCGCCACAATGCCCTCTTTAGCCAGCGCGTCCAGAGAGAATGGATCAATACCCTGAACACAAGAAATAATTCAGCTTCAAGCAAGCTGTGCAGGTTAAGAGTCAAAAGACAGAAACTGCTCTGATGAACACATGGAGAAAGAACAAAGTTTAATTCTAGAGGTCTGTTCACTAAACCCAAGAATGGAGATCAATACTAACGCTGATGTTTGCCTTAACCTCTTAAGACTCTGTGACCTCATATGAGGACATTATATTTTAGTGCATCTCTCCGAGACTATACATGCCACAGTTTTAAGTCTGAGCACATTCAGGGCTTTTCAGAGATGCTAAATGATTGGATGTTTCACCATGACCCCTTCTCTCCTTGCTCTTCAAATATGTCTGATATTAATTTAGTGGCACTCTTATGGAAATATGATCATATTTTGTAATTATCAATTAAATCTGTCTCATTTTAAAATTGTGTTTCATAAATCAACATCTCAGGAAATTATGGGGTTTCAAATCTGTTACGAAACAAGACGTTGATTTCATAAACATCCTCATATGAGGACACCGGGACTAAAAGAGTGTTTATAACGCATTTTGGGAGACATAAATGAATAGGGAAATGAATTATATTTCAATATTCTATATTATGAAAATCGTGTCAATTATTACTCCCATTGTTACACTTAGTTTTTCATTACATGTTGCACCAAAAACACATTAATATGCAAATTAGATTTAGTTTATAGATGCATTGTATATAATGAGAAACCCGTTTATGGCCATTTTACACACATTTTGCAGAAAGAAAAAAGGTATATCTGAATCATTCTGTTATAACATAGTTGAGAATCATCTTTATACAAAGTTTGGTAAAAAAAAAAAAATCTTGAAAATTAAAAATGTATGGTGATTTAAAAAAAATCAATTGTTTTTGCCTATTCATGTATTTTTATTTTTTTAAAGAATGAGTCCTGATAGCATAACTTATGAATTAAATATATATTTTTTTTTACATTATTTTTAATGCTCTAAACAATGTAAAGACATGAAAAAACTATTTTTTTCTCGGGTCTTAAGAGGTTAAATGGTAAAAACATTATAAAAACGAACCTTCTGGTTGATGACCACGAAGCCCTTCTTACTATCTGCACACACTTTATTCTTCAGCTCGATTATTTTCATCACCCGATCTTCGATGAACTTTCTCTCTGCCTTCACCAGCTTGTCTCTCTCGCCTGCGCTCTTGTAGAAGAACCCAGAGTTCACTTCTCTGTGAAAACACACAGCGAGTATGATTACAGATTCACAGAATCACCCAGTAACTAAATATGAACATTAGTGAAGCCTACGTTTTCTCGTATTCCAAGGAAACATTGCAAGTGAGAATAAAAGCATCCTCCACTCTCTTCTTCATGTCTGGATGTCTGGCTCCATGATCCAACACCAACCCTCTGATCAGTCTATGCATTAAACACAAAGACTAACATGAGACTTTTTCTTTGCTTCAAGGAAACAAGCAAGGTTTGAAACAATCATGCAATTTTAATTGTTTCATTTCAGAGTGAACTACTCCTAGGATATCCATAAGATATATAAACGAAGCCTAAAGTGCACACAAGAGACGAGAGGAAGATCTTACTGAGTATCGCTGTCAGTTTTGTGCTTCATCTCCATGATCTCCACCATGTAGAGGTCGATGGGCTCGTCGGGTTTCCTGATGGCCAGAACAGCGTCCACCACAGCCTGAGGAAAACAAGCATTGTCAGTGTGTTACAGGAGAACCCAATGAGACCGTCCCGGGGAACGATTAACCATCCAATTAACTGCAATCACACGGAAGGGGTCAGGAAATGTATTTTCAGATCTTTATATTGTTCCTGGAGGTTAGCTTATGAAGTTAAATAGTAAACCTTGACATCTCACAGTAGCTGATGGACAGACCTCAACCTCTGGAGTTTCAGAAGGGTGGAAAACAACCTAACTATCTATATCTACCTACATATATCTATATCTATTAGGGGAGTAACGGTACAGAAACATGACGGTCCGTTTGACAATTATGAAAATACAATAATCGAGATTAAACTATTACTGCGCCCCATTCCGCCCCCTTTCCAGCGGTGTGCTTTCCTTCCTCCATAAAAGCCCAATTTCACGTGCAAATCACTAAAATCATGTTACTTTTGCCAAATGGGACATGCTTGATTTATTAAAGTTGATTAGATTATAGGGATGCATTGGATTTTTTGCCGATATGCCAATAATTTTCAACTTATTTTGGCCGATAGCCGATAAATAATATTTTTTTTGGTACTATTGGTTAGGACAGAAACTCATTTTAACATGGACCAGACAGGATTTATTGCTTGTCACTGCATCACACCTGTTTGAATTCCAAACGATGTTTCTCACCTCTGTTAGTAAATCAGCCAACTCCACGTGGACCTTGGTTCTGAGGGAGGTCCGGGCGACATCGATGAGAGTCTCTCGGTCCATCTCCTTCACGACCTTCACCTCCTCCAGCACCTCGAGAGCCTTGTCCTTAGCAACCTCGAAGCCCTCAGCAATCACCCTGGGGTGGAGACCCTGTACACAGACGGGCATAACTTTTAACTTAAGAAAGAAAAAATCAACACCTAGAGTTAGAAATACAAGGAGTGCGTGTAAACCTCAGAGACGTAGAGGTCTGCCTGCTTGAGCAGCTCTCCGATGATCAGCACATTGGATGTGGTGCCGTCTCCGGTGATGTCATCCTGGGCCGTGGCCACCTTAGCAATCAATGAAGCCGTGGGATGCTGGATTTGCTGAAGACAAATCAGAATATCAATGAAGGCATGGTGTTTCAGAGCAATGGACAGGGGTGCAACCGTTTTATTGATACAGTCAAAATTCATGTGTGAACAAACAGATGGGAGAAAATCAGACGCGTGTCTGTATGTGTGATCCTGGAGCAATATATTTGTAGCAATAGCCAACAATACATTGTATGGGTCAAAATTATAAATTTATCTTTCATGCCAAAAATCATTAGGATATTAAGTAAAAATCTCCTACCATAAATATATCAAAAATTAATTTTTGATTAGTAATATGCATGGCTAAGAACTTCATTTGAACAACTTTAAAGGTGATTTTCTCAATATTTAGATTTTTTTGCACCCTCAGATCTTCAAATAGTTGTATCTCATCCAAATATTGCCCTATCATAACAAACCATACATCAATGGAAAACTTATTTATTCAGCTTTCAGATGATGTATAAATCTCAATCTTGAAAAAATTGGCCCTTATGATTGGTTTTGTGGTCCAAGGTCACATATTACATCCATGCATTAGGTCTTAAAGTGACAGCAGCCCAAGTTATGCAGCCCTGGCAGTGGCAACCCTTGGCATAGGGCACACATCTGGTCAAAATGTGGCAGATACCACTGACTTTTGACTGTGCTCTTATATTTGCCTGCTTTTACTGAATTACTTCCCATTAGCTTCTATAATATTTGTCCATAGCAGGGCTCGACAGTGCGAGCATTTCACTCGCATTTGCGACTAAAAATAGATGTGTGCGAACCAGTTTAAATGAGCCTCATGTGATTACTGCTTTAAAAAGGCATTCGGACGCTGCCGTTACCCCGGTAACCCTGTAAACACAGCAGCTGCCGTTACCCCGGTAACCCTGTAAACACAGCAGCTGCCGTTACCCCGGTAACCCTGTAAACACAGCAGCTGCCGTTACCCCGGTAACCCTGTAAACATAGCAGCTGCCGTTACCCCGGTAACCCTGTAAACATAGCAGCTGCACTACTTTCCTAAAACTGTGTAAATAATGTTTCAGTCATTTAGATATTTATATTCGCTTTAGTCTTCACAATAGCACCAAATAATTAATACTTAAAGACTTAATGAGCTATTTTCAAAAAAAAAAAATCGAACCTAAAACATGGCCTATCCACTGATCTATAATAGAGAACAGAGGGCCTATCTATATATTGACTGATTCGTTATTATTGTTCAGCAACACTTAAGTTCCATTAGTTAACATGAATAAACAATGACTGCATTTATTAATCATTTTCATGTTAATTTCAACTTTTAATAATACATTATAAAATCAAAAGTTGTCTGCTAATATTATTCAATGGAGCTAACATTAACTAATTTGTATTTTTATTAATCAACATTAACAAAGAATATAAACTACTGCAACAATTAGCTATTACACATTGTTAGTTAATGTTAACCTGCTTTAACTAATGTTAACAAATGGGACCTTATTGTAAAGTGTTATTTATTGTTCTTTCATTCATTTGAACAATCTTTTGCACTCTAATCTTGAAACACTTGTTTACTTTATATTTTTTGTATTTTAAAAAAAAAAGTCTTTCTTTAGTAAAGGTTCTTTAATAAAGTTATTTAACATGTTAGGAGGACAACACTTTTTTCACTTCAAAATTATATATTGTGATAAAAAAAAAACACCTTGACAAAAGCCTCAATGACTATTGTGAAAATTTGATACCGTCACATACCTAATGCACATACAGTTTAATAGGACTATAACTAATTACATAATTGGCCTATTAAATAGAGTATGATGCAAAATTATTTAAAAACCTTGTGTAATTTCTGTATTCTGATAAATTAAATAATTGTGCTTGTAAATGTATCTTTATATCCCCTTATTAAGCTAAAACACATAATTTGAAAAATTTGCATTGCGCCCCTAAATTTTTTAATGCTCTCCTAAATGTTTCAATTTAGGAGCACATGTGCTCCTTGGGGAAAAGGTAAGCGTCAAGCCCTGCATACAATGAAAGTCAATATGAAACAAAACAGTTAGCTTACCAACATTCACAATATCTTCCATTAGGTAAACATCAAAACTACTGTTCATATGCAGTCATTTCACAATAACTTCAACCTTGTTGGATCTACTTTTTAAATTTGTGTGTTTTCAGGTTTCATTAAAAATATTTTAATTTGTGTTTCAGAGTAATCAAAGTTTTAAGGGCTTGGAAAGATATGAAGGTGAGTAAATGACAATTTTCATTTTTGGGTGAAGCCTAAATTGAAACTGGAGTGGTACTTTGTAATGTGTATAACGGTTTAACCCCAGCTGAAGAAATCAAGAGCTTACAGATGTCAGATTGGACGACATCTCCAATTCAATCCAATGCCTCACTCCATCATGCTCAGATTTAGATGCTAATTCAACACGACTGAGCTAAAAAAAATGCTGAATCAAGATCTGAGATTAACATGGTTTGTGAGACACTGATTCTGGGTCAGTTTGGTTTCTGGAGAAGCCGCTGCATCCAAACTCATATCTGCAAGTCACAGCCCTACCGCAATATGGGCTAAATGCCACAATGCCACGCACCAACATGAAGTACAGCTCTTACCATCTCATGCAGCAGAACGTTCCCATCTTTGGTGAGCTTGATGTCTCCTGCACCAGACACAAGCCTGTGAGAGGAACACAACACACAACAAACATGACGCCTTCAGCAAGTGTGCTTTCACTTCCAAATCATTTAGGAATAAAATAAAAAGGTTATTTCTGGACATTGAAGTCACTGTAAAACTCTAAAACCACACACCTGCATCAGTATTACTGATCTGTCTCACTGCGTCACGTGGCATAAGAATTAATGTTAAAAAGAGATGAAGGCCCAAACCAAAAGGAAGAGGTGCACACTCTGCCCAAAGTTATGCACAGAAAAGCGCAAATCATAAATGTTCTGTTCTAGGTTGCACTCATCATTTTCACATTCATGCAAGAAATATAGAAAATACTTTACAGAAGTTGATTTTTTTTTTTTTCAAATTTGCTCCAAAACTGTTTTTAAAAATACATGCTGTCTTTTGTAATGCATGTATACCATTAACATTTTTTTTTATATATATATATATATATATATATATATATTAAGCAGTAGTAGTATATTTGTATTTAATGCCATGTCAGCATCTCAGGCTATTTTCATGGCAAAAACAAATTAAAACAATACAAGTATAACAAATACAATAAAAACCATCAAAAAAAAAACAAGTTATAGGGTATTACACAATATTTTATATTTTTGATATATTAAAACATTGTGTATTATCAATTATTTTAACGACTTTGTTAACAGGACACTTATTTATTGACCAATAAAGTGTCCTTGTTACAGTGTAATTATACATTTAAGTACTGAGTAATATTCATTAACAACATGTACTTATTATATGGTTAGGGTTACTTGCATGTAATTATGCACAATCTATTGTTATTATAATAGCAAGTACATGTAGTGTGTAACAAAGACACCTTAAAATAAAGTGTTACCAAAATAAGATAAAATTAAATACAATTAAGTTCCCTTGATGCATGTGTGTAGTATTTTGGTTCATGCATTTTAGTGTTAAAATGACTAACTTGGATGCAATTAAGACAGTTGATGAAAAAATTAAATTATGCTAAATAATAATACTTATTATCGTTGTTAATAAACAAATATCCATGTTCATAACAGCATGTAAAACGTGTCTCCAGCACATCTGAATGCAGGTTTATTGCACGATGATGACTCAGTTGATAGCTATGATGCTAACTAACGGTTACTTGACAACCGGTGAGTCTCAAACCTACACTTTCATTTCACAAACAGATTTTCCTCCGAGCACTGCTAAACACTGTATTCGGGGATTTCACATTAAGCGCTGGAGCACATGTGTTTCTAGCTCTTCACCGGTTAGCTGACTAGCTCGAGAATAACGACTAGCACCGACAAACACGTGCTAACAAAGCAGCTATTAGCCGCGGCGACAGACTCACATCTTCATCGTGCCTTTCGGTCCCAGGTTACTCTTCAGCACATCCTGAAGCCCCCGAGCGGCGCTGATGTTCACCGCCAGAGCCGCATGAGCCCTGGCCACCTCCGCCTTCGGGTTAAGCGCTTTTACCGCGGACATTCTGCTGGAAACCGGAGCACAGCTTCACGCGGAGATTAACGGAAGAGAGGCTCTCAATCACACGCGCGCTTCCAGAAGCTTCCTCTGCGCCGCCCAAACCACGTGACGCGTTTAGACCCCTAGATGGACGTCTCTGTCCAGCCACGCCTTAAACAAACAAAAACAATATTTATTTGCCTATTTATTTATTTTTTTCATGATCTGCTATATAAGATTAATATGCTTTAAGTAGGAAATATCAGTTTAGATTTCCAAACATTCATTTAGCCATTAATTGTAATAATCCAGTGATATTTTTGAGATGTGATCTGGAGTCACATGAAGAAACAGAACAAACTGAGACTAAATCCAGAAGAACTGTGTCTCAAGACGCTTCAAGAAACCTCCTGCAAAGCTCCTGAGAAACTCTGCTCAAGAGCACCGAGGACAAAACCTGCTTTAAACACAAAGATGCTCACACCAAATGTTGATTTACTTTAGTTAATAGAAGTTAACTGATCAAGAAAATCTATTTTTGACAGCATCCTCATTTTACAGCATTTTTACACAAGTGTCTAAAACTGTTAACAGCTCTGTAGCTTTGCAGGAGGTTTCTGCTTTTGAGTCGGTCCATATACAACCACATAAGTTATGAAACATAGGCCTATCTGAACCTGTGTCATCTTGAATTCAACACCAAGCATGTTCACTTTAATGTTGTAAAAGAAGAGATAAATGCACTGAAGCTTAGGTGTCCCACATTACACTAATCCACCCTATCTGAACCTTGACCATGACACATTTGGAGACTCTAACTTAAACCCTCTAGTGCCACAAACTGTCCAAATATACACTCATCATCACACTCAAACAAAACCAAGGCCTTTGAGCCATGAGCAGTTTCAGTGCTATGCCACCTACTGGGCAAAATATATGAAAAATGTATGTTTTTGCTTTTAAAGGAACACTCCACTTTTTTTTGGAAATAGACTCATTTTATATCTCCCCTAGAGTTAAACAGTTGAGTTTTACCGTGTTTGAATCCATTCAGACGATGTCAGGCGGTAACAGTTTTAGCGTAGCTTAGCATAGTTCATTGAATCTGATTAGACCGTTAGCATCTCGCTCAAAAATGACCAGAGTTTCTATATTTTTCCTATTGACGGAAAATAGTTGTGATTTTCTAACTGATATTGAACTATACTCTCATTCCGGCAATAAGCTTTGCTGCCGTATGACGCAGTGATATTACCTGAAAGTAGTCCCCAGCTAGGTAACTAGTTATGATATATCTGGGGACTACTTTCAGGCTCTGTGTAATATCATCTGCTGCACTCATGGTACGGCAGCAAAGCTCCTTGATTATTACGCTGGAATGAGAGAATAGTTCCTAGCCATATCGGTCTAGAAAATCACAACTTTTCATTTTCCGTCAGTCTTAGTACACGATGTAACTACAGAAGAGTCAAGCTTTAAATAGGAGAGATATCAGAAACTCTTTGGTCATTTTTGAGCGCGATGCTAACGGTCTAATCAGATTCAATGATCTATGCTAAGCTACGCTAAAAGTGCTACCGCCAGACATCGTCTGAATGGATTCAAACACGGTAAAACTCTACTGTTTAACTCTTGGGGAGGTGTAAAATGAGCCTGTTTCCAAAAAAAGTGGAGTTTTCCTTTAACTTCTGAACTGTGCTGCATACAGAGTCAAACCATACCCAATTTTCCTATGACTGCTATTTTGACTTTTGATGTAAAAAGCTATATTTTCTGAACACATTGGCATATCATTATAAAAATCGGCATGAATGAGGCATTTATGTCTCATTTAAGTTATCGTGCCTATTGTCTTCAGACTGCTCCTGATCAATTCTTCATGCAGAAAGCTATGATACCCGTTATGCCATATTTGGTCGAACTCCTCCTAGAACGTTGGTCTGATTTCCATGAATTCAACTCTTCTTCAGACCATACTAGCAAAAAGTTATGTTGTGTTAATAGACTAAACCGTTTACCACATTAATGAAGTTTATGGCATGATGTCAAACCGAACCTGAGGCTGTATGCAATGCTTTGACACCAAACTTTGTGTCATTGTCACCTCATAATGACAACAACGTGTCAATTACAAAAATGAACCATGATTTTACTACAAATAAAAACATGGTTAATATAGTTAAACCATAGTGACCACAGATTAACCATGGTTTCGCTACACTAACCATAGTTTAACCATGGTATTTGTAGTAAAACTGTGGTTATACAAATGGTAATCAATGCCAAAAAACATAGTTAGAACACTTTTACTACAATAAAACCGTGGTTAATTTTCGTAAGGGTGGTGTCAGCGCCACCTATTGCTCAAAAGTGATAAGGCATTACAACACATCACAAGTAATTGTATTTATAGGCTTTTAAACATTTAGCCTAAAATGATCAACAAATAGTCTTGATGACTGTCTGTCCACCAGTGTTGGGCTAGTTACTCATTACTAGTTACTCATCTAAAAGTAATATTATTACTTTACTTATTATTTTCTGGCAACAGTATTAGTTACACTAGTTACTTTTCTTTCATGCCCCACATAAGTTGCATATCTTCCCAATAAAATTCCTCTAAAATGTTACTAACAATATATTTCTGCCTCATCATTTGACCAAAATCCACTTCGGATCGCAGTCAGAAGTTATTACAAACACTCAGAGGTGATTAATAGTACAATTTAAGTGTTTTATTAACCTCATTAATTGTCACGTGTAGCTTGAAGCTATAATTTCTCTGTTATACCCACACATATTCCATGATGTATTCTATCAAAAGAAATCATAGAGGTTCATAAGAAAATGTTTCATTCTCTAAAAAGGTTTTATATAATTTCTATCAGGATCAGAGGGATACACAAGCCGTGTAACGCTGGAGTACAGTAATGCCACGACTTACACAAGTGTTCAGCACTGGTGTCAAAAGTATTCATTCATTACTCAGGTAGAAGTATAGATACTAGGGTTTGAAGTATCAACTCAAGCTTTTTACTCAAGTAAAAGTACTGGTTTCAAAACTACTTAAAGTATAAAAGTAATGTAAGGAAAAAAATGCCATTAAGGACAAAAGCTTATGCCGCGCCACAGAGGCCTATTGTGCACTACCCCACCTCCTCAAAAAAACATTTTTCTAAAGGCCATAATGACTATAATGTTATATTAAAATGGTAATGTTGAAAAATTTGGGATGCACTAGGCTACCTGTTTCAGCCGCATATATGCCCATTGAAAATGAACGCATTTTAGTACGACGCAAATACATAAAAAAACACATATGTGTACTACTGAGCATTAACGTGTGTTTCATGGAGCGGAAGATGATCCTGGCTACAAACCTCCTCGCTGGTGCTTGGTTGGGACATTTCGCTCGAGTTCTCTTCTTGAGTCTCTGCCACGGACATCTTCATACTTGGCTACATACGTCTGCTATGTCCAGTGTTGGGGTAACGGGTTACAAAGTTAGTATAGCCTACTTATCACAACATTGTCAATCGCAAACGCTAATTTATTCAAATGTCTCTCTACCGAACTACTGTAGCTTAATTTGCGGAGGACGAAGAGAAAGCACCCTTTGATAAATGAGCCAGTAGTGGAGAAATAATAACTTTTAAGAAATAATCTTTTTTGAGTAACGACCCCAACACTGGCTATGTCCTTGCTGGAGTGTGACGTGATTTGTGTCGTGTGCAGGTGCGATGGATCGCGTACAAACCAATAGGGTGTCGGAATCCAGTGGCGCCTGCAGGTGTACGGCTGTACGCACTGTGCGTACCATGAGCGCTCAGACTGACCTGAGATTTGCCCCGCAAACATTTCAGCAGTGAATTAGGCGTGTGCCATATTTCTGTCGACTGAACCATGCCAATAATTATGAATGTATCAGTCTTTTGCAAGCCAAAGTCAATTTATGTGTATAAATATTACGCCAAATAGAAACATAAAATCGTGCTTTCAGACTACAACAATTCATTTGTAGCCTATTTTACAAATGGGAATACAACGAATTCATGACAATGTTTTACATGAGCTACCCGTAAAATTTATAGTGAGGAGTTCTTTAAAATCATCCGGAATGCAATAAAGCTGTTTTTAAAGCATTTGCTGCATGTATTAAAAAATAGGCCAATAAATAATTCACATATCAGACAAAATTGCCTTGCTGAAAATAATTTGAATTGTAAGGTATTCAGAGCAGAGCAGCATAAAAATCAGAAAAAAATATAATCGGGCCTGTTTTAGGCTTTTCCTTATTTTTAAGCTATTTTAGACGGTGATAAAATAATGACTCGCCATCGCCTCATTGTACGTGCCTTTAGAGAGAAATGCATCTTTACTGATTACATAATGAAAGAGATTTTGTTTTCTATTTGAATTATTTCGTTTTAAAGTAGTAATTTAAAGCTTTCTATGGATATATTTATCATATCTGTGACTCAATTCGTTGAGTTTCGGTTCATCATTGTGAAGCACTCCTGTTCAAGACGAGACGGCAAGCGCATATGTATTACTCTTAACTTTATGAGCAAAAATAAGCGTATTTTAGCTTCACTATCAAGAAAAAAATGCAAGTGACTGCTCTGGTGCTTCCATGACCTGCAAAGTGTGCTTCAGCTTCCACTCTTCACACAAACCATTAGATATGCGCTAATAGTGCACATTTATATAGATTAAACATTTAAACTAACATTGTGATATGCTTGAACTGGTTTATATCTATAGATTTTATTTTAGGCAAATCGTGATGATTTGAGAAGGCTAAATTGATAATTGATCAAACATAGGCTATCTTTAGCTCATTGTCTGCCGCTGGTCGCTTGGTTGTTACTTTAAAAAAAGAAAAGAAAAAAACTTACATTTAACGAACAAAAAATGCTCCAAACGTTTTTCTAAACTAAATATAATCACTTTACCATTATATACCCCCCCCCCCCCCCAAAAAAAAAAAAAAAAAAAAAAACTGTGCTTAGGAAGAAATCCTGCAGGCGCCCCTGTCGGAATGGTATATGTTTATACTTCTCATCCAACCACAATCAAATTCACTCTATCCGGATGCAATACACAATAAAAGCGCGCATCATTCATTCATTCATTTATCTGGATAGGTTGAGGAGAGACCCCCCCCCCCCACACATTTTGAAGCGCTTTGGGTTTTGGCAATACACAATAAAAGCGCTATGAATGCATCATTCATTCATTCATTCATTCATCTGGATAGGTTTTTTTTTTTTTGAACGATGACAAGCCGGAATGAAATAGGAGTAACGAGGCTATTTTTAAAATGTAAGGAGTAGAAGTAAAAAGTCGGCTGAAAAATAATTACTCCAGTAAAGTATAGATACCCAAAATTTCTACTTAAGTAAGGTAACGAAGTATTTGTACTTCGTTACTTGACACCTCTGGTGTTCAGATCATCTTTTCTCCTCACAATAGATATTATTACATAGTTTTGGTTGATTTGTTATTTTGTTTGTACAGTTTTGTTCACTGTTAGTTTCTGATAACCAATGCACTCACTATGGGTTAGGAAAGTTCATGATTATGTTTTGGGAGTCCACAACAACAGCTCGACATGCATGCAAGGTCAAAAAACATTTTCATTGTCTTATAATATGCATTTATTTTTACATTATTTTACTTTCGTTCAACGTGCTCAACGACACCCAAACGATTCCCAACTTTCTCCTGTCCCTCCTTGCGTGACGCTAATTATGATTGGTCCGATAACCCAGTCTGTTGTGATTGGTCCGATAACCCAGTCTGTTGTGATTGGTCCGATAACAATTGGTCCGATAACCCAGTCCTGCTGTGATTGGTCCGATAACCATGTGATTGGTCCGATAACCCAGTCTGCTGTGATTGGTCCGATAACCCAGTCTGCTGTGATTGGTCCGATAACCCAGTGCTGTGATTGGTCCGATAACCCATTGGTCCGATGTTGTGATTGGTCCGATAACCCAGTCTGTTGTGATTGGTCCGATAACCCATTGGTCTGCTGTGATTGGTCCGATAACCCTGTGATTGGTCCGATCTGCTGTGATTGGTCCGATAACCCATTGGTCCGATGTTGTGATTGGTCCGATAACCCAGTCTGCTGTGATTGGTCCGATAACCCAGTCTGCTGTGATTGGTCCGATAACCCAGTCTGTTGTGATTGGTCCGATAACCCAGTCTGTTGTGATTGGTCCGATAACCCAGTCTGCTGTGATTGGTCCGATAACCCAGTCTGCTGTGATTGGTCCGATAACCCAGTCTGCTGTGATTGGTCCGATAACCCAGTCTGCTGTGATTGGTCCGATAACCCAGTCTGCTGTGATTGGTCCGATAACCCAGTCTGTTGTGATTGGTCCGATAACCCAGTCTGTTGTGATTGGTCTACCGCGTGCAGCGCATGTGCGAAACGGAACGCCCATCAACAATACTGGATTACGGCTTAACAAGTGTTGAAGATTTTATAGTTTATGAACGGTGTTGTGCCGAAATCTGCCCCCCTGCCAGATTATGCATCCCCTCTTGAAATCGCTACCTGATTGCCTAATCCCAACCCCACCCCTAATCCTAACCCCTCCCACAGACTTAAAGGGACAGTACACCCAAAAATGAAAATCCTGTCATCATTTACTCATCCTCAAGTAGTTCCAAACCGGTATGAATTTCTTTGTTCTGCTGAACACAAAGGAAGATATTCTGAAGAAAGTTTGTAACCAGGCTGTTTTGGGGCACCATTGACTTCCATAGTAGGAAAAAAAATACTATGGAAGTCAATGGTGCCCCAGAACTGCTCTGTTTCCCTCATTCTTCAGAATATCTTCCTTTGTGTTCAGCAGAACAAACACATTCATACAGGTTTGGATCTACTTGAGGATGAGTAAATGATGACAGAATTTTCATTGTTGGGTGAACTGTCCCTTTAAAGGTTTGTGTTTAATTTTAGTAGTGGTGGGCAGAGCGAGGCTTCGTGAAACACTAGCTGCGTTTACATGGACCCTATAATCCAATTATAATAGGACTAGAAGCACAATCAGAATAAAAAAGTCACATGTAAACACGTCAATCGGATTGAATTGGCCAGATCTGATTAAAATTTCGATCGGATCGTAAGGGGTGGTTTATTCCTTTTGTAATCCGAACGAGAGGACATGTAAACACTTGCTCGGATTGAAAACCGAAACTGGAAAGTACTGCGCATGTGCAGTGACGTAAAAATAGCGTAATGACGTATGACGCACGGAACGAGCTGTTCTTCCTGGTGAATAAAAGTGTCATAAGTGAGTGTCCAGTCAATATAAAACACTGCTTTCACTCAGCGTATGTGAAGTGGAGCAGGACAACGTCCTAGCTAGGGCTGCTCGATTATGACAAAAATCATAATCACGATTATTTTGGTCAATATTGTAATCACGATTATTTAACATGATTATTAGCGGGCCGTATAACCAATTTTTTTTGAATGCAAATCTAAAGTATTCAGTTAACAGCCTACTATAGAAATTGAATAATCAAATGTAAAATAAAACAGTGTAGTCTTCACTGTAAGAATTAATCTTCCTTTGTTTCTTATTAAAGCTACAAAAGTCCTTCTGTGAAGAGCAGTGAGTGATTTTATCTTTTGTTGTTTGATTAATATTAAGCACACAGTCGGAGCAGGAATATAGCGCGCTGTCACTTTAAGAGCCGCACGGATCCAATTTACTGTTACACGCGTATTTTCAGTATCATCTGTTTACATTCATTTATTACATAACCGACGAGGGTTTACGTGAATAATCACTAAGCGCCGCATTTTGACACATGTTTGCGTGTATTTGAGCGTTTAGGTGCATACGTTCAGCTAAAGATGACTTTACATGCTCCGTCTCTGAGCGCATACACAGATATCCTCCTGAGGAACAGCACAAGCTCTCTTTAAAACATTAATACATCTAATCAACTTTAATAACTCAAGCACGTCCAATTTTGCAAAAGTCACGTTACATGATTTTACTGATTTACACGTGAAAATGGGCTTTAATGGAGGAGTGAAAGCGCACCGCTGGAAAGGGGGCGGAATGGGGCGCCATAATCGTTTTATCTCGATTATTGTATTTTCATAATCGTTGGAGGCCGAAATCGAAATCGAAACTGAATTTCAATTAATTGCACAGCCCTAGTCCCACCAGTCCTTGTTTAAGACTCTCATCCACAGACGACTGGTTTTGATCACGGGAAGGGACACTTTTACTGCTTTCTAAAGTAAGCAGCACTGCACAATAGTTACTGTGCTGGTTGTCGCCTAATTAGGACCCGAAGTAAATAAATATCAAGTGTGCTTTTTAAAACAATACACGAGAACTCTGAATATTCATGCAGTGTGCGCATGTCAAAAGATTAAATCCGATCAGAAGCTTGTGACATAAACACGCATGTCAACCCGATCACTTTATTTAGCGTTCATGTAAACACTACGTTCGGATTCGTCAATCAGAATGAATTCATTCAGATGGAAGCAAAAAGTGTCCATGTAAACGTAGCTACTGAAGCAGTCGAAGCAAATGTGTCGAGGCTTCGAAACATTTCGACACCCGTCTCTACGGTGACACCTAGTGGTCATTTTCAAGTATTGCTCTGAAAGAGCGTCGACAAAGAAACAGTTAAACGAGTTATAACGTATGTTGTGTTAGTTGATCCACCAAGTGATTTGGGGGGGTGGTTAGAGTGCTGACGACTCGGGTTCGAATCCTGGGTGAAGCAGTCATCTTCACAAAATTATAGGCTAATAAACAATTAAAATTAATGTTTTTATTGTTCTTGTAAAGTGTTGAAACATCGGTCTGACATCTGAATGAACTCTTTGTGAATAAGTTATTTTGGTAATGAAAAATAGACAATAAAATACATCAAGCCACAATGTCTTATTTTTATTTTTAGATTTTTATTTAAAAATATTAATTGTTCTGCTGTTGATGGACTCAGCCTACTTCTTTTTTTTTTTTTTTACATATATATAGAATTTCTCCAGGCTTTGAAAAAACCCTCTCACAAAAACCCACGAAGTGAAGCTGTGTTAACTCCACTTTTATACTCTGTGCGAGTTAGGTTGTGCAATTGTGTGATTGGTTCCCGACCCTGTCAATCAAACACAGAATCGGCAGGTATGCCATGCCCCGATGCTTCGAATCGCCTTAGTCACGTGACACGGGTGTTTCGAATCACGCTTCGGAGCAGTGTTTCGAAACATCTGCGCTTCGGGATCTCGACACAGTGTCGAAATGTTAGTTTCGCGTCAGCCATCCCTAAATTTTAGGCAGTTCCGCCATCGTGCATACCGTAGCTTAGTCAGCTGGTGCTGTGGCTACTTGGGCTCATTACGTTGGCTTCCGACCACCTCTTGATTGAATCTTGAAACATGATGGGCAATCGCTTCCTCTTTGACGGTCTCATACTCTGCACAAAGGGGCGTAGGAATGGGGATTGCCTTCATTTCATCCACAAATGGAGAGGGGTCCATAATAACTTCATCAAAGACGAGCTTCAGTAGCTCGTCAACATAATCTGTAAGAAAAAAAGGGACATTAGCAATTACTTGTTATACATGTAATATATTATTTTGTTTATTTGTTTGAATAAATCAGTTTTGTTACTTACTATATGTCGGGTCCGTTTTTAATGCCCGTGCTGTGCATTCCCCTTTTTGGGATTTCGGGAACACCATTTTGTACACCACCTGTCCTGTTGATGTTGTGGCTTGTTCTCTGTTTGCGTTTTCATTATGATGAAGAACAGCAAGGTACAGTCTACAAGAACCAAAGAGTCAGTACATGACAGCCGCACTACAATATGTTTTTATCATTTTCTTTAAAGGGGTCATATAATGCCCATTTTCCACAAGTTGATATTATTCTTTAGGGTCTTAATGAAAAGTCTGTAACATAGTTTGGTTAAAAATTTTCATTGGTAGTGTAAAAAACACTTTTTACCCTCTCAAAAACAGCTCTTGTCAGAGCAAGCGGTTTTGTGTCCTTCTCCTTTAAATGTTAATGAGCTCTGCTGACTCCGCCCCTCTCTTCTGAGCCCTCTATGAGGGATTGTTTACTTTAGCCGCATTCATCGTGAAACTTGCTAATTAGCACATTATTAGGAAAGGCAATTTGCAAAGATTCATTTAAAAAAAACCTTGTACTCACTTCTTCTGGAGGTGAAGCTGGATCACAAATGATTCGCGCGAACAGATACATTTAGGTAGTTCGAGGGACAACAAACGTAATCCTCTTCAGTTGCCCAGATAACGGGAGTAAATGACGACTGCTATGTTCATTATTACATCCAACAACAAACACCTCAATCGCTTAGGAGTCAGTCTACATCTGCTGGTGAAACAACTGATGACAGCTCACTCAGGGCGGGTCTAAGGTAAGACACCAGTGCAGTCTGTGCTAAAACACTGCTGTCAATCAAACTATCGTGGGCGGGGCCTCTGATCTTGTGACGTCACAAGACGAACAGCTCGATTTGAGACAGGGGAAAACATATTAGGAGATTAAAACAAAAACACTGGATGGATTTTTATCATTATAGGATGGTTGTGCCAACACACAACTCAGTACAATCAACTTGTAAAAGTGGATATAGCATTATATGACCCCTTTAAAGCTGTATTACCTGCACAACATTCCCATGAAAGGGAACACTACATTTTTCGGTGTAAAACGTAGGATTAGGCTGTGGAACGCCTCCAGGGAAGATGTCTGAAAATCATGCCTGAGCTTCTCCACATCCTTCAGCACTCTCTTGTTGCACAGTACTTTCTCAATTTTGTGGATTGCCAGTGACCCTGCGTTATTACAAACTATTGTCAGTAATAGTAAAACTTGCTTTTCAAGAAAGTAACTCAATTTATTCAATAATAAATATTGTTGGATGTAATATGAAACAGACAACAGTTTACTCAAAAAATGTAACGCAGAGACAAACTTTTTTTTACAACAAGTACCTCGTTGAAACCATTTATTTGGGTCCGTTGATTCTGTAAGTGGATGTTCACACTTGGGAAAGATGGGATTGTCGTGAGTGTGCACATTCTGGAGGTGGTTGACCAGTGAAGTCCACTTCGCCACCTTCTCTGGTCCTGAAGTGGCGCACCAGTAAACATGATTTCTGATGCTACGCTGCCACTTCCTCAGCAATCCACAGTCCTTGTTTTTAGTCAGTTTCTGTAGTTTCTTAGACAAACCTGATATACACAAATGAATCGATAAATTAACCCCTTAAAGGGATAGTTCACTTTGAAATTAAAATTTGGTATCTATCAGCTTACCCCAAGGGCATCCAAGATGTAGGTGTCTTTTTTTCTTCAGTAGATCCAATTTTGATGTTTTTAGATCAAACCGTTCTAGTCTGTCAGTCATATAATGGCAGGTATAGGTCACTGTCTCTATAAGAGGGAAAAAGAACATGCACAGAGAAATCAAAATTAAACAATTCCCCATCGTAACTACACATTGATGGCCTAAGACACGAAACGAGCGGTTTGTGTGAGAAAACGAACAGTATTTATATCGTTTTTTACCTCTTGTACACAACCATGTCCAAGTGATCTGAGTGCTCACACGCATCCGGTGTGTGACGTGTGTGTGTGCGCGCTCTGGCTCACGCTGCATTCACACGGGGCGTCGGCGTCAACGCTTGACGGAGGGCGTGTCTGAAGCGTGGTGCTGACGCAACTTTTCAAGCCCAACGGAGGCGTCAGCCAATCAGATCGCCTCATGCAAATACCCAATCCCGTTCATGCAACACCAGAGAAGTATGTGATTGGTTGTTGTAACTATGACGGCGCGTCAGCACCATGCTTCAGACACGCCCTCCGTCAAGCGTTGACGCCGACGAGCCAGAGCGCGCGCACACACACACGTCACACACCGGATGCGTGTGCGCACTCAGATCACTTGGACATGGTTGTGTACAAGAGGTAAAAAACGATATAAATACTGTTCGTTTTCTCACACAAACCGCTCGTTTCGTGTCTTAGTCCATCAATGTGTAGTTACGATGGGGAATTGTTTAATTTTGATTTCTCTGTGCATGTTCTTTTTCCCTCTTATAGAGACAGTGACCTATACCTGCCATTATATGACTGACAGACTAGAACGGTTTGACCTAAAAACATCAAAATTGGATCTACTGAAGAAAAAAAGACACCTACATCTTGGATGCCCTTGGGGTAAGCTGATAGATACCACATTTTAATTTCAAAGTGAACTATCCCTTTAACTGTCACCCCCCATTTTTGAACATATACGTGAAATTGCACTATCCAAACTTAAACTCTTATAACTCATGAATGCTTTGGAATACAGACATAAGGTTGGAGCAATCAGCAGATTACTCCAAAAGTGGAATTATTTTAAAATATGAAAGTAACAAAAAGTTATACAAGTTTAAATATACTGTAAAGAAAATACACAATATTAAATTTTTTATATTTTATATAAAATAAATATTTTACATAACATGTTTTACTCTAAAATTGACATAAAAGTAAAGCCTTGTCTAAATAAGTTACGTTCCAAATTTGAAGTTGATATGAAAAAAATTGAGGTTCCTGTGAGATTTTATTTAGGGCGTCATACCACAAACAGCCACCGGGTGCCTCCAAACTCCATTGAATTGTTTTAATGCATTTTTCTGTCACAAATGTCTAAATTTCTCTATCAATATTACGATCATAAAAAGACCAGCAAATATGGAATCATGAGAGTCAGACCTTTCCGACAATATGTATTTTGTCAAGATTATAAAAAGTTTTGATTCTAAAAGACCAAATACATTGTGTAATATGACACTTGACTCAGCCCACTAAGGGGGAGGAGACCGCCAAAAGATTTTAAAGTACCATTTCCATGGTAACGCAATGTCCGAGGTTTTAAGCTTTCAAATGATATATAATTTATGATGATTACTAAAATATTTCATAGGGAAAAAAGACAACGTAAAAAAGAGTGCCAAGCGTCCCACAGGTGGGACGGTGGAAATGCATATAATGGTCACTTCACTCTGTAAATTATTATGTGGTTAGCAGGTCACCTTTCTCGAAGTGCCACACATCATAGAACTGGGTTATGCTGCGTTCCCTGAGATACTTCTGGATCTGTGGATGACGGTCGGTGACGATGTAATCCACTTCTACACCGTTAGACTCCAGCAGATCCAGACATCTCTTTAGGCCTTCCTTCTCCATGTGGTAGCTCCCACCAACCTCATTGCTCTAGGTATGCAGCATAATATCAGTTTTTTTATACAAATAATAAGTGATATGCTTTTGTCACTCAATCATAGGGCTGAACGATTAATTGCATTTGCGATAATATCGTGATATGACAAAACGATCGTATGACATCAAAGTACGGCGAGAGAAAGCATAAGGAGACGTCTGCTCTCTTATAGCTCTCGCAGTACTTTGATGATACACACAGCGATCGGTCCAGCAGCGCTGCTTCAAGTCAAACACATCTAAGCAGTCTTCAGAGGAAGCATCACGTTGGCATCGCTATGTTGCCGAGTCCGCGGTTTGCCGCGGGTTGTTTTCGTGTCCGCGGGTCTTTCATAACATGCAGAATTGACGCGCTACATGTAAACGATATCCTTTGTTGTATTTTCCTGTCAAAATAACAGAGTTCCTTTGAAGCTTTTAAGAACTGACGGTTTCTCCGCTAGTGGGCGGAGCTAATGCGCAAACGGCAATCTCATTGGCCGGCGCTCACCTATTATCCTCCCTGTTTTGATTTCAGCGAATCAATTCGAGCGAACGCAGACAACGTGATTAATATTCATGAACCCAGCAGCTCATTAATCCTTAGTGTGTTTTATATTGTTATTAGTTCTAGAATTCGTAGTGGTTTTGTTATCTTAGCATTATTTGTAGTTTTCTTTTCCCTTTTTTTATAGAAACACTAAATGATAAACAATATCTTAAGCACCAGTCATAAGTTCAGTCAACATGACAAATATGCATTCATACTTGGTTATTCTAATTACTAAAGTCCTATCATATAATGCTCAAATTTAATGCTAAATTATCATAATATCATATTATAATGTTTGACTGACTGATGCCAAGTGAGATATTTAAAGAAACTGTGCCATTTTACAAACATAAGCTTTATATATAAGTATATTAGATAATTAATATTAGTCTGGTGAGTAAACTATAAAAAATGACAAGCCAATGGAGATTATATTGCCAAGGTGTCCATAGAGGGTTGATAATATTTACAATAATCAATATAATTTGATAGATGTCTCTCACATTGTCTCACAGAAACATTAATATAGTGTAGATTAGTGTGCAATGTTTTATAATAATAATGTATTATATTTAGTGTCCATTTCATCCATTTAACATTTAATATTGGAGACATCCAAGTTATTTGACATATTTGAACATTTAAAAAAAAAGTAATAGTTACTTTCCCTGGTAATTAGTTTATTTTATAATGATGTAACTCAGTGAGAAGTAACTAGTAATAGAACTGATTACTTTTTTAAAGTAACGTGCCCAACACTGCATACTATACAATGATTTATTGCTTGTCTTTGTTGAATAATACAGAAAATAAAGAGCTTTAATGGAACACTCCACTTTGTTTGGAAATAGGCTAATTTTATATCTCCCCTAGAGTTAAACAGTAGAGTTTTACCATGTTTGAATCCATTCAGACGATGTCTGGCGATAGCACTTTTAGCGTAGCTTAGCATAGTTCATTGAATCTGATTAGACCGTTAGCATCTCGCTCAAAAATGACCAAAGAGTTTCGATATTTCTCCTATTTAAAGCTCGACTCTTCTGTAGTTACATCATGTACTAAGACTGACGGAAAATGATAAGTTGTGATTTTCTAGACTGATATGTCTAGGAACTATACTCTCATTCCGGCGTAATAATCAAGGAGCTTTGCTGCCGTACCATGAGTGCAGCAGATGATATTACACAGCGCCTGAAAGTAGTCCCCAGATATATCATAGGCTACTGAGCTGGGGACTACTTTCAGGTAATATCACTGCTCCTGCTGCAGAAGTGTCTAAAAAGGGTTTAGAAAGTTTTAAATAGAAACATAAATATATAACCAGAGAAATAGCCTGTTTCGAAACTCGTGGTTGGATTTGGTCATTTTTGAGCGAGATGCTAACTTAAGATTTGAAAGGTATTCATAAATCTAATCTGAATTAATTGATGCTCGCGCCCCCTTGATTGGCGCCCCACAGGTTGAAAATGATCTATGCTAAGCTACGCTAAAAGTGCTACCGCCAGACATCGTCTGAATGGATTCAAACACGGTAAAACTCAACTGTTTAACTCTTGGGGAGATATAAAATGAGCGTATTTCCAAAAAAAGTGGAGTGTTCCTTTAAAAAAATAATCGCATATTAAATCGCAATCGCAATATTGGTAAAAAAAATCGCAATTAGATTATTTTCCAAAATCGTTCAGCCCTACTCAATCATGTTATCTAGTCTATTAAGGTTACACACCTGAACAAGCTGGAGGTCCACAATAGTATTGCTGTGCATGTCCATTACCGTGTAGCTTCCATATTTTGCTGAATGCCCTACACAAAACAAAAACATGGGAACGTAACTATGCTTCAACATGTGATGATATAATATTTTCACATATACAATCAATCAATACTTACTTATGACAAACTTGAGTCTTACCTGGGGAGTCTGCACGCATATCTCCAGCTACAGCAATCTTTCCTCGGTCTTGTAACTTCTGTATAATATTTTGCTGTTCACTTTTCCACTTATGTACAATTGCTGGCTCCAAGAAATTCCTGCAATGTCTCCGGAATGTGTCGTACTGGTAAATGTGTAACTCCATGGCCTTGCAAATCTTTGAACGTGTGTTTATTAAGAATATAAACAATTTTGATGTTATGAAAAATATTAACTTATATTGCATTAGTTTATAATTTACTACAGGTCTACCTTTTGTAGTTGTACGAATGATCCTCCAGTAAAATAAGTCGCTGCTGATAAGAGGAGGTTTCCGATGGGTGTACTTCCAGCTATGGGCTGGCTCTGCCATTTTCTGTTGTACATGCACTTGGGGCAAAGCTGGCTGAATGCAACATAAGTGCCCATCCGGTGTAGCTCCACATCAGACTTTGATTTGCAAACGGGACACGTGGAAAACAGCTCACGCAAACACGTTTCAAAAACAATGTATTTTGCGTCTCCATATGTGTGCCTTTGCCCAAACCTAATAAAAAATATATTTTTGGTAATATTGTCAGATAAGACTTCTTAGTAGCATATTGAACTTATAGATGTGTATAACTTACGACAAGTCAGATTCATGTGAAATGGTAGAGTCATGCGGTTCAGTCTCAGATTGCATGTCTGACTCTTCCTCCTCCAGATCAGGTATTTCGTGTGGTCTGAAACAAGGAGTCTTTATAGGTGTTGATGAGAACGGTACATCATAGGAGGTTGATGTTGTTACTGTGCCAAAAGCCACACAATCAACCGTTGCTTGTGAGCCTTAAGAAAAGAAC
Source organism: Schizothorax lantsangensis (assembly GCA_027422415.1). NCBI lineage: Eukaryota > Metazoa > Chordata > Actinopteri > Cypriniformes > Cyprinidae > Schizothorax > Schizothorax lantsangensis. The sequence goes on from CM049859.1 coordinate 1,863,646, forward strand.
ATACAATTCTGATAACTTGTCGGTAATACAAAGATGGGCTTTATAAAATGCTATTAAAACCAAAAGAACAATAACTACAAAATGTCTTAAATGTATACCTGTACTCCGAATGTGTGTGTCTTTCAGTGTAGTGAAGGACAGTTGTGTGCCGACAGATTTTTTGGGTAAATCATCAGTTTGTGTCATCACACGAACAGTTTGCAGACAGTCAGTCTGACAAGCCACATCGAAACGTAATACTCCACTTGGAATGGTCTGCTGCCATGCACTCTAAAATATATATATATATATTTTTCAAATGACATTTGGCATCAACAGAAAAGACTTCATAAAACAACATATGACTTGAGGAAAAAATGCAGGCCTTAGGAGTACTGGTACACAGATCTTCTCCAATGGAGAGCAGAGAACTAATCATGTGTCTCAGTTGCATGTTACTAGCGGTGTTTACATAGAAATGGTATATGCTTTAGCCCAACGCAGAAACGTATAGATAAAGTACTGCAGTTTGTAGACAAACGTATAGCTCTATTCTTTATCATAACACCAAGTAACAACAACGACAAACATTCACTCTCACACACACACACTCACACACACACACACACACACTCACTCTCACACACACACACACACACTCACACACACACACACACACACACACACACACACACACACACACACTCACTCTCACACACACACTCACTCTCACACACACTCACTCTCACACTCACACACACACACACTCACTCACACACACTCACTCTCACTCACACACACTCACTCTCACACACACTCTCTCACTCTCACTCACACACTCTCACTCACTCTCTCTCTCACACTCACATACACACACACACACACACACACTCACTCTCACACACTCTCTCACTCACTCTCACACACATAAACTCTCTCACACACACACACACTCACTCTCACACTCACATACACACACACTCACTCTCTCTCTCACACACACACTCACTCACTCTCTCACACACACATACACTCACTCTCTCTCTCACACACACACACACACACTCACTCTCACACACACACACTCTCTCACTCACTCTCACACACATAAACTCTCTCTCACACACACTCTCACACTCACATACACACACACACACACTCACTCACTCTCTCACTCACTCACTCACTCACTCTCACTCTCACTCACACACAACACACAACCAACACACACACACAAACACCACACACAAACACAACACACACCGCACAAACACACACACACACACACACACACACAACACGTATGTTGCATGCTACAGAGCACATGCCAGTAAATATGTTCCTCATACTCACAGGTTGTGACTCGGAGGGAGAAGCTGGCACAAATAAACCGGGCACTGATCCTTCCTTCAATAACAACCGGCTCGCGAATCCCGCGTTGTATGCATTTAGGTTGCTGAAGCAGTCATCGGTAAAATGACGGGGACACAACACAAGATTGGGGCTATACTGCTGTGGTATTGTTCTAAACACGAACTTTAACCATTGACTCTTCACAGCCTCATCCTTTGGCAGTGAAAAAAACACAGATTTACCCTCACAGTGCAGAGCACAGCGCCTTCGAGACATGCTGCTATCAACAGGAATCTGCTACAGTGTTCGAGGGAGGGGTTCCCGGGTCTGCGCGCGCAACAAGTGGGCGGGCATAAATATGCTAATGTATCATTTTGACGTCATTTTGAATCGGCTAAAGATTCATTTTAAAAAACGACTCGTTTCAATGATTCAGAGTCGACTCTTTCTTTTGAGAGATGATAACTTTATACACGGTGCTCTCTTTCAGATTTAACACTCTGCAGGATGTTTTCATTCACTTACTGTGTTACACTGCATGAAAGATCATTTTCAAAAATCCATAATACGGGCACTTTAACATATTGCAGGGTTCCTACACATTCTCCATTTTAAAAGTCCATACTTAAATGTCCAAACCTCTCAGTAGATTTTGAGACCGTATTTAACATAAATGCTTCATAGAGCATTATTTTCAGCTTTATATTTGATATATAGTACAGTCATCTGTAAATATTTTTATTTTCTCAGGGTTTTTTCATTGATTTTCTCAAAGTGACAACATACAGAGTCCCTAAAATAACAAATAATAAATAAATAAAAGTACAGACTTTTACATGCACACAAGAAACTTTTTTGAGCCCTCCAGAAACTATGTGCATGGTAATGTTTTGCATGCTTATGCATTACAATTTCTAGTTTTATAAAACCTGTTTCCTTTGTGCAACTGACATCTTACTATAAATAAAACGAGAGCATGGATGCACATGAATTATCAGAGATCTACCTGCTCAAAATGTTGCTTTTCTTATGGTAGTACCTCTAATATCAAGGCCTGATGTCCAATACACGTCATCTGTGTAGAAACCATGACATGAAATGGACTGATGGCATAACATTTGCCAAGTTCAAGGTCTATAAAAACACCGGTACTGTAAAAAAGTGTTTAAGATTTGGCTTTCATTGGGGCAGTATGCCATATTTCAAGGCCTTAGGTAATGCATACTAAAGAAAGCACACCACGAAATGTGCTGATGGCACAATAGGTGGCACAATGTGCATTGTCCTATAAGCTAAATTTAATGGTTCATTGTGCACACATAAAAGTCTGTATATTTTTATTTTTGCAATGGTCCTTGAGGTGTAATACGGTGCTAAGAATATAGTGTGAAGAAACCCAAAATGCTTATAACATGCATTTTGCATAATAAAAAAGTCAAATATGGTGATCCCTAAAGAATCACTAAACAGCTGCCATGAAACCTCACTTCTTATACGATACATTTATTTTCATTAAATTCTTAATTTTCTATTATACAAAACTTAATAGGGTCAAAAGTCTGGAAACACAAATATTTTGATCCAAACCTGATATTGATCTGTACTGTAACGTGTTAGCAGAATTATTGCAGTATTATTACTATGTGCAGGTGCTTTAGCCTGCATTAATCAACTGATGTCTGTGTAGTTATGTTATAGACTACTGAAAAGCATTATAATGTTACAGCATTGTATTAAATGATAAAGAAGCTGTATTTATATTACGGTGTTACTGAGGACAAAGAGCGCACTGATCATGCATTACGTAAATATTGAGTCAAGACAATCTGCTAAACATGTCCCATGTATACATTTGACCATAAAACCTTGATTATGTGTCACAGTATGCACGCCACAAGAACTCATTTAACTCATTTATTTTACTGCCAAATCCATCCTACATTTCTGAACCATCCAACATTTGTCCAAAAGATGTAATGTACATTATTAACAATGCCTGGTGAGGATACCTATAAACAAGAAATCTTATTAAAAGACAATTCCAGCAAAGGAAGCGGATTCATAAACGAAATATATAGGATATATTCTGTAGTTTTGCACACATATCTGCTAAGGGGATTTTCTGCATGATGTACTTATCAGTGAAAATGTTTACAATCTTTAATAAAACAATTTGAAGGGACGATTTGTGAACTGAAATTTGAATTGTGTGACGCTGAGATGCAAAAAAGGGCAAATAAAAAAAATATTTAGCTAAAAAAGGCAAGTAAATGTTATGGAGAGAGACATGATAATCTCGTCAGGTCTTGAGCATCTGGTTCTATAGTCCATCGATGTGCATGAAAACACTGCTTGATAACATCCTTTAAGCATTTCATTTATAGTGGATCAGTTATCTTCATCACTCCCGAAGCCTTCTTCCTCATCCATATCCATTCCTTGAAACAATCTAGAGAAGAACATAAATAAACAAACAGTAAGCAAGTGCACCAGCCATTAACCTTCAGTCTTTTGAAATCTATTAGACATGACTTAAAGACCAGTGGCCTCATGCATAAAACTTTGCATAGAATTCATCCTAAACATTCACCAGAAAATGCACCAAATTCCCTTCAGAGAGAAAGATTGTACGTTCATGCATCCCCACCACGTCTCATCGCTGAAATAACCATATATGGAGCTAACGACACTAGATTTACTCTGCATAACATCATCTGCATATCATTTGCATATGCATAATCCCACCTGTGTGATATGGATATACATTTGACCATGTTTTTGGGTGCAAGAATATAAAAAATGACTAACTGCTTACTGTTTCGTTCACATAAAAGATTGAATTTAATATGCCACTGATTAATGCACATCATTATCCATCAATCATACAGCAAATATAGTTTTTGAACAGTAAGATTTGAAATGTTTAAGTTTTCTTCTGCTCACCAAGCCTGCATTTATTTGATCCAAAATACAGCAAAAGCAGTAATATTGTGAAATATTTGTACTATTAAGAATAACTGCTTTCTATGTGAATATGTGTTAAACTGTAATTTATTTCTGTGATCAAAGCTGTATTTTCAGCATCATTACTGCAGTCTTCAGTGTCACATGATCTTCAGAAATCATAATAATATGCTGATTTGCTGATTATCAATATTTAAAACAGCGGAGTACATTTTTTCAGGATTCTTTGATGAATAAAAAGATCCAAAGATCAGTGTTTATCTGAAATAATAACATTATACACTAAACAATTCAAAAGCTTGGAGTCAGTATCATTTTTTGGGGGAAAGAAATTATAGAAATTAATACTTTTATTTAGCAAGGATGCTTTAAATTGATCAAAAGTGATGATAAAGACATTTATAATGTTACAAAAGATAGATAAATGCTGTTCTTCTGAACTTTCTATTCATCAAAGAAACCTGAAAAAATTATACTCCACTGTTTTCAACATAATAATAATAATAATAATGTTTTTTTGAGCAGCAAATCAGCATATTATAATGATTTCTGAAGATCATGTGACTGGAGTAATAATGCTGAAAATTCAACATTGAAATCACAGGAATAAATTACATTTTAAATAAATTCAAATAAATAACAGTTATTTTAAATAGTAAAAATATTTCAAAATGTTACTGCTTTTGTTGTACTTTGGATCAAATAAATGCAGGCTTGGTGACCAGAAGAGACTTCTTTAATAAAACATTACAAATCTTACCGTTTAAATACTTTGACTGGTAGAGCATGCATGACTTGTGGATAAAGACTTCATGTAATTTGAGTACAGATGGTTATGTCTCAAGTGAACGTAAACAGTTAGGAGTAAAAACACCCCGATGCGTGTGAGACCATGCAGCGGCTCTGAAACACATGTAAGGGCTCTCTGAAGACGGTACTCACTGGTTAAAGCAGGGCGAGTCGGGGTTGTTGAAGTGACTGTAGGGGTTGACCCTGCTGAGAGCTCCCAGACACATCCAGCAGAAATACTTCTGACACGACGAACAGGTCATCTTATTACAGCCGTGCACCTTCTGCACAAACGAGAAGAGCACTTTCAGTCCATGCACAGAGTCATTCAGGTGCAGAAAACACACAGAGAGCAGACCGTTGCACAACACATGAGATTTCAGTTTGCAGAAGGTTCCCACAGTTTGTCTTTAAAGGGGTCATGTGACGTTGCTAAAAAGAACATTATTTGGTGTAATGCGATGTGTTTATGCGGTTTAAGACACATTATTTTCCACATACTGTACATTATTGTTGCTCCTCTATGCTCTGTCTTTCTGAAACGTGTTGATTTTTACAAAGCTCATCGTTCTGAGAAGCGAGGCGTGCTCTGATTGGCCAGCTATCCGATGCGTTGTGATTGGCCGAATACCTCAAGCGTGAGACGGAAATGTTACCGTATTGTGATGCCGTGTCCCGGCGCGACGAGAGTAAAACAATAAAACCCATCATAAACGAGGCATTTGTTGCATCCAGTGAGGACATAATTACTGATTATAATGACTTGTACTGTCTTTTTACGTGTCGCGTTGCATATCGCGCCACGTAAACATTACCATGTCTGCATTTGTGACCGGAGAAACACAAACAACAAGCACAAAGTCAGTGGCAGAAACATACTTACAGGCTGTGAGTCAGAAGCAAAGCTGGAATTGCTCCACTTTATAGAAACAGTCTTTGTGCAGACAGCATTGTAGGCTACTCTTCCAGCTTCAGGACACAGTCCTCTGTTAAATACGCTGCACACACTCTAATATTTGTGTTGAACTGTTCTGGAACAGTGTTGTGAATACAACTAAACCACTGATTTCTAGTTGTGTCCTCTTTTGGATCCCAAACAAAGTAGTTTCTCTTTCACAACGAAACACAGCATCTCCAGAACATGACGCCGGCGGCAGCAACAACACTACAGACAGAATAATAGCTCCGCCTTCTTTCATTGCGTATACATTTGGGCGGAGTTATGCAAATCTTCCCACACAGTGACGTAGACACGTGGGGTGTGTTTGAATGAGCCGTTTTAGGAGGACGAGTCTTAACTTTGATAAAGAATATCTCTTTGGTTTTGAGACTTTAGTCTTTGCAACTTCAGGGATCTTATCTATGCACAACACATATATATAGCTATAGTATGCATCAGCTTGTAACACTCCAAAGAGAAAGCAAAACTTGAAATCACATCATATGACCCCTTTAAACTGTTTCATAGCAGTTTTTCATTTGAGTGCCAGGTACAAATGGAATTAATAGGTGTATATGATAGCATTTACTATTAATATATCAGTGACTAGTACTTTTACACTTATAGGTCTTAATTACTGGACCAAAAACATTCCTAATATAAAATGTTGATATTCATTTTTTGACTTGAAATTAAATATGTTGACCTAAAATTGGATGAGGTGCTCAGCAACAACACCTTGATTTGTCAAAACAAAACTTCATTAGTACCTGCTAAATTTGGTAATGGCGCCACCTACAGGTCAAAAGATCTGAAAAATGGCTAATTTTGCTCAAAACTCTTGAAATGTTTTTCAGAAAATGCGTCTACGTCTGTGGATTTCTTGGGTCATGCCGACGATACCATTTTTGCTAGGATCGAACAAACTGCCTGTTTGGCATGTCAGAATTTGTGTTCAGTTAAGTTATTTTTTAACGCTTTGGTGTATTGGTGTAAAATTTGGTAGAGATCACTGTCAGCTTGTCCTGAAGAAGCCTGTTTAGTTTAGACAGCACCACCTATAGTGTTCAGAAGATATAAAGCTTTAAACACTTTCTTTGTTGATAGAATTCTTGGTTTTGTTGTGCAATGGGTTGAACTGAAACACCCTCAGCCCTTGATTACTTGGAATGGAGATGATTTATTATTTACCATGATCTTCCTTATCATGCCAAAAGAAGTTAATTTTAAAAGTTATGCATTAAAATATTGCATTACTCCATAAATAATAACTAAATTACTTACTATTTATTGACAGTAATGCATTGTTACTTTTTGTCACCTGAAATGGTTTATAAGCTTATAATATTTTTAAATAAGTTATATTTTTGGTAACTGTAAAGGCCCTTTCACACCAAAAGTGAAATTAATAAGCCCAAACATTGCCTATAGGTATGCATTGCTGTTGGAAAAAATATACAAAAATCACACAACAACAAGTAAGAATTATTTGGTTCGATCTCAAAGTAACTCATATATGATATGTGGGGGTAGGTTAAGTGTGATCTGCTGTGACGTCACAATCGTGTTGCATTGTGGGATATGGAGCTGCCTGAACCAGACATCGGAGCAGGCTAAAATGTAGTCACACAGGCTCGTGAATTCTGAAAATATGTAATATGCACCTATCCTTCATACTGACCTGTATGTTAGTGCCACAGCAAGGGCACTGTTTACAGTTATCCTTCAGCCACTCTGTGCTGAAAGACTCCTCCACCGCCTTCTGAATGACCCGTCTACCAAAACGCTTCTCCAGGAACTTCTTCCCCTCTTCACTCGCAGAAATATACTCATCCCGCAAACTACGGAGCTCATCTGTTAAGAAAGACACAGCTTTTGAACTCTGCAGACGGATACAAACTAACAAAGTGTGTACTTCACATTCTGTAGCAAGTGTGATGTTCACTGAGCATCAAATATGTGTCCCTGGAGCACAAAAGCAGTCATAAGTAACACAGGTATATTTGTAGCAATAGACAACAATACATTGTATGGGTCAAAATTATACATTTTTCTTTTATGCCAAAAATCATTAGGATATTAAAGGGAGTAGTTCACTTCCAGAACAAAAATGTACAGATAATGTACTCTACTCATCTCCTTGTCATCCAAGATGTTCATTTCTTTCTTCAGTCGTAAAGAAATTGTTTTTTGAGCAAAACATTTCAGGATTTCTCTCCATATAATGGACTTCTATGGTGCCCCTGAGTTTGAACTTTGAACCCTGTGTATATAAATTGTAATATTTTTTAGAAAATAACTGATCATTTCATTAGATAAGACCCTTCTTCCTCGGCTGGGATCGTTTAGAGCTCTTTGATGCTGCATTAAAACTGCATTTTGGACGTTCAAACTCGGGGGCACCATAGAAGTCCATTATATGGAGAGAAATCCTGAAATGTTTTGCTCAAAAAACATCATTTCTTTACACTGAAGAAAGAAAGACATGAATATCTTACATGACAGTGAGTACATTATCTGTACATTTTTGTTCTGGAAGTCAACTACTCCTTTAAGATCATGTTCCATGAAGATATTTTGTACCGTAAATGTATCAAAACTTAATTTTTGATTAGTAATATGCATTGCTAAGAACTTCATTTGAACAACTTTAAAGGTGATTTTCTCAATATTTAGATTTTTTTGCACCCTCAGATTCCAGATTTTCAAATAGTTGTATCTCAGCCAAATATTGTCCTATCATAACAAACCAATGGAAAAGCTCTGTATAAATCTCAATTTAAAGAAACTGACCCTTATGACTGGCTCCAGGGTCACATATACTAATATCAGACACAGGCTACATTTAAGCTGCACCAGGTGTAAATATCCTTTATCTCACCAGCAGTCACTATGCAGTGAGAGAGGCCATGATAGCTCCGCTTACAGAGCGTACAGAAGGCATATCTGCAGGCGGGACAGATGCCCATAGTAGAGTCAGGCTCCACCATCACCGCCATACAGCAGCTCATACGAGGACAATACACCACATCCGCCATCAGGTCCAGACTCGACTGCAGCAGGAGACGATCATAGCGTGCAAACTCGTCTTCGCCCACGAGAAGTTTCACCTGTTGTGTGAGCAGACTGATGTCAGTCCTAAAACTACATTCAGAATCAGGTCTGCGATGATAAATCGATGCAGAATCGATTCGTGGAGCTCTTCCGAATGCATCGCGACTCTCTCTGGAATTGATTCTGAGCTTAGATTTTAACAGCAGATGGCGCTCTACTCTAGTTTTCCAGCCCGATCTCATGGCAATTCGTACATATTTTACGAGGTGGCTAATTCGTACGACCTCACTTGTACAAATTCATACGATTTTTGCCAAATCGTACACATTTTAAAGGTGACATATCATGAAAATCTGACTTTTCCAGGTTTTAAGTGCTATAATCAGGTCCCCGGTGCATCTACCAACCAAGGAAACGTGAAAAAGATTAACCCAGTAACTTTGTTTTAGTAAGCATCTTTCTGCAAGCGTCTGAAAAAACGAGCGCATCTGATTTCGCTCCCTTGGTGACGTGGCAAAGGGATCTCATTATAATATTACCGCCCCTTAATCTGTAAGTTTCCACCCGCTGCGCCCTCATTTTGATTTGACGGTGTAGCAGTTCTAATACCATGGTGAAAGATTGAGTAAAACATGCTAACTGTTCTGTGTTTGTCTGCACAGACGAGCACTGAACACTGTTTAGAGTCCCAGCCTCAGAGGAGACAACAGAGCAGTGCATTTACTGATTTATTTACTGTATGCTGTGCCACACAGATCTAAAATAATCATGTGATTTATTTCCCAGCTGTTTACCTTCACAGTCATAACCGACTGTTTTTGTAACTCGTGTGTTTTTAATGTAAACGTGTGTGTGAATGAGAACTTGGTTAAGCACTCACATGCTGTGACAGCCGCTTTCTGTCCGTGTGCACTCAGAAAACCATCAGAAGTTTAAACTAATATGTTTTAAAACGCATGATTTCAGCACAATAAACATGATAATCAGAACCAAAACAGATGTTTTTAGCAGGTACGAGCTGAAATGGCGCAGCTCTATTCTGGAAAGGGGGTGGGAGCAGCAGCTCATTTGCATTTAAAGAAACCAGCACGAAAATCAGAGCGTTTCTGCTTCCACTCAAAATAGGCATTTTCAAAATGATCTAATAAATGATATGTGGGGTATTTTGAGCTGAAACTTCACAGACACATTCTGGGGACACCAGAGACTTATATTACATATTGTAAAAATGTAATAATATGTCTCCTTTGAGTTGCACAATTCATATGAATTTGCCCCCACTAACCCCCGCCACTAAACCCACCCGTCACTGGGGTTTAGACAAATCGTACAAGTGAGGTCGTACGAATTCGTATGAATTAGCCACCACGTAAAATACATATGAATTGGTCGAGAGATAGCGTTGTTTTTATCCACACACTGAAGAGCGCTTGTGCGTTCAGCTGAGTCTGTAATCTCACCTCGGCTCAGAATGCTTTTATGACGCCAGATTAATGTAAACTCAGCCTACTGTGAACACCCTTGTGATTCACTTCAACCTTTTCGAATGTTATGAATGATTATTTTAGGTTCAAGTGTGTGTCAGGATTTGGAAACGAGCATTTCGTATGGGTTTTTGTTTTTTATATTTGTAAAGCTATAGTAAAGTAATATGCAGTGCTGGTCGTTTTGCTTGGCTGAATATTAGCCATCTGCGAATGTGATATTGATTTTATGTTCATGAAGTTAATAAAACATTTTAGATAAGCATGAAAATAGTTTCAAACAAAGCCGGAGCAGAATCCGACTCCAGAAAGATTCAATAATCCAATCAGCGCCTGCGATGCATACTATCCATCCATTCGGAAAATCCCAGAATCGATGCTGAATCATTTCTCGATTCGTTAATATCGCACACCCCTAACTAAGAAATTTCATCACTGATTTATTCACAGGAAAAACTTCCCAGCCATTATTAAAGACTATTCAGTAATAAAGTAAGAACGCAGCTCAAGATACAAATAAAATAAACATTGTTTTAGAGTCTAACAAGCTCAAGTAATAATCAAATATAAAATACCACTACAGATAAGCTTATTAAAGCCACAAAATATTCGCTCATCTTTTTCAGGATTAACATTTCAGACTGCTGTATTTACTGGCCCTGACACAGAAATAAATAAATGTACATTTATAACACTATACTTTGCATTATATCACCTTTCCATAAAATTACAAACAAACTAAAGAATTGCTTTGTTGTCTTTGACTCATGATTCTAATAAATAAGTTTTTCTTTTGCTATTTTAAGGCATTATGTGCCCCTAAATTGATCTTTCATAGTTACATGAATGAAAACAGAAGGTTTGTGCGATATTCAAAAGAAAGAGTATCTCTGAGGTTTTTAAAACGAATCCCTGTTTGGAAAAATGAATCGTTGATCGCGTTGGCTGAATGAAAATGAATCATAGGTGCTGCTTTTGGCTCACAAACACTGCTTTAAAGAAATCCACCAATCGTTGAGCAAGTAAGGTAAAAACAGATGCATATTATAAGAAAATGAAAGTGTTTTTTGACCTTGCATGCATGTCCACCTGTTAATGGGGATCCCAAAACCAAAATATGAACCTTTCGTAACCCATAATAGGGGTTAACCCAACTATGACGACTTCCGCTGCGGAGAAACCCGCAAATGTGAAAAAGGTCCATACACCGACACGCATCAGATTTTCTCCTAAAGGCTTACAGATACTCGTCAACATTTAGTGTGTATTTTTCTGTTCAAGTGTGATAAGATGCAAAAGAAACCTCAGTAATCACATGCTTTCTGAGAGATGCTTTCTGTGCGCGGGTCAGAACCACAAGTTCTGAGTTCTCTTTCATGTCTTCTTTACAATCGCTTGATTCACGAGTTCACTCTTACATCTAATCTGATAGCAAATAGTAAGCATATTTTGGCTTGCTGTCCTGGGGGAGGGCTCCGAGCCCGGAATATGGGCCGAACCCAGAGAACTCCCCCTATCCCTAATATGGGATAAAAACAGATTAGGGGTGAGGAGTTGGGGTGGAGGAGGGATGCCGGAAAACTGTCATTGGACAGAGGTAGGCAGGCTGCATATATATATACACACACACACACACGTATTGTGCTCGTTAGGATAGTTAGCTAAACGAGTTGCACCTGCGCCAAATTAGTTGATTATCTGATCGTGCTCCTCCCGAACCTTGTTAATAAAACATCATATGTTTAAACAGGCAAGACTTAATGTGAAAAAAGGATAAACTTGTTACAATTCGATCCTTTTAAGCCTGGCCCAGAGCCTCATTGTCAAGCCCTACATAATCTATTCATACTCACACTGAGGCACGATTATACAAGAGCAGACAGGAGATACCTGTGAAGGAGTGGCGATGGACACACACTTGGGCTCAGGGCAGTTAAGGCACTGGACTTTTCCGTCTCTAATCTGGATCTCAAAGTATTCCTTCATGCAGGCCTTGCAGTACACATGCTGACACTCTTTGAAGAGCAAAGAGTCGGATCCGAGCTTCTCCGAGTAACAGATGCCGCAGCAGAACACCTTCCCATCGAACACCTTCTGCTGCTGAGCTTCGTCAAAGTCCAGCAGCTGAGTCAGTAGATCTGTGCGAGCGTCGACTTCTTGCACGGCTCTTGGGTCTAAATCTTGCGCTTTGCTTTTTTCTCCAGAAACGTCGGCTGCTTGTTTTTGGCCGGATTCACTCTCAATGCTGTGGATTTCCAGCGGTGACTGGATTCCCAGGGATTCCAGAGTCTCTTCCTTGAGGAACTGCATCCAGGTAAAAAGAACCACGTTGCCTTGGTTCTCCTCCCAAAGCTCGTCCAGTCTCCTGCAAAGCGCTGTGATCTGATGGAGCGAGAGCGGAAGATTATCGTAATGCCTCATATCAACAAATGAACAAACTGATAGACCTAAACTAACAGCACTAACCCTCTGGTGCCCATCCACTTTTATGATAGTTGGGAAAATAACTTCTCCTTTTGTGATTCAATGAAGAGCAGGTTTGCAATGACTATAATGGTGAGGAAACTATGACTGATTAATTTTTTTAGTAAAGTACACTACCAGTCAAAAGTTTTTGAACAGTAAGAATTTTTTTTTTTTTTTTTTTTTTTTTCCGGCCTGTCAGTAACACAGATAACACATGACAGTACGTATGTGTAGCTATGCTATCATCATTCACAGCCTTTTTTTTATTTTTATTATTTTTTTTTTATTAATTAATTTAATTTTATATACCCTTTTATTTAACCACACTATGACAGACAAGACCGGGGGACAGAGAAAACAAGAGAGAGAAAGAAGAAAGAAAAAAAAAAAAAAAAAAAAAAGTTGTGGGGAAAGTCAACAGAGAAGGGGGAGAGAGAGAGAGAAAAAAGGAGAATGGGGGATAGAGAGAGAGAGTGAAAAAAAACAAAAAAAAAACAACAGTAGAAAACAACAGAAGACACAACATCATAGAGACTGCAGCAACAACCAACATCTGTATGAATCACAATAAATTCTAAATGTTAAATGTTATTGAGCAGCACACATAACTAATATTACAAAATAAGTTTTGAAGCAACAGCAGATCAAGACAATGCGTGTCTGTGAGCACCTGTTTTTACACCAATGTGACTGCTTGAGTGTACACCTGTGTGTGTGATCGCGCTTGTGTTCATAAGGTTCCTCCATGTAAATGTTTAATAGTGTGTGTGGGGCACAACAGCCCCATCCCGCAAGGCATGAAGCAGGCATGGAAAAGACCCGGGCCCCAAACATCCGGGGGCCCCCCAGGGCACGGGACCCCCAGGAGAACCACCGCAGGGACAACTGCCGCCTCCACCCAGAAAAGGGCAGAGGAGAGCCCGAAGGTGGAACCTCCGACAGTCACAGTGTAGACGCCCCAGGGTGCCGTGGCGGCAAGCCCGCAGGCTCCACCGGCAGCCGACCACCCCAGGGCAGACCGGGCCCTGGGCCCGGAGATCCAAAGGCCCCCCACCCCCCAATCGGGGCCCAGCAAGGCCAGTAGGGCCAGGCCCCGCCAAGCGACCGCCGAGAGCGGGCCGGCGCTCACCCGAGCATCCTGCCCCGGCGCGAGAAACCACCAACGCACCGGCGGCATCCTCCACCGGCAGGGCATATTGGTGGGGTGGGGGTCGACTGAGATGATGAGTGAGGCGGAGTCTAAGGCCCGACCTGACACATAGACGTAGACGAACAAGCACACATATACACAAGCATACGTTCCCACCCTCATGCACGCAAACGAATAGTAAGATTTTTAATGTTTTTTAAAGAAGTCTCTTCTGATCACCAAGCCTATTTTTTAAACAGACTGATCTGAGCCTCAATGATTTGATGATAAAGATCATTTCTGTGAAAAAGAAAGGCTGTAATGCTCAAAATAGTTTGTTTGTGTACATAAACGTGTGTGTGTGTGTGTGTGTGTGTGTGTGTGTGTGTGTGTGTGTGTGTGTGTGAGAGTGTGTGTGTGTGTGTGTGTGCGTGAGAGTGTGTGTGTGCGTGTGTGTGTGTCTGTGTGTGTGTCTGTGTGTGTCTGTGTGTGTGTCTGTGTGTGTGTGTGTGTGTGTGTGTGTGTGTGTGTGAGAGTGTGTGTGTGTGTGTGTGAGAGTGTGTGTGTGTGTGTGTGTGTGTGTGCGTGAGAGTGTGTGTCTGTGTGTGTGTGTGTCTGTGTGTGTGTCTGTGTGTGTGTGTGCGTGTGTGTGTGTGTCTGCGTGTGTGTGAGTGTGTGTGTGTGTGTGTGTGTGTGTGTGTGTGTGTGTGTGTGTGTGTGTGTGCGTGTGTGTGTGTGTGTCTGCGTGTGTGTGAGAGAGAGTGTGTGTGTGTGTGTGTGTGTGTTAGCTCGAGTCTTACTGTTTAAACATTAAAGCACACCAGTGTGATCATTTTTATTTCATATTTTACTAATATTGACAAAATTATCCACAA
>CM049859.1:1883678-1911283 GCA_027422415.1 Schizothorax lantsangensis
TCGGCCCGGCGAAACTCCTCTTCATCATATATACTCGCTAGCGCAAGCAGTTCATCTTCTTGTGCTTCCTCGTCGGCTGACATTGGAACATTCCTGAGATTAATGTGAAATCAAGCAATGTACGTTTATGTTTCATAAAGACCCTTGAGCTCTATAAATAAACTCTAAAAAACATGTATGTAGAATAAACAGCTTTTATTATGGACCACAAAACCAGTCGTAAGGGTCAATTTTTTATCATATAAAAGCTGAATAAATAATCTTTCCATTGATGTATGGTTTGTTATGATAGGACAATATTTGTAAATCTGGAATCTGAGGGTGCAAAAAAATCTAAATATTGAGAAAATCATCTTTAAAATTGTTCAAATGAAGTTCTTAACAATGCATATTACTAATCAAAAATTAAGTTTGTGGTAGGAAATTTACTAAATATCTTTATGGAACATGATCTCTACTTAATATCCTAATGATTTTTGTCATAAAAGAAAAATGGATAATTTTGACTCATACAATGTATTGTTGTCTATTGCTACAAATATACCTGTGTTACTTATGACTGCTTCTGTGCTCCAGAGTCACATATAAGTGGATTCTTAACGTCATTTGAGTGTAACTCACTGTAAACATACATCATAACTAGGCTACTAATAATTTAAAGTGTAAAACATACTCAGTGTATCATTTACAGACAAAGCTGGGTACACATTACTCATTTTAGGTAATGTAATCGGACTACTTTTTAGATTACTTTTTTCATTTAACTTGTTTTAAACGTCAATGAAGCATACCATATTGCTATAAAAAAGCAACATTTTTTTCAACATCAACATCATGCAATGTATTAAACATTACATTAAACTATGGTTTCTCAAACTGGTGTTAATGCAGTGGATTTGTGAGTTGCTAAAAAGCTAATAATTAAATCAATAAACATGTAAAGTAAATTATTTAATCTCTTGAACACTAAAAATAGAAACAGAGTCAAACCAAAAATTATTCAGACACCAGATATCATTTTTGATATTTTTTACTAGTGGGTGCAGGACACTAGAGTTAATTTATGTAAGTGAGGATAGCAAAATAAAGTGAACTGTGACATATTATACCCAAACATTCTTCATACAGTGGACTTCCAGTAAAATTTGGGACCAATTATTAAAATTAACACTTTGACCTGAGCTTAAGTGTTTTTTCTTTAATTGCTAATGTGATGTTTTTCCACCACAGACTGAACAAAATGAAGCATTGCTTGGTGATTGGAGCTAAATTGGTTTTATCTAATTGTGTCTTAAATTTAACAGCTGACAGCTATTCAGCCGAATTCATTACATACCTTTCTATCAAAGTTATCTGACATTATCAAGTCCTTCTCATATTTTATTATCATTTTCTAATCTGTAGTGAATAATCTGTGATAATGTGAGAAATGTTGACTGTATGTAATTTGTTTGCTTGCATGTCAATGTGGCACTTAATAAACATGCAAATGTGTTGTTAAATTATTGAAATAAACTTCCTCAGAGATATTTAAAGTAAATATTACATTTTAAGGCATTTGCCTGACAAAAATGTTTGGGAATCCCTGCATTACATGAACAAACATTAATAAACACGAAAACAACGACCTTACACACCCAGTGTCTTTCAGGTTTGAGATATTTTTGTCCAGAATCAGCACTTACTGAAGATCACTGGACATACTGTAGTGTTTCACAGATATACATCACCAGTGTTCAGTAACTTGTATAATTATTTGTTTCATAGATGGTCTGACAGCTTGAGAGGTGCTTTTTTCACCCAAATTCAGATGCAGTTTTTTGCAAATGTATTTACCTGACCACTCTATATTGTGAAATTAGGCAAAGCTAAATGGTACGAAACACGGTATGATTTCCAGAAAGAAAGAATTATTAGGGAGAATCGATAAATTATGAATGATTTACTGCCACTGTGTGAATAATATGTAATCATGTAATCCAAAAGTAACTGTAATCTATTAGCATTATAAAATGCCTTTAACTGAAAATTGAGTGTTTAATCTTGTCATTTTACATTACTGACACACTATTTTCCTATTTTGATATTGTAAAGTTGCTTTGACACAATCTGTATTGTTAAAAGCGCTATATAAATAAAGGTGACTTGACTTAAAATGTAATATACTCCAATTAAAAGTACTTGATATTTAGAATCTGATGACATGTAATCAGTTTCTACGCAGCTCTGTTTACAGACATTCAACAGTCCAGAAGATGTTAACTGTGCTGGGGTTCTTGCATCTACTAAACTGTAGAAGTGAACCTACATGTAGTTAAATCTTAGAAGAGCAGCTGGAAATACGAAAGTTTGTTTGCTTGTGTTTAACGCCATTCCAGCTTCTGTGGCTATTTTCATGGCGAGAAATATTACGGCTGAATTATATCATGTTTTTATAATTTATTTTTGCTAAAAACTCCAAAACTGTATTTGGCTTAACTCTGTTAAAAATCTTTTCAAAAGAGTTAAAAAAAGAAATTGGAAATCCGAAAGTCCAGCAAAACAATGTCTGCTACGCTATATTGTCAAAAGTATTGGCACCCCTTCTAATGAACAGGTTTGACTACTTTAGTAATTTCTATGAGTACAAATCTTAATGTTAAAGCATATAATGATATTCTAGGAAATTGTGTGCTTCTAATATTATAGCAACAGTTTGGACTCTTTTCTATTCTAACATGACAATGTCTCTGTGTATAAGACAAGGTTCAAAAAGAAAATGATTGATTGAGTCAGTGTGGAAGAACTTGACTGGTCTGCATAAAACCAAGTCCTAATCCCAGTTTAACACCTCTGGTGTGACTGTAAATGCAGACCTTGAGACAAAAACTCATCACCAAACACCAATGACTTGTACATACACTACATAGACAAAAGTATTGGCACCCCCTTCTTTAGAACAGAAAAATGCACTTCCAAATCTGTGGCAACAACGATGGGAACATAATTCATGTATTTAAAAATTGTATTTCCATCTCTGTTTTGTAAGTGTCTAAAATGACTGAACCCATATGTACAAGTCATTGGTGTTTGGTGATGAGTTTTTGTCTCAAGGTCTGCATTTACAGTCACACCAGAGGTGTTAAACTGGGATTAGGACTTGGTTTTATGCAGACCAGTCAAGTTCTTCCACACTGACTCAATCAATCATTTTCTTTTTGAACCTTGTCTTATACACAGAGACATTGTCATGTTAGAATAGAAAAGAGTCCAAACTGTTGCTATAATATTAGAAGCACACAATTTCCTAGAATATCATTATATGCTTTAACATTAAGATTTGTACTCATAGAAATTACTAAAGTAGTCAAACCTGTTCATTACAAGGGGTGCCAATACTTTTGGCAATATAGTGTATACTAAAGGTGTCCTCAGCTGGGAGGGAAGCTCCTACTTCATACTTATGTGTTATGAATTCAAGTCAGAGCAATAATTACTTACTTAATTACTTTAAAACTAAACCAAACACTCACAGCTTTTCTGTGGACTGTTATGAAATGTTTCAGTGTTACACATGAGCTAAATTGAAATAGCTTACATTACATATGCACGCTCTTTCAAACACAGCAAAGACAAACCATATATTATACAGCAACTCGATATTTAGAGCATAGTATGTGATTTCTAGAGAGAACTGCAACATTGTTTCCGCCGTGTTCCAAACGGACACGCCCCTTCCGACGTCACAACTCCACAGCTTGTTTATTATCTAGAATTCAGAGTTTTCCACATGTAAACACGCCAATACATGTGTTCAGAACTTATACATGCTATATTTCTGACTAAATCTGAAGAAAAACGCATTGCCTAATATGACGTACCTGCCTAATGACTGTCAAACAGTGTAGTTAGTATCTCGTTATTGCTCTCTCCTTCTGTTCTAGACAGCTGACAGTCTTGGAAAGATATCGATAACGCAGTTGGTTTACATAACATTCAAATATGGTATACGAACATACTCAAATCTGCTGCTTATAGCTGCATATTTATACTCAAGAATGTTCTTCATGACATAATAGCGCATGGCGTCGCGTAAGGGACCGTCTCAAAAATCCAAGCTCTGTTAAAACGTAGATATCCAGGTGAGAGATCACCAAAAATGAAGTCTAAATAGTCACCCTCATGTCATTCCAACCCCACAAGACTTTAATTCACCAAAACTTACAACCACAAAGTGTACACGTGGCATTGGTTTACATAGAAGGCGGGGTTTATGACCTTATACCGCAGCCAGCCACCAGGGGGCCATTGAAATGTTCTGCCTTCACTTTTTTATGGTGACATCCTAAAGAGAACCTATACAGAATGTTCTGTAATGTTATATTTAATATTATTTTTGTAACCATAAACTAACTTTCACAGAGCTTTGACAGTACACACACATATATTAATAAGTTTCTATTTTGGATGTAATTATCGTTTGACAGCACTATATGCAGTGCTTAATGAAAGCCGTGTCCTAATTCAGAGGGACTGAATTAATGATTGGACATGGCTTACGTTTTGTACTGAAGGAGGTATTTTCAGACGATCCCTTAAGAAGCACAGTAGAATATCCAGCGAACGTCAAACTAATAACTACTGTCACCCCACGACTACTGTCCAAACAGCTGTTTAGTTCAGTTCTTTCCTTTTCTAATTACCTGTTAAGTATCAACTTATAAAACACGTACCTTGCTCTATTCCCAAAGCAGCTCTACAGTAGACAACTGCACTCTCACAGCAGGCCGGATGGGAGGAGCTTGTGTTTGACAGGCTTCTTCTTCTATGATTTAATGTCGCTGTGCAGAGCAGCTCAGCTGCGTTACTGCCACCAACTGGAGAGGAGAGCTGGGGGAATAATAACAGAAACCTACAAGCCTGGTAATCTTAGATGATACATAATAATACTCTCAGTTTATGGTATTGCAGTCATTTTCTCATGACGAACAGTGTAAACTGCTCTGGGTGTGTGTTAATGGTGTCGTGTGTCTGTCTGTGTGTGTGTGTGTGTGTGTGTGTCTGTCTCTGTGTGTGTGTGTGTGTGTGTGTGTAAGTGTGTGTCTGTCTGTGTGTGTGTGTGTGTGTTCACTACTCTGAAGTGTGTGTGTCTGTGTGTGTGTGTGTGTGTTCACTGTTGAGTGAGTGTGTGTGTGTGTTCACTACTGAGTGTGTGTGTGTTTAAGTGTAAGTGTGTGTGTGAGTGTGTGTGTGTGTGTGTGTTCACTAACTGAGTGAGTGAGTGTGTGTGTGTCACTACTGAGTGAGTGTGTGTCTGTGTGTGTGTGTGTGTGTGTTCACTACTGATTGAGTGAGTTGAGTGTGTGTGAGTGTTGTGTGTGTGTGTGTGTGTGTGTTCACTACTGAGTGAGTGAGTGTGTGTGTGTGTGTGTGTGTTCACTACTGAGTGAGTGAGTGTGTGTGTGTGTTCACTACTGAGTGAGTGAGTGTGTGTGTGTTACTACTGAGTGAGTGAGTGTGTGTGAGTGTGTGTGTGTTACTACTGAGTGAGTGAGTGTGTGTGTGTGTGTGAGTGTGTGTGTGTTCACTACTGAGTGAGTGAGTGTGTGTGTGAGTGTGTGTTCACTACTGAGTGAGTGAGTGTGTTCACTACTGAGTGAGTGAGTGTGTGTGTGTGTGTGTGTGTGTCACTACTGAGTGAGTACTGTGTGTGTTCACTACTGAGTGAGTGTGTGTTCACTCACACTGAGTGAGTGTGTGAGTGTGTTCACTACTGAGTGAGTGAGTGTGTGTGTGTGTGTGTTCACTGTTCACTACTGAGTGAGTGTGTGTGTGTGTGTTCACTACTGAGTGAGTGAGTGTGTGTGTGTTCACTACTGAGTGAGTGAGTGTGTGTGTGTTCACTACTGAGTGAGTGAGTGTGTGTGTGTTCACTACTGAGTGAGTGAGTGTGTGTGTGTGTGTTCACTACTGAGTGAGTGAGTGTGTGTGTGTGTGTGTTCACTACTGAGTGAGTGAGTGTGTGTGTGTTCACTACTGAGTGAGTGAGTGTGTGTGTGTTCACTACTGAGTGTGTGCACTTGGATGGTTAAATACAGAGCATAAATTCCGAGTATGGGTCACTATACGTCACTTCACTTTCAAACAGTTTAAGTTAAGGTTAGTTGTGGTTTGGCTAACAGAGTTAACTCTGGGAACTCAGGATCCTTGAACAGTGTTGCCAATTTAGCCATTTTGTTGCTAGATTTGGCAACTCTTGACTACATACAACAAATATAGCTATTTTTAAAATGTATTTGGCAACTTTTGAAAAGTGACTCAAATGAGCATGCAACTTTCCTCTGCACACACAGTTAACACAGTGTGTGCTAATTTTATGGACTTTGCTTAGTGTGTGCATTTAACTTACTACCAATAAACATGCTCAACTGTAATTGAATGTCTGAAATGTGTGGTGCTTCATAGTGTATTACTTTTACAACAAAATCTAAATGAACATACAAATTCTATTCTTTGCTGAGATGAATAACATTTTATTTGCATGACGATCTGACTGAAATAAGTTGGTCACACTGTCCTGGAAACACACTGAATTAGAGCAGACATCCTGATGGAAATATTATGGGATTATATGTACATTTTTATGAGTACCACTTCCATGTGAAATGAGCAGCGATGAATACAATACAAAGCAAGAGCAATGAAGAGTATAATTAAACACACGAATGAGGAACAACAGTAGAAGGAGGATCAGAACATACAGCAGAATATGGAAACAAAATATTATACTATATTGAAATATTATAATATTCATGCAATTAAGTCAGCAAACATGAAGAATAATTAATTGAAAGCAATATAGAGTTAGATAAGAGAATACAGTTTAGTTTAAAGTTCAGTTTAAAGGGTTAGTGTAAATAACATGAATGAAGAATAGATTAGCAGAAAAAAACATAATTATACAGATTTGGTGAACATAACACATCTTGTGCAGAATATGGATATTATATACTATTGAAATATTATAATGAGCGTCATGCAATTAAGTCAGCAAACATTTTGAAAAATAATTAATTGAAAGCAATATAGAGTTAGATAAGAGAATACAGTTTAGTTTAAAGTTCAGTTTACTTGGAAGACAATGATATAACAAACAACTTAATTAATAGCCTATATCCTTACCAGCTGGTGCTGGGGGCAATGCACTTTGTTTGCCAACCATCTCAGAAAATCTAAAAAGAACATTTAATATTTTTAATACTTGTTTATTTGCATTTATTAATGCCATTGTAGATGTATATTAGGGTCAGTTAAAAAGAAAAGTGTCACAAACTTCTTGTTTTGGTTTAGTTTTCATTTGGTTCTATTATGGTCTGTTCATTTGTTCTAGTTTCCCGCTCCTTGTTTGTTACCATGGTTTCTAATTAACGAGTCGTCACCTGTTGTTCATTTGAGTTCCAGCACGTTGGCTGCATCTGAAAAGCTGAAAATGCTGTCTTCGGGGGACAGGAAGGCCTCAAGGCACGTCCGAATCCAAAGTTAGCTTCACTTCGTGTCTCATGAGATGCCTTACTGATCGATTTGTGAAGGCAGCATAGATGTATCCTTCGCTGCCTTTGATTTCCCACAATCCTGTGCGTTCCATTCCGTGACGGTTGAGCTAAAAAATAAAGATGGCGTCTGAAAGTTGCGTTTGTGTCAGTTTGTGTGTAAATATATATTTCTGATTAACTTTCTGCACTTTTGATGTTATTTCTAGCGAGAAATCAGTATTATAGTAATTATATATTTGTTTAGTTATCACCAAAACTCGTTCTATTTTGTTGTAGATCATTAAACCGTTACACTGCCTCAGAAGCCTGTCTGAAATCAGTTTCGTGAGGTGCCTTCATGCAAAAACTCTGCCTGCAAAGTCATTGCCTCATGACGCAGCAAGTCAGCTGCCTAAGGTTTTGGATGCAGCCTCTGTGTATTTAAGTTCTTCTCAGTCAGTTGCTGTCTGGGTTTGTTTGTGAGTGACTGTTACGATCGTCTAGGGCCAGCCATAACATAAAGTAAATGTACGCTCACTCCCAAGATAGCATCAAGCAAAAAGCTAATTTATTAACAAATTTATAATGAAAAATAGTAACAAAGGGGACAATTTCAGGAGTGGACAAGGCCAAAATAACAAACAAACTCTAATTAAATTCCCTAACCAAAATAAAACACACAAAAGAAAAATATACAACAACTCCCTTAACTCAAAATATAACAAACATATACGTATATATAAAAGAAATGGCGTCACACTCCCTACTTCCCTTAAACTAAGTATTTACAAATATAATAGAAGCTAACTAGAACAAAAGCAGATTTCTCAAAGCGCACACACACAATCACAGAGGAACCCAAGTCAAAGCAAAACAAATGGCACACATTCGGCCTCCTAGATTGTTTGAGGAGGTCCTTTTCACTGGAGGAACCAGACCAATTAGGAGGCGGCCAATCAGGATCTCAGGATCTCCAATTAGGATGAATGCAGACCACACCTTCTCCTGCACAAACACACTTCGGCAGACCGGAGATGTAACAGTGACACACTTACATTGTCTTCTCACGTGTCGGTCATCTGAGTTTGTTTCATTAGAGACTCTTTTGTGTTTGGAAACCTATTTGGACTTTTTTCTTCGTCATTTTCTGAACAGGATTGTGATTAAAAGAAAAGAAAATCTAAAAAGGAATCTCTGGGACACAGGAGTCATTTGAATCGGTTCACCAAAAAGATTCGTTCGGTTTTGTTCACTGATTAGTCTATTATCTTTTATTATAATCTGCATGTGTATGAATCTACACTGAGCGTTTCCATCATTACTGTATGAACTGCTGAGCATGACTTTGATCAAGCTATACAAAAAAAGACAATCATAGTCTAAAACACATTTCAGTAGTGTCTTTATCATTGTGTGTTGTCAGTGTCATCCAGAGATGGAAACTCGAGTCTGCGACTTGGACTCGAGTCGCACTTAAGTCGCATAAATAAAGACTTGGGACTTGACTTGGACTCGTGACTCGTGAGACTCGTATAAAACGCAAGTCATTTGGTATAGGTGTTTATATGAATGTATCTCTGAGGGAAACTGGCTGTCTTAAAAAAGTTTAAATGGTATTTTCTTTTCATCTAGCCTCCGTATAATGCATATTAGTGTTCATAACCGCAGCGCTGCTTTGTTTACAGCGGCAACCAAGGAAACGATGTTTAATTTGATGTTGAAGCACCACCTGCTGGCAGAGAGTGAATCTGCATTAATTCAGCCCGTCTTCTCTGTCTGCTGAACTTGTTTCGTACAGATGTTTTATGTAGAATAGTTTCACAAAACTAAAGTCAGACCATTTTGTTTTTGCTTCAAATTTCGAAATTATACAATTCAATTCAGATGAAAAACTGCTCATGCTGGATGTATGGATTGAGTTGTGTTTCAAACACAGTGGTTGCCTCTCATTTTAAATTGAAAAAGAGCACAGACAAAGCCTTAGTTTGTTTATATGAGATTTATTTAATTTGTGTAATGCATTTGATTAATTGGGATTTGTTTTAAAATTTAGTTTTGTTTGACATATTTCAATTTTACAAAGAAATGTGCAGCATTTTATCTGACAATTAATAAATGGACACCTTTTCATTTCTTTGTCTTAAATTTTGTTAAAGTTTTTTTTGTTGAGAAAATCATATCGTGAAATCAGTATTTCAAAACTGATTTAGCCTCAATAACTAGCACTGTTGCAATTTGAGAGACGACTTGAAGACTTGAAAAGAGACTTGAGAAACTTTCAGAGACTTGAGACTTGACTTAGACTTGACCTCACTTGAGACTTGACCTCCTTAGACTTTTTTTGACTTGGACTTGACCTCAGAGACTTGAGACTTGACTTAGACTTGACCTCAGAGACTTGACTTGAGGAACTCAGAGACCTTGAACTTTCAGAGACTTGAGACTTTTACTTGACCTCAGACTTGAGACTTGACTTGGACTTGACCTCAGAGACTTCTTGAGACCTCAGAGACTTGAGACTTGACACTTGACCTCAGAGACTTGAGACTTGACTTGGACTTGACCTCAGAGACTTGGACTTGACCTCAGAGACTTGAGACTTGACTTGGACTTGACCTCAGAGACTTGAGACTTGACTTGGACTTGACCTCAGAGACTTGAGACTTGACTTGGACTTGACCTCAGAGACTTGAGACTTGACTTGGACTTGACCTCAGAGACTTGAGACTTGACTTGGACCTCAGAGACTTGAGACTTGACTTGGACCTCAGAGACTTGAGACTTGACTTAGACTTTGACTTGACTTGACTTGGACTTGACCTCAGAGACTTGAGACTTGACTTAGACTTGACCTCAGAGACTTGAGACTTGACTTGGACTTGACCTCAGAGACTTGAGACTTGACTTGGACTTGACCTCAGAGACTTGAGACTTGACTTGGACTTGACCTCAGAGACTTGAGACTTGACTTGGACTTGACCTCAGAGACTTGAGACTTGACTTGGACTTGACCTCAGAGACTTGAGACTTGACTTGGACTTGACCTCAGAGACTTGAGAAGACTTGACCTCAGAGACTTGAGACTTGACTTAGACTTGACCTCTTGAGACTTGACTTGGACTTGACCTCAGAGACTTGAGACTTGACTTAGACTTGACCTGACTTGAGACTTGACACTTGAGACTTGAGACTTGACTTGGACTTGACCTCAGAGACTTGAGACTTGACTTGGACTTGACCTCTTGAGACTTGAGACTTTGAGACTTGACTTGACTTAGACTTGACCTCAGAGACTTGAGACTTGACTTGGACTTTCAGAGACTTGAGACTTGACTTAGACTTGACCTCAGAGACTTGAGACTTGACTTGACTTGACCTCAGAGACTTGAGACTTGACTTGGACTTGACCTCAGAGACTTGAGACTTGACTTGGACTTGACCTCAGAGACTTGAGACTTGACTTGGACTTGACCTCAGAGACTTGAGACTTGACTTGGACTTGACCTCAGAGACTTGAGACTTGACTTAGACTTGACCTCAGAGACTTGAGACTTGACTTAGACTTGACCTCAGAGACTTGAGACTTGACTTGGACTTGACCTCAGAGACTTGAGACTTGACTTGGACTTGACCTCAGAGACTTGAGACTTGACTTGGACTTGACCTCAGAGACTTGAGACTTGACTTGACTTGGACTTGGACCTCAGAGACTTGAGACTTGACTTGGACTTGACCTCAGAGACTTGAGACTTGACTTGGTCTTGACCTCAGAGACTTGAGACTTGACTTAGACTTGACCTCAGAGACTTGTGAACATGTCTGGTGTCATCAGTCACATTTAGACTTAGTTCACACTGCAGGCTAAAGTGGCCCAAATCTGACCCATATCTGATTTTCTTATGACAGTCTGAACAGCACAAAGCCAATTTTTTTCACATCAGGCCCAGGCCATTTTCATATGTGGTCCTAAATCAGATACATATCCGATGTTTTGCAATGCGACTTCAGTCTGAACGGCCATGTCGCATTTCATGCGATTTTTACGTCATTGAAATGCGACAGACGTCTGGAGGAGGCGTGAAGATTAAAATCACAATGGCAGACAATATATAGACAATACTATCACTTCGTTATTTAGGCTCCGATTGCACATTAACTTAAAAATAGCTAAACACACGCTAACACGAGCAGCATCCAAACATGCGTCTGACGTCACATCTTCTTCTGCGCATGCGGGTCACTTCAGGGCCGGATACGGGTCACACATGAGACTGATGACAGTCGCATTTAAATCACAATGTGAACAACAGCGCAAACAAATCAGATTTCAGCAAAGAATCCGATCTGAGCATTAAGACCTGCAGTGTGAACTAAGTCTTACACAATATGTCCTTGTTATGAAAAAAGACTCATTTTTAGTTTGACATGCCACAGTAGTGCATTCAAAGGAGATTCCTGATTCATTTCACTCACATTATAGATAAAGACGTAGAACCTGAAGCGCCACAAATGTTTTCCCTACAAATGACAAAACAGATCATATTTTCTTCTTATATTGAGGATTGAGTTTAGTTTATACTATACACCTGCTTTGCCTCCTTATGAAACAAGACACACTGAACGAACAAATGCCTCGCTGTCTCTCGCTCAGTTTTGAGTTCCTTTACTGGCATGAACAATATTTTTATATGTGTGTTCCCAAAGCATTCAGGCATTGCCAAGTCAATCAGCAGAACGAGATGACTGATGCACCGAAGCATGGCTCAAACCCATTGAAATCACAGCCCACACTTCAATACTCTTGCTTTTGGAGAAGATAAAGTCACACCTGCTGAGAAAAACAATAGAAACCAACAGAGAAATTCTAACGGTTTCCATTACAAATGACATTAAACCATCAACATTTAACCATTAAAACCATTAGAAAATGTTATTCTGTAGTGTGTTTTGAGACATATTACATTAGGATTTAGTGGTTTTAACAAGACCCACAAGGTCCATGTTTCCATTAAAACCAATGCAATTCTCATTATATACAATAAAACCATTATACATTTTGTGATGGTGTCTATAGCTTTTTCTTCAAAATAGAGGGGAGGGACTTCAGCGAACAAGAAATATGAATCAGTGTATGAAAATGAACAAGAACGATTCTTTCATTTAAAAGATTCATTCAGAAACACTTGATTGTGATGTTTGCACAAACTCGATGCACTGTAAAAATTTAAACCGTGATTTTAACGGTAAAAAACTGTGAAAATGCCTCTGCCAGACAAAAAAATGACGACAGCTGTGGTTAAACGAGATAAAACGAACTGGACAGAAACCATCATTTCAAATGTTTGTTTGCAATTTGATGTTTTTTCTTTGAAATAACTGTTTCTTCTAAAGTAGTTTCTTTATCAGTCATGTTTATTAGGGTTGCATGTTACACCTAATGTTGTTAATGTTGATTTCTTATACAGTTTAATGATCTCACCATATGTTGTGTATGAAACTGTGTGCATGTGTGTAAATTTACAAAGCTGCTGTTCATCATGTGACTTTTCATCACCGCCTGCTTTTGGTGGTTATCAGTGTATTACAAAGATACAAAACAGATTTCAGTACTTCAATAGGTTGGTATATTAACATTATATCAGTTAATGAAATTACGGTATTTAACTGTAAATTTAAGTTAAAACCGTAAAACCTAAAAATGTTGTTACCGTATTTTTTACGGAAGAATTCCGGCGACCACAGCTGCCGTTTTTTTACTGTAAATTTTACAGAATTGTTTTTACAGTGTGACCTCTGGAACACAGAACGACGGTAACTTCAGAATTCACTGAGACACTACAAATGAGACACGAGACTATGGTCTTTTGGTTTATTGTTTTTGAAATTAAAACATGAAATCAGTACTTATAACCACACTGTAAAAAAAAAAAGTTGAGCAAACTTAAAAGTTTAAGGCAACCAGCTTCAGCAGATTTTTGAGTTCTCTCAACTTTTTGTTGTATAAACTTTAAACAAGTTTTGGAGGCTTGTGACTGTCCCATTGACTGCGTAGTAAAGTGCACTGTCAAGGTCTTTGAAGAGCATCAGATGGACGCAAAGTGTCCAGTAACGCATGGATACGCTGTTTCCGTTCAAATCAGCGTAAATAAACATACAATACGTATCCATTTACTGATGACAGAAAAAGCGTACGCACTTATAGAGTGTCCATCGGATGCGCTCCTAAATGACGCTACGCTGACACAGAGAGACAGATGGAGACTGAATCAGTGTATGAATAAAATTTTTATTTTCTTTGAACAAAACGTATTTCTTTCATTTAAAAGATTCAGATTCAGAACCACTGATGTCAGATGGACTATTTTGACGATGTCTTTCACACTTTTCTGGACCTTGACAGTGTTAATTACTTGGCAGTCAATGGGACAGTCACAAGCCTCCCGGTTTTCATCCTAATATCTTAAATTGTGTTCTGAAGACGAACAAAGCTTTTACGGGTTTGGAACGACATGGGGTAAGTGATTAATGACTAAATTTTCATTTTGGGGTGGAGTCTCCCTTTAAGTTCTCTCAACTTTTGACTTTTTACAGCACTGTAAAAAAAAAAAAAGTTGAGGTAACTAAAAAAGTTTAAGGCAACCAGCTTCAGCAGATTTTTGAGTTTTCTCAACTTGTTGTTTTAAGTTTATACAACAAAAAGTTGAGAAAACTCAGAAATCTCCTAAAAAAATAAGTTGAGAACTCCAAAATCTGCTGAAGCTGGTTGCCTTAAACTTTTAAGTTTGTTTAATTTTTTTTACAGTGCATAAGCCACTATGAATGCATTTAATCACCGGCGCTGGTTATAGATTGAGGTATTTGACGAGCACAGGATAGGTGGTGCCGATGTGCTTCTGGTTGTAGTGGTGACAGACGATCTCCAGCTCGTAGACGCTGAAGGAGACTTTGACTCGCTCGTTTGGAGACGTGAGGAAACACAGAGTGTACAGAGCGAACTCAAACTCAGGGCTCACGCCGATGAAGATGCTTCCTTTGGGCTTGATTCCATTCTTCCAGCTGAACTGCAGAGCCAGAATGTGCTTGTTCTCATCTGGCTGGGATTATATAAGGAAATTAGGAAAATATGAATATGCATTGAAAAGAGATTCATGTTATTAGACAGATAGACTGACTGACGTATTAGATAGAGTGAACACACAGTAGGCCTATGCCAAGTCATTTCAGGATGAATAACCACTTCAATTTCACTCTGTTTATCATAGTGATTTACTGCTTCAGAAGATTTGAAGTTGCATAAACAAGCATAAAAAATGTAAATAAAGCTTAAAGCTTTTGGACACAATTGACTATTATAGTATGGACCGTGTATGTTCATTATTGTTTTGCACAAGAAAGAAAATCTTATGGCTTTTGAATGACATGGAGGTGAGTAAATGATGAGTAAATATTCCTTTAATGCTAATTTAGCTATATTATTTATTTAGTATTTGTCTTCAATTTATTTTAGTTTATTAATATTTATTTATTTTGTCTTTTCTTTTCTCCTTTATTTTTCTTTCTATTTTAATTACCTCTGTTTTATTCTGTATATTACATTAATCTATTATGCTTATTAAATTCATACTTATTATTATATTAATAATAGTAATAATGATAATAATTAATTAATTTATTTTTTGTGCATATTTTATTTATGAATAAATGTAAATAAATTAATAAATAAAATATGCACAAAAATAAATAAATAATAAAATACTAATTATTATCATTAATTATAAATGTAATAAGTATAATAGATCAATATAATATACAGAGGTAAATAAAAAAAAATACATAGAAAGAAAAATAAAGGAGGAAAAGAAACTGTAATAAACAAAGAAATAATAAATGAATAAAAGAAGCACACAGTCAAGCACTGAAGCAGGTGAATGAATGGAGCTGCTCTATACACCTGTCACGTACCTGTGGTGAGTGGCCATTCACACTGTATCCTTTGTAGTCAATGTGTCCTAGTTTCTCTTGTAAGTACAGCTGGATCCAGTTATGAAAGCCGATGACAGTACGACCTCCTCTCGTCTCTCCTACAAACACATGCTCGAACCCAGACGAGTCCGGTCTTGTGTGGAGAGAGAAACAGACAAGAAATCTTTACTCAGTATTATTAATGAAGCTCTAAATGAGGAAACTGCTTTAGAAGAACTCAAGAGTGTATGTAAAAGTTATTTGTCTGTGTGACTCATGAAACTTTCTTGAGAATAAAATTTAGCTTATATTTGTGATGTAGCATTAATAGCTTCAGATCTTTTCTTCTGTAGTGAAAATAATTCTGGAAGAAGAAAAACATGCAGAGCGGCTTCGGTCCGCTGGTTGTTGATTGGATGAAGGCAGATCTGAATGTGAGCTTTGTAAGAAAGTGGTGGAGTTATGTGCCTATGATATCTCATTAATGTTATTTAAGAGTAAAGCTTGCCCACATAAAAGATGTTTCTAACATATGAAATTAAATGTTATTTGCAATGCAGAAAGACAGATCTGTGTTATATGCTCATGAAGAGAGAGCACAAGAATGTTTAGTGCTTCTAACAGCTATGTTAGTGCAACTAAGCAAATGAAGAGAATCATATGCTGAAAATTAAGTTGTTTATGTAATTTGAACATAATTGATATATACATATTTAATTATGTTAACATAATGTCGTTTTGCTATCTGTGCCAGCAATGAGACAAATGACACATCTTTTCATACTCATGCTACTTTCATAAAAGAGAGGCAGAATTTTTTTCTAACAGCATAATATGATCTGCATTTCTTCTCATTTCATGTATATAGCCAACCTTGACTAAAAATAACCTTATTTCAGTTTACACTCCTTGAAAATTCATGATTGAAAAGATGTTTTGAGGGCCGTGGCATTGAGTTGAGAGTTTGAGTTGAATTGATTGATTTGGTCAGCGAGCCAGAGAACACACACACACACACACACACACACACACACACACACACACACACACACACACACACACACACACACACACACACACACACACATTCTTTGGAAAATATACTTCTTAAGAGACTTCTTAAGAAGTCTAAAATATACTTAAGAGAACTTCTTAAGAATGTTTAAATAATTGCACCTGTAATTGGAATAATTGTAACATTCTTTTTAGAATTTATCTTAAAGAGACGGTTCACCCCAAAAAAGGAAAATTCTTTTTTACATGCCACAGATAAAGCTGTTTGGAATGACATTGATGAGTCAGTTATGACAGAATGTTGATTTTAGGATGAACGATCTCTTTTTATGAATCGTGGCCCATCACTGTAAAAAGTGATAAGTTGACTTAACTTTAAAAAAATTGAGGAAACCTGTTGCCTTAAAATTATTAAGTAAATAATAATAAATAAAAAAAGTTAATTGACAATTGACAATTCACTTAACTTATACTTTTTTATTATTAATTGCTTAATAATTTCAAGGCAACATGTTTCCTCAATTTTTTTAAGTTAAATCAACTTCTCACTTTTTACAGTAATAAGAAGCCTATTTATGAAATATTGTGTGTCATCAAGCAGCACGCAGACTCAGAGTAAAACAACCAAAGTAAAATATTTCATTGTGTTTGGGGCAAATATCTTCTTGAACGCTGAATTCGGAGGCTGTAGCTAACTGCTGTAATCACTGTAAAAAAAATATTGTTGTTTCAGCTTAAAATAATTTGTTACCCGCTGACTTAACATTTTTAGTTTATTCAACTAAAATATTCCAGTTATCCCTTAAATTAACATCGAGTATCTTAAAATTTCAAGTTGACTAAACTAAAATTTTAAGTCAGCGGGGTAACAAATTATTGTTGAAACAACTTTTTGAAAAAAATGTTTTACAGTGCAAATGATCTCCTGTAAGTTGTTGTGAATCCTCAGTACTCACTTACTGGATCCTCTCCTGGCGTACAGCTCAAACCAAATGTGATAGAGCTGCTTCTTGAAGTCTGCGGTGTCCTCTGGAGAGAGATGCTTCCTCACCAGATATCTGTGAGCCATCTAATATTAGGAAATATACAATTGTTGCAACTTACTATTCAGCACAGTATCTTACACTAATGGTAAGGGATCGTAGATTCATATCTCTTTTTAGATTTACTTCTATGCATAGTACTTGACAAGAAGTAAAACAGAGCCTTATGAAAATCAGAATACAGCTGAATCGCTGCTGATCGGTAATTCATCATTTTCTTACCTTCATAGTGGGGGTCTTTAGGATCGAATCCAGGAACTTGTGATTTTCCAGTTCTTCCTCTGGTGTGACAATCTCCGGTTCACCAGTAGCACTTTCATAGTTGTCCAGAAGTGAGATAAAAGCTGAAATGACACACATGCAAATATTTAAACTTCGTCTCTAAACTTGTTTAGATTCATATATTTCCAATCCTGTCATGATATATTAGATGCACCGAGCCCTGCAGGATTTGAAATGGTCTGATCAGTTTTCAAAATCTGTAGTTGCTCTTTATGTTTGTCATATTTTCTTTACTTGTTAGAGAAGAAATAACCATCAAGCAGCAAGTGTTCTAACATTTCTTTTGTTACTGATCCTTAAAGGTACACTGTGCTCCCCACAGTTGCCTGTATGTGACCCTGGAGCACAAAACCAGTCATAAGGGTCAATTTTTTTAAATTGAGATGTATACATCATCTGAAAGCTGAATAAATAGCTTTCCATTGATGTATGGTTTGTTATGATAGGACAATATTTGGCTGAGATACAACTATTTGTAAATCTGGAATCTGAGGGTGCAAAAAAATCTAAATATTGAGAAAATCACCTTTAAAGTTGTTCAAATGAAGTTCTTAGCAATGCATATTACTAATCAAAAATGACGTTTTGATATATTTACGGTAGGAAATTTACAAAATATCTTCATGGAACATGATCTTAATATCCTAATGATTTTTGGCATAAAAGAAAAATCAATAATTTTGACCCATACAATGTATTGTTGTCTATTGCTACAAATATACCTGCTTTTGTGCTCCAGGGTCACATCTATTCCAAACCTTTTCACAATTTCAGTGGTTCACCGCTAGGAGGCAATCTTAATTAAACCAGTGCCTAAATGGTTTTTAGCTGATACCAGATCAGGTAAATAGTAGCAGTAGTAAGTATAGTAATTAAAGAGGTCATGACATGAGAAATCAAATTTGTCTTGATCTTCTGGAACATAAGAGTCTTTGCACCATTAAAACATCCTCCAAGTTTAATAGCTTAAAACATGCTCCTCATTATAAACAAAGCGTTTATTTAATCGAGCACCAAAAATGGCTCGTTTGGATCCGAGGGGCAAGATGACATCACCTGGACACAAACATTTGCATAAACACGCCTCCAGAGCAAGTCATCAACATAGGCCCCGCCCACTGGTGTTCAGTCGCTAACAGCTGACACGTGATCACGCTGAACGCGTCAGAATCAAATATAAATCACTATCTGGTCTGCACTGGATACAGTAAACAGATATGAGTCTGTCGTCAGCACAAATGCAGTGAAAGATGGTTTGGTTTAAACAGCTCGTTCACGTCTCTGTACAGATATCAGAAGGATCCCAGCGTAAGGAACAAGTGGATAGTTTCTTTTAATGGTAATCGAGGCACAGAGTCATGAAGAAAGATGAAGCAGAACTAGATCTGACTGCAGCTGCAGCACAAACCATAAGTAAATGATTTGTAAGGAAATTACCATTTTATTTTGATTATGTTGTCAAAACACTCAAAACACTCAATAATGAGGGGCGTTGATACTGTTTCCTATGCAGTGACGTCAGCCAATCAGAACAGCAGCTGATTACTGATGAGCCTTAAAGGACACGCCCCTTAAAAACAGATGT
The DNA here is from genome assembly GCA_027422415.1 of Schizothorax lantsangensis. Lineage (NCBI taxonomy): Eukaryota > Metazoa > Chordata > Actinopteri > Cypriniformes > Cyprinidae > Schizothorax > Schizothorax lantsangensis. The sequence continues at coordinate 1,903,076 of CM049859.1, forward strand.
TTCAGAGAGAGGCTCAGAATGAGGGATGAAAATTATCATTTTTCCACATATTTGTTTGATTATTTGTTTTTTTGGGGGCAAAAAATGTTATTACATTATAAGTAAACCTCAAGGAGCATATTAAAATAATAAAAAAATCCATGTCATGACCCCTTTAATTGTCTTTTATTGGACTGATTAGCCAATCCCTCCATAAAACACACAAAAAAGTGTGCAAATGAAAAAAATATATAAAAAATTGGTGTTTTGAGTGTATCAATCAGCAATTGGTTCAGTTGATTCATAGTTTTGTAAAGTTTGAAAGTGTCTGCCATCTTCCACCAGAGAGTCCTCCTCATTTGCATAAAGTTAAACTTCTCACTAAAAGCCTGAAGCTCTCATTAAAAATGAATGGGATGAGGTCGCTATGTCAGTTATGTGTGGAAGGGGCAAGAACACGGTTTAAACCCAGATTTTCTTTGGACTTGTATTTTTTTCAGAAAAGTCTTCCACAGTCTACCTTTAAATAATCAAAATGTTACACATCAGCTTATTTCTTACCCAAGAAAGTCTCCTTTTTGAAAATGTTTTCATCAACAAATGTGAACAAAGGCATCCCTGCTCTGTCACTGTCCTCGGCTAAACCTGCCAGATCACCCGCTTTACCCTGCCACACAAAACAGAAGATATTTTCAGGGGTTTTCATGCATGCCTGCCATAACTTTAGACAGGGAGTTAATCACCAAATCTGAACAATAATAATAATAACTGTTTCAATTGATGGTTAGTATGTAAATGTTGTGTATGTTAACATGATTAGTAAGTACAGCTACAGTTAATAAACTTACTGCAGTCAATTAGTTGTGATTAAATCATATAATGGTAACACTTTACAATACGGTGTCATTTGTTAACATTAGTTAACATGAACAAACAACGAACAATGCATTTATTACACTATTTATTAATCTTTGTTAATGTCAGTTAATGAAAATACTGTTGTTCATTGTTTGTTAATGTTAACAAACACAACTTGTGATTTTAATAATGCTGAAATGAACATTAAGTAAGATTAATAAATGCTGTAGAAGTATTGTTCATTTTTAGTTCATGTTACTAATGTTGTTAACTAATGAACCTCATTGTAAAGTGTTACTCATGTGGAACGGTATAGTAAGCATTCAAGTTTAAGTGTCATTGTGAATGGTTTTCTAAACACAGCACTGAAGAACAATGCTCATCTCAGTTTGTGTGCGCTCTCTCTGACCTTATGACCTTAGGTCAACAAACATAGAAGAGCAAATCAATGGCACTTTATTAGAGTCAAATGTAAAGGACACTGATAAAAATGATTTTGTGCTGAAGTAAATACTACATAAAAACAAATGTAATTTCTACATTAAATAATTTAGGCAAGAATTATATTAGTACTCAATTTAAGCTTGTAGAAATTAAAGTTTGAACTTATAAGCATATTTTACTTGGAATTGTTTATGTTTACAAGGATTCTTTAAGTAAATATCAAAGTTATGATCCCGTTTTTCCCATCATGCACTTGGGCATGGATAATTAAAGTTAAATTTGTTACTGTTTTTGAGTTATATTTACACTGTTTTATGGTTGCTTTTGTTGTGAGGTTTAGTAACTTATGTTTTGTGACATCTGGAGTTGATTTTCTACTCAAAATGACCCATTCATACTCAAACACTATCCACTGATTGTCATTGTGTACCAAGTATTGAGGTCTCTGTGTTCATTTGAGTGGACATATTATCTTAAAAAGATAACAAGCTGTCTACTTGTTTACTTACATGTTTGTGAGTGAATCACATGCTTTAATAGCATGGTTGTTTCCCAGAACTACATCGATCGAGCACATTTTAGAAGCCATGACTGAGTGAAATGTACTTAAGTATTGCAGATCTAAATTAAAATAATTAAGTAAAAATGACTCATTAAACTCTAACTGGCCATGTTAAATTTACTTATTTCCTCTAATAAGTTTTACCCAACTTAGTTAAGTAGATTTTCCTTAATTCAATACTTACATTTTACTTAAAATATACGGTATGTGTGCAAAAACTTGCCAAATAGAAATGAAGTAAATCTCACTTATTGTTTTTTTCAGTGGCTGTAACAGAAAGCAGGTGTTAGCTATTCTTCAGAGTTAACTCTTTATCATTGATCTATTTCTAGTGAACCTGTAAAATAATACACACAAGGAAAATGTGAGAATTACCTGCAGAGATATGTGATAATCTTTCCCAGGTCTGAGTCGATTGACGTCATTGTCCCAGAGCTCCTGAATCACAGCTGAGAGCTCTCCATCACCTTCAATCATTTCTTCTTTCTGTGTTAATTCCTAAGGATTCACTACAGGTGTTAAAATATACTTTTACATTTGAACTGAACTGAAAACATTAAACAAAGCTGATTTTGATATGCAAATAGTCTCAATTTATATAGGGCGACAATAGATTCAATAAATATATCAAATCAAAGAAAATAAATCAAGCATTATTTGGTAACACTTTATTTTGAGCATTCTGTTGACTATAAGTAACTTTGCACCTACATGACTCTCATTAGAGTATTATTTGACTGTCTGATTAATATCGGCTAACTCTTTATAGTGATAGTCTCCCAACAGATTTTCTACTGACTATAAGTAACTTTTCAAGTACATGCCAACTTATTCTAACCTTAAACCTACCAGTCTACTAATACTGTACTAACACTCTAATGATATGTTACTTGTAGTCAACAGAATGTGTTAAAGGGACCATCAAAATAAACTGAAACCCATTATTTTTTTAGACTAATACATTTCTAAACATCACGTTCTGAACTGAAACTTGACAGCTATTCAATATATCAAAAATACCTGTATCCACTGACCTGCTCCTCTCAGCGATATGGGTTAGCAGTATATTGTTTTCTCAATGGTGTCGCTGCACATGGACTGGTTGGTAAGATGCACGGCCTTCCCACATCATGAGAGAGAGCCTATTCTAAAGGGTTAGCCGGTGTCAGCAACTCTAGCCAAAGGGATTACAGCATGTTGAATGTGCTTCTACAGTGCAGACGAGTGCTTTGTGTTTGTTTTCCTGAGGTATTGTCTCATTACCTGATGCTGTGTACCTTCTTCTAAAGCCTGACCCAACCCCCAAAACACTTTCATGCTTCATTTCATATTCAAGCGAGTGTCTATCAGTCACACAGGGCTTTGGTGAAATTAACATAGTGTTTCAGCTTATTCTTATTCATTTATTTTGGTCATATTTATCACATAAAAGTACAGTTATAACAGGAAATGTTTGGAAGTATAGGAGCCATTAGGATCCTTGAAATCTTGTAGAAAAGGTTCTCTATATAATTTAAGCAGTAAGATATGAGAGGGAATGCTGTGTTGTGATTATGGCCACTGCTCAAAGCAAGGGACATTAATGACACAAACAATGAAATACCTGCAACCTATTAGAGCCATTCTTCAGTACGACCGGAAAACAAGAGGCAGTGAAATATTGTAAAATAATCTGAACTATTAGAATGTGTCTAGCCTGATATAATTAACATCTGTGTTTGTAAAGACTGGACACAGGGTTTTTTTTGTGACCACTTGCTGTTTCTCTCCCTGTAGTATCTCTGTGGGTCAAACTTTATTTTAAGGTCCAATTCTCACTATTAACTATGACTTTTGCCCTTAATAAACTCCTAATTTGCTACTTTTTAATAGTTAGTAAGGTATTTGTGTGCGGTGGTCTAATGCTATTTCATAGATTCTGAGATATTTACACCGTTAAAGAGTTGTATTCTCATGCTTAACATGACCAAAGTTTCAAACAATGATTTGGACGTGTGACAGAGTATCTATACGTTTGTGTTTAGTTGTTGTTGTTCTGTTTTGCATACTTTGAGACGTGCAACGTTGCCCTATGCTTGTCTTGTGCTTCAGTGTGATGATCTGAATCAAGAAAAAAAAAAAAAAGTAATGCAAATGTCAATTTTATTTATATAGCACTATTAAACACAACCATGGGTTGACCAATGTGCTGCACAATAAAAACATTTCGATAAGACAGTACAAAATAATAACTAAAAGAAACAGTACAGTAGAAAGTTCTCATTGATAAAACACCAAATCAAAAAGGTAAGTTTTCAGCATGGATTTAAAAGTAAAGTAATGCATTGCTTTCCATAAAAAGTAACTAAATAATGCAATTAGCTCCTTTTTTATGGAGTAATACTGTAACGTATTACTTTTAGAAGTCACGTTGTGAAGTGCAAGAAGAAAACTGATTGGAGCAAACCAAGAATATATATATATATATATATATATATTTTTTTTTTTAAGGACAACACGCATTAATCAACATTTCTGTAAATGTGCCAATGTTTAGCCAGTCGGCTAATTTTCAACAGCAGTCCTTTGGCAAGATGTTTCAAAACCCTTTAAAATGATCAAGAACACTAAACAAAGCATCATGACAACAATACTAACACTGACAACAATCACACAATCAGCCATACAAGCACATAAAGCGACAACACACAACCTTCAGTAGGTATATGTAAGCATGCTGAAAAACATCAATCATACATGAAGCACAAAAGTCTCCAACATTAATAAAACATTAATAAAATAATCCAAAACATACATTTAGCCACCTGACAGCGAGTAAAGGTCATGGAACAAATTAACAGCGGATTCAATAATACCAACAATAATAGTAAAACGAGCAGTAAGATTTATAAATTAAAAATGATCACATGTCTGTTTATTTAACAACCAGGCTTTAAGACTTTGTCTAAAGGAATGATATATGGTACACTTTCTTAATTCAGTTGGAAGTGTATTCCACGACTGAGAAGCTCTTACAGAAAAGCATGATTGACTGAAGGAGGTGGACTGAAAGGAATATCTGTGTTGACCAAACAACAAGTCCCAGGCATTATTTTTTATATATTTTGCATTGTCTTGTTATTTGAGAGATTTAGTTGAGCAGCGTGAGACGGAGCAAATGTGTGAGAGTTATCAAACCTGATTTAATGGTAAGTTATTATAGCTTGAACTGTAACCGGTGACAAGAACAATACAATCAAATAATCAACTAACTGAGCAATTATCTAAAACTTTTCTTAAAGGGATAGTTCACCCGAAAATAAAAATGCTGTCATCATTTACTCACCATCAAGTTGTTTCAAAACTGTATGATCTTTTTTCCTCTGTTGGGAAAAAAAGTATGTTCTGGTCAGTTTCTGATTATAGTTGATCATAGCTTTCTTTCTTTCTTTCACTTGTGGGACTATGTATGCTTCTATTTATGTATTTACATGTAATTGCATAATTCATTAAAGAGAAGTGTCTTGTGGTTTGTGAGTAGTACTTCATGTCTTAAAGCATGACTACAGTGCCATCTAGTGATTTGTAAGATTTAGTGCAGAGATGAAGCTCCATTGGTGTTGTTTTATTCTGTAGTGCACAAATAACACTAACAATATCTTCTTTGTATGTATATATGCATGTATAGTTTATGTTTATCTTTCATGGGGCAATTCATGCCAACATAAGCCAATATCAGTAAGTGTAATCAAATATAGTTATAGTTCAATAGCAGTCAGTGCAGTTTTGTGCAATGCTTATCACACATTTTAAGACATTTAATAGCAAGCATACTTTTTCAGAAGATTACAACTTATCAAATTGAACAAATTTTCCTCAACAGCAGAAGTTATTACTGAAGAGCAGTATTACTGTCATATATGTGTCCCTGGAGCACAAAAGCAGTCATAAGTAACACAGGTATATTTGTAGCAATAGACAACAATACATTGTATGAGTCAAAATTATCCATTTTTCTTTTATGCCAAAAATCATTAGGATATTAAGATCATGTTCCATGAAGATATTTAGTAAATTTCCTACCGTAAATATATCAAAACATAATTTTTGATTAGTAATATGCATTGCTAAGAACTTCATTTGAACAACTTTAAAGATGATTTTCTCAATATTTTGATTATTTTGCACCCTCAGATTCCAGATTTTCATATATTGTATTCTATCATAACAAACCATACATCAATGGAAAGCTATTTATTCAGATGATCTATAAATCTCAATTTCTAAAAATGGACTCTTATGACTGGTTTTGTGCTCCAGGGTCACATTTCTAAAACATGTAAAGTTAGCAGAACTACTACTTTTATCCACTTGGTGGAGCAAATTTCTGTACATCGCCAGAATGACCTTGCTGATTTATTAGCTTGAGAAATGCAGCTGTAGTTTCCAATACTGTTGAATGACAGAGCATGTCCTGCAGCAATGGATGAGAGCTGTCCAGAAGATGACATTGATCAATGTGATAGAATTATGGTCAAACTTCAGCAGAATTCACGCAGTCGTTGTCTATCATAAATCATCATTTTCTGATTGAATGAAATATAATCAAATTATTAGTAACTTTTTTTTGAAGCAAGCGAAGGTCAGTGTTTTTATGTGTTCTCAGATTTGCCTTGCAGTCGTGCTCCTGTAGAGAGCAGTAAGAGTTTGTATTCTTCTCCTTGTGGTCTGATCCTGCTCCGTTACACACTGCTGACAAACCCTGGCAGTCAAATACACAGAATACGGAAGAGGGATTTTAAAATTCTTCTCAAGTCAACAGCCAGTGGGCCAAAAAATGTTGCAAGCAGAGTGATAATCAGTCAAGGTCACGGCGTTTTGGATGAATTATAGAACAGGCTGTAAAACTGGGTGTGGGAACTGTTTAACATGGATGGGGAACACTACATTTAGATGAGGGGTTAGAGCCGAATCTCTTGTGGATGTTATCAAATCAGATACTGCTGCATTAACATGATTTATATTGACATTGGTCATGGTCTTTAGAATACTCCTTAGGACTGCGTTTGAAGATTTGAAATTAACAGGTTTATTGCATTTAAATTTCTATTTTTTTTTAGGTTGTGCATCAAGCATCCAAGTGAATAATTGCAGTATAAACCACCACAGTTTTTCATTATAAGAGTATTAATGGAAAATAACTTGTAAGTGTGTTTTACATCATGTATATACAATTAATTCAATTAAAGACATAGTCCACCCATAATTTTTTTAAAAAACAATTCTGTCCAAATGCATTTCTGTCCTCTGTGGAACACAAAAGACGACATTTTAACAATACTGGAACCCATTGACTGACACTGAATGTGTCACTGTGTGTAAAGATTCACTTGATGTAAGTGGATAGTTGTTCAATTTTCTTTTATAGGAGCTGGGACAAACACGACATGAAATTCAATGGAAACAGCAGGTCCTTATACACAAGAGACTGTACCTCGCTTTAGTTTCTATACGGATTACATAATCAGAGAATATTCGTTTTCAAATTAGAATTAGTTCATTTAAAAGTAGACACTTCAAGCTTTCTATAGACATATTTCTCATGTCTCAGTGTCAAGGATTCAGAATCAGAATCAGAATGAGCTTTATTGTTTTGTATGTACAGGTATATTATGTGCAATTGAAATGTAGACTAATGTGTTTTAGATAAATAAGTGTATAAATAGTGTGTGTACCATAATTATTGTCAAGTGTTCATGAGATGGATTGCTCGGGGGAAGTGTTTGTGATGTGTAGAAAGTTGCTCACGGAGACCAAGACGGCAGAAAGCGCTCCCTGTTTGTTTTGTTTATTTCACAAAAGCACAATGTTTTGTTGTTATTGTCAGTGTGCACACATAAAAGTAGGCCTTTTTAGATTCGATTGATTTTAGGGCGAATCCCATTTCTCTGTCTTACCCCTTCCCCTTCGTCTTACCCCTAGCCCTTGTCCCTCGAACTAACCGAGTGGTAAGCGCTAGGGGTGAAAACATACCCCTATGAAATGAGACACCACTTGGTTACGGTTACGTCATCGTACATCGTCTCTAGCTGGCTGTCTACGTCACGCCAGAGGCGACAAGTGTTGATCAAAAACTTCCAAGATGCGTCTGTAAGTGTGTGTATGTCGATCGCTGTGGGTATTAGTGATGTTTTTGCGATTGTCTGCAACAATACTAGCGAGTTTTTTTAAAACGTTTCAATTAAGAACATGGTTGCAAATATATATGTACGGAGCTGTTGTGTAGAGCACAAAACAAAACTGTCGTAATTTTTAAATCAGTTATTTAAGGAAAATACATTTATGGGACTCTCTGGATGATCTTGTTGCCGGTTGCACAGTGTGTT
>CM049859.1:1911383-1923883 GCA_027422415.1 Schizothorax lantsangensis
TGCTTTTTATCCCTTACATTGTTTGTGTTATAATGATGGTGCTCCACTCTGTTACATAAATAAACACTCAGAGGAATAAGTTGTTTATATTTGCAAACCTAGCAACTGTTCGGTGGTAAAACAAAACAGCCATGGTATATGGCTTTAGCCCATACGCAGAAATGCATCGATAAAGTACTGCAGTTTGTAGACAAACGTGTAGCTCTATTCTTTATCATAACACCAAGTAACAACAACGACAAACATTCACTCTTCATCGCTGCGCGGAGCAAACACACACACACACACACACACTCACACACTCACACACTCACACACACAACACAACACACTCACTCACTCTCTCTCTCTCTCACACACACACACTCACACAACACACACACACACACAACACTACACACTCACTCTCTCACACACAATTACACACACACACACACACACACTCTCACACACACACACACACATCACAACACAACACACTCTCTCACACACACACACACAACACAACACACTCACTCTCTCACACACACACTCACTCACTCTCTCACACACACAACACACTCACTCACTCTCTCTCTCACACACACACACACTCTCACACTCACAACACACACACAACACAACACACTCACTCTCACACACACACATTACACACACACACTCACTCTCACACACACACTCTCACACTCACTCACTCTCTCACACACACACAACACACTCACTCTCTCTCTCTCACACACACACAACACACTCACTCTCTCACACACACAACACACTCTCTCTCTCTATCACACACACACTCTCACTCTCTCACACAAACACACTCACTCTCTCACACAACAACAACCACTCACTCTCTCACACACACAACACACTCACTCACTCTCTCTCTCTCTCTCACCACTCACAACAACTCACTCATCTCTCTCTCTCTCTTCTCACACACACTCTCACTCTCACTCTCTCACACAAACACACTCACTCTCTCACAACAACAAATTCTCCTCTCTCTCTCACCCACACACACACACATTCACTACATCACTCACTCTCTCACACACACAATCACTCACTCGCTCACACTCACAACCACACCACACACACATACTCAATCCTCACACACACCAACACAAAACTACTCACTCTCTCACACAAACACTCACTCACTCTCTCACACACACTCACCACTCTCTCACACACACAACACACTCACTCACTCTCTCTCTCACACACACACACTCACACACTCCAAACACACACACAACACAACACACAACTCACTCTCTCACACACACATACACCACACACACTCACTCTCACACACACACTCTCACATCACACACAACACACTCACTGTCTCACACACACAACACACTCACTCTCTCTCTCTCACACACACACACACAAACACACTCACTCTCAACACAAAACAACACACTCTCTCTCTCTCTCTCTCTCACACACACACACTCTCACTCTCACCTCACTCTCTCACACAAACACACTCACTCTCTCACACACACAACACACTCACTCTCTCTCTCTCTCTCACACACACACACACTCTCTCTCTCTCTCTCTCTCTCACACACACACAACACACTCACTCTCTCTCTCTCTCTCACACACACACTCTCACTCTCACACTCACTCTCTCACACAAACACACTCACACAACACACTCACTCTCTCTCTCTCTCACACACACACACACAACACACTCACTCTCTCACACACACAACACACTCACTCTTCACACACACAACACACTCACACACACAACACACTCACTCACTCTCCTCTCTCTCTCTCTCACACACACAACACACTCACTCTCTCTCTCTCTCTCACAAACACCTCTCACACACACACACACACACAACAACACACACACACACACAACACGTATGTTGCATGCTACAGAGCACACGCCAGTAAATATGTTCCTCATACTCACAGGTTGTGACTCGGAGGGAGAAGCTGGCACAAATAAACCGGGCACTGATCCTTCCTTCAATAACAAACGGCTCGCGAATCCCGCGTTGTATGCATTTAGGTTGCTGAAGCAGTCATCGGTAAAATGACGGGGACACAACACAAGATTGGGGCTATACTGCTGTGGTATTGTTCTAAACACGAACTTTAACCATTGACTCTTCACAGCCTCATCCTTTGGCAGTGAAAAAAACACAGATTTACCCTCACAGTGCAGAGCACAGCGCCTTCGAGACATGCTGCTATCAACAGGAATCTGCTACAGTGTTCGAGGGAGGTTCCCGGGTCTGCGCGCGCGCAACAAGTGGGCGGGCATAAATATGCTAATGTATCATTTTGACGTCATTTTTGAATCGGCTAAAGATTCATTTAAAAACGACTCGTTTCAATGATTCAGAGTCGACTCTTTCTTTTGAGAGATGATAACTTTATACACGGTGCACTTTCAGATTTAACACTCTGCAGGTGTTTTCATTCACTTACACACTGCATGAAAGATCATTTTCAAAAAATCCATAATACGGGCACTTTAACATATTGCAGGGTTCCTACACATTCTCCATTTTCAAAAGTCCATACTTAAATGTCCAAACCTCTCAGTAGATTTTGAGACCGTATTTAACATAAATGCTTCATAGAGCATTATTTTCAGCTTTATATTTGATATATAGTACAGTCATCTGTAAATATTTTTATTTTCTCAGGGTTTTTTCATTGATTTTCTCAAAGTGACAACATACAGAGTCCCTAAAATAACAAATAATAAATAAATAAAAGTACAGACTTTTGCATGCACACAAGAAACTTTTTTGAGCCCTCCAGAAACTATGTGCATGGTAATGTTTTGCATGCTTATGCAATACAATTTCTAGTTTTATAAAACCTGTTTCCTTTGTGCAACTGACATCTTACTATAAATAAAGCGAGAGCATGGATGCACATGAATTATCAGAGATCTACCTGCTCAAAATGTTGCTTTTCTTATGGTAGTATCTCTAATATCAAGGCCTGATGCCCAATACACATCATCTGTGTAGAAACCATGACATGAAATGGGCTGATGGCATAACATTTGCCAAGTTCAAGGTCTATAAAAAGACTGGTACTGTAAAAAAGTGTTTAAGATTTGGCTTTCATTGGGGCAGTATGCCATATTTCAAGGCCTTAGGTAATGCATACTAAAGAAAGCACACCACGAAATGTGCTGATGGCACAATAGGTGGCACAATGTGCTGATGGCACAATAGGTGGCACAATGTGCATTGTCCTATATGCTAAATTTAATGGTTCATTGTGCACACATAAAAGTCTGTATATTTTTTATTTTTGCAATGGTCCTTGAGGTGTAATACGGTGCTAAGAATATAGTGTGAAGAAACCCAAAATGCTTATAACATGCATTTTGCATAATAAAAAAGTCAAATATGGTGATCCCTAAAGAATCACTAAACAGCTGCCATGAAACCTCACTTCTTATACGATACATTTATTTTCATTAAATTCTTAATTTTCTATTATAAAAAACTTAATAGGGTCAAAAGTCTGGAAACACAAATATTTTGATCCAAACCTGATATTGATCCTGTAACGTGTTAGCAGAATTATTGCAGTATTATTACTATGTGCAGGTGCTTTAGCCTGCATTAATCAACTGATGTCTGTGTAGTTATGTTATAGACTACTGAAAAGCATTATAATGTTACAGCATTGTATTAAATGATAAAGAAGCTGTATTTATATTACGGTGTTACTGAGGACAAAGAGCGCACTGATCATGCATTACGTAAATATTGAGTCAAGACAATCTGCTAAACATGTCCCATGTATACATTTGACCATAAAACCTTGATTATGTGTCACAGTATGCACGCCACAAGAACTCATTTAACTCATTTATTTTACTGCCAAATCCATCCTACATTTCTGAACCATCCAACATTTGTCCAAAAGATGTAATGTACATTATTAACAATGCCTGGTGAGGATACCTATAAACAAGAAATCTTATTAAAAGACAATTCCAGCAAAGGAAGCGGATTCATAAACGAAATATATAGGATATATTCTGTAGTTTTGCACACATATCTGCTAAGGGGATTTTCTGCATGATGTACTTATCAGTGAAAATGTTTAAAAATCTTTAATAAAACAATTTGAAGGGACGATTTGTGAACTGAAATTTGAATTGTGTGACGCTGAGATGCAAAAAAGGGCAAATAAAAAAAATATTTAGCTAAAAAAGGCAAGTAAATGTTATGGAGAGAGCATGATAATTTCGTCAGGTCTTGAGCATCTGGTTCTATAGTCCATCGATGTGCATGAAAACACTGCTTGATAACATCCTTTAAGCATTTCATTTATAGTGGATCAGTTATCTTCATCACTCCGAAGCCTTCTTCCTCATCCATATCCATTCCTTGAAACAATCTAGAGAAGAACATAAATAAACAAACAGTAAGCAAGTGCACCAGCCATTAACCTTCAGTCTTTTGAAATCTATTAGACATGACTTAAAGACCAGTGGCCTCATGCATAAAACTTTGCATAGAATTCATCCTAAACATTCACCAGAAAATGCACCAAATTCCCTTCAGAGAGAAAGATTGTACGTTCATGCATCCCCACCACGTCTCATCGCTGAAATAACATATATGGAGCTAACGACACTAGATTTACTCTGCATAACATCATCTGCATATCATTTGCATATGCATAATCCCACCTGTGTGATATGGATATACATTTGACCATGTTTTTGGGTGCAAGAATATAAAAAATGACTAACTGCTTACTGTTTCGTTCACATAAAAGATTGAATTTAATATGCCACTGATTAATGCACATCATTATCCATCAATCATACAGCAAATATAGTTTTTGAACAGTAAGATTTGAAATGTTTAAGTTTTCTTCTGCTCACCAAGCCTGCATTTATTTGATCCAAAATACAGCAAAAGCAGTAATATTGTGAAATATTTGTACTATTAAGAATAACTGCTTTCTATGTGAATATGTGTTAAACTGTAATTTATTTCTGTGATCAAAGCTGTATTTTCAGCATCATTACTGCAGTCTTCAGTGTCACATGATCTTGAATTATCATAATAATATTTGCTGATTTTGCTGATTATCTATATTAAAACAGCGGTGTACATTTTTTTTCTGGATTCTTTGATGAATTAAAATGATCCAAAGATCAGTGTTTATCTGAAATAATACATTATACACTAAACAATTCAAAAAGCTGGGAGTCAGTATCAATTTTTTGGGGGAAAGAAATTATAGAAATTAATACTTTTATTTAGCCAAGGATGCTTTAAATTGATCAAAAGTGATGATAAAGACATTTATAATGTTACAAAAGATAGATAAATGCTGTTCTTCTGAAACTTTCTATTCATCAAAGAAACCTGAAAAAAATTATACTCCACTGTTTTCAACATAATAATAATTATAATAATGTTTTTTTTTTGAGCAGCAAATCAGCATATTATAATGATTTCTGAAGATCATGTGACTGGAGTAATAATGCTGAAAATTCAACATTGAAATCACAGGAATAAATTACATTTTAAATAAATTCAAATAAATAACAGTTATTTTAAATAGTAAAAATATTTCAAATGTTATGCTTTTGTTGTACTTTGGATCAAATAAATGCAGGCTTGGTGACCAGAAGAGACTTCTTTAATAAAACATTAAAATCTTACCGTTTAAATACTTTGACTGGTAGAGCATGCATGACTTGTGGATAAAGACTTCATGTAATTTGAGTACAGATGGTTATGTCTCAAGTGAACGTAAACAGTTAGGAGTAAAAACACCCGATGCGTGTGAGACCATGCAGCGGCTCTGAAACACATGTAAGGGCTCTCTGAAGACGGTACTCACTGGTTAAAGCAGGGCGAGTCGGGGTTGTTGAAGTGACTGTAGGGGTTGACCCTGCTGAGAGCTCCCAGACACATCCAGCAGAAATACTTCTGACACGACGAACAGGTCATCTTATTACAGCGTGCACCTTCTGCACAAACGAGAAGAGCACTTTCAGTCCATGCACAGAGTCATTCAGGTGCAGAAAACACACAAGAGCAGACCGTTGCACAACACATGAGATTTCAGTTTGCAGAAGGTTCCCACAGTTTGTCTTTAAAGGGTCATGTGACGTTGCTAAAAAGAACATTATTTGGTGTAATGCGATGTGTTTATGCGGGTTAAGATAAAACACATTATTTTCCACATACTGTACATTATTGTTGCTCCTCTATGCTCTGTCTTTCTGAAACGTGTTGATTTTTACAAAGCTCATCGTTCTGAGAAGCGAGGCGTGCTCTGATTGGCCAGCTATCGATGCGTTGTGATTGGCCGAATACCTCAAGCGTGAGACGGAAATGTTACCGTATTGTGATGCCGGTGTCCCGGTGCGACGAGAGTAAAACAATAAAACCCATCATAAACGAGGCATTTGTTGCATCCAGTTGAGACATAATTACTATTATAATGACTTGTATGTTTTTTACACATCACGTTGCATATCGCGCCACGTAAACATTACCATGTCTGCATTTGTGACCGGAGAAACACAAACAACAAGCACAAAGTCAGTCGCAGAAACATACTTACAGGCTGAGAGTCAGAAGCAAAGCTGGAATTGCTCCACTTTATAGAAACAGTCTTTGTGCAGACAGCATTGTAGGCTACTCTTCCAGCTTCAGGACACAGTCCTCTGTTAAATACGCTGCACACACTCCAATATTAGTGTTGAACTGTTCTGGAACAGTGTTGTGAATACAACTTAACCACTGATTTCTAGTTGTGTCCTCTTTTGGATCCCAAACAAAGTAGTTTCTCTTTCACAATGAAACACAGCGTCTCCAGCAACAACACTACAGCCAGAATAATAGCTCCGCCTTCTTTCATTGTGTATACATTTGGGCGGAGTTATGCAAATCTTCCCACAGCGTGACGTAGACATGTGGGGGCGTGTTTGAATGAGGCGTTTTAGGAGGACGAGTCTTAACTTTGATAAAGAATATCTCTTTGGTTTTGAGACTTTAGTCTTTGCAACTTCAGGGATCTTATCTATGCACAACACATATATATAGCTATAGTATGCATCAGCTTGTATCACTCCAAAGAGAAAGCAAAACTTGAAATCACATCATATGACCCCTTTTAAACTGTTTCATAGCAGTTTTTCATTTGAGTGCCAGGTACAAATGGAATTAATAGGTGTATATGATAGCATTTACTATTAATATATCAGTGACTAGTACTTTTACACTTATAGGTCTTAATTACTGGACCAAAAACATTCCTAATATACAATTCTGATATTCATTTTTTGACTTGAAATTAAATATGTTGACCTAAAATTGGATGAGGTGCTCAGCAAACAACACCTTGATTTGTCAAAACAAAACTTCATTAGTACCTGCTAAATTTGGTAATGGCGCCACCTACAGGTCAAAAGATCTGAAAAATGGCTAATTTTGCTCAAAACTCTTGAAATGTTTTTCAGAAAATGCGTCTACGTCTGTGGATTTCTTGGGTCATGCGACGATACCATTTTTGCTAGGATCGAACAAACTGCCTGTTTGGCATGTCAGAATTTGTGTTCAGTTAAGTTATTTTTTAACGCTTTGGTGTATTGGTGTAAAATTGGTAGAGATCACTGTCAGCTTGTCCTGAAGAAGCCTGTTTAGTTTAGACAGCACCACCTATAGTGTTCAGAAGATATAAGCTTTAAACACTTTCTTTGTTGATAGAATTCTTGGTTTTGTTGTGCAATGGGTTGAACTGAAACACCCTCAGCCCTTGATTACTTGGAATGGAGATGATTTATTATTTACCATGATCTTCCTTATCATGCCAAAAGAAGTTAATTTTAAAAGTTATGCATTAAAATATTGCATTACTCCATAAATATAACTAAATTACTTACTATTTATTGACAGTAATGCATTGTTACTTTTTGTCACCTGAAATGGTTTATAAGCTTATAATATTTTTAAATAAGTTATATTTTTGGTAACTGTAAAGGCCCTTTCACACCAAAAGTGAATTAATAAGCCCAAACATTGCCTATAGGTATGCATTGCTGTTGGAAAAAATATACAAAAATCACACAACAACAAGTAAGAATTATTTGGGTTCGACTCATAAATAATCATATAGATATGTGGGGGTAGGTTAAGTGTGATCTGCTGTGACGTCACAATCGTGTTGCATTGTGGGATATGGAGATGCCTGAACCAGACATCGGAGCAGGCTCAAATGTAGTCACACAGGCTCGTGAATTCTGAAAATTATGTAATATGCACCTATCCTTCGTACTGACCTGTTGTTAGTGCCACAGCAAGGGCACTGTTTACAGTTATCCTTCAGCCACTCTGTGCTGAAAGACTCCTCCACCGCCTTCTGAATGACCCGTCTACCAAAACGCTTCTCCAGGAACTTCTTCCCCTCTTCACTCGCAGAAATATACTCATCCCGCAAACTACGGAGCTCATCTGTTAAGAAAGACACAGCTTTTGAACTCTGCAGACGGATACAAACTAACAAAAAGCAAGTGTGATGTTCACTGAGCATCAAATATGTGTCTCTGGAGACAAAGCAGTCATAAGTTACACAGGTATATTTGTAGCAATAGTCAATAATACATTGTATGGGTCAAAATTATCCATTTTTCTTTTATGCCAAAAATCATTAGGATATTAAAGGAGTAGTTGACTTCCAGAACAAAAATGTACAGATAATGTACTCACTGTCATGTAAGATGTTCATTTCTTTCTTCAGTTGTAAAGAAATTGTTTTTTGAGCAAAACATTTCAGGATTTCTCTCCATATAATGGACTTCTATGGTGCCCCCGAGTTTGAACTTTGAACCCTGTGTATATAAATTGTAATATTTTTTAGAAAATAACTGATAATTTCATTAGATAAGACCCTTCTTCCTCGTCTGGGATCGTTTAGAGCTCTTTGATGCTGCATTAAAACTGCATTTTGGACGTTCAAACTCGGGGGCTCCATAGAAGTCCATTATATGGAGAGAAATCCTGAAATGTTTTGCTCAAAAAACAATTTCTTTACGACTGAAGAAAGAAATGAACATCTTACATGACAGTGAGTACATTATCTGTACATTTTTGTTCTGGAAGTGAACTACTCCTTTAAGATCATGTTCCATGAAGATATTTTGTACCGTAAATGTATCAAAACTTAATTTTTGATTAGTAATATGCATTGCTAAGAACTTCATTTGAACAACTTTAAAGGTGATTTTCTCAATATTTAGATTTTTTTGCACCCTCAGATTCCAGATTTACAAATAGTTGCATCTCAGACGAATATTGTCCTATCATAACAAACAATGGAAAAGCTCTGTATAAATCTCAATTTAAAGAAACTGACCCTTATGACTGGCTCCAGGGTCACATATACTAATATCAGACACAGGCTACATTTAAGCTGCACCAGGTGTAAATATCCTTTATCTCACCAGCAGTCACTATGCAGTGAGAGAGGCCGTGATAGCTCCGCTTACAGAGCGTACAGAAGGCATATCTGCAGGCGGGACAGATGCCCATAGTAGAGTCAGGCTCCACCATCACCGCCATACAGCAGCTCATACGAGGACAATACACCACATCCGCCATCAGGTCCAGACTCGACTGCAGCAGGAGACGATCATAGCGTGCAAACTCGTCTTCGCCCACGAGAAGTTTCACCTGTTGTGTGAGCAGACTGATGTCAGTCCTAAAACTACATTCAGAATCAGGGCTGTGACGATAAATCGATGCAGAATCGATTCGTGGATCAATTCTGAGATCTTCCGAATGCATCGCGATTCACTCTGGAATCGATTCTGAGTTTAGATTTTAACAGCAGATGGCGCTCTAATCTAGTTTTTATCCAGCCCCGATCTCACGGCAATTCGTACATATTTTACGAGGTGGCTAATTCGTACGAACTTCAAATTCATACGATTTTTGCCAAATCGTACACATTTTAAGAGTGCACATATCGTATGAATTTGGTATTAAGTGCCTAAACCTAACCCCGGTGCCATAAACTACCAATCACAGGGGAAAAAGATTAGACCAGGGGTTTTAGTAACCTTTCAGGACATGATTTCACCCCCCCATTATAATATTACCCAAAGTTGTAAGTTTCCACTGCGCCCCTGTAAAAATACCATGGCTCAGAACCGCCTGTTTAGAGTCCTGGGAGACAACATAGCAGTGCATTTAATTTATTTACTGAAACATCTAAAAATCATAACCAGTGTTTACTGCTTGTTTTTGTAATGTGAATGTAAACGCTGAGCCTGTGTGTGAATGAGATTGGTTAAGCACTCACATGCTCCGTGACAGATTTCTGACCGACTAACCGTAAATCATTTACACTTTGTTTTAAAACGCATGACTAAACATGATAATCGAGCCAACTCTAACTGTCGGTACTGAACAGCTCTATTCTGGGGGGGTGGGAGTCAGATTGAAACCCCCTAGTGGATGGGGTATTTTGAGCTAAACTTCACAGATTTGCACCAGAGACTTATATTACATATTGTAAAAATGGGAATGTCTCTTTGAGTTAAATTCATATGCTCGCGCACTAAACCTCAGGGGTTTAGACAAATCGTACAAGTGAGTGAGGTCGTACGAATTAGCCACCACATAAAATACATATGAATTGGTCGAGAGATAGCGTTGTTTTTATCCGCGCACTCAAATGCTCATGTAATCTCACCTCGGCTCAGAATGCTTTTATGACGCCAGATTAATGTAAACACAGCCCACTGTGAACACCCTTGTGATTCACTTCAACCTTTTCGAATTTTATGAATGATTATTTTAGGTTCAAGTGTGTGTCAAGGATTTGGAAACGAGCATTTCTAAAGCATGCAGCGCCATCTGCTGTTCAAAACTAAGCTCAGAATCCACTCCAGAAAGAATCACGATGCATTCGGAAAATCCCAGAATCGATGCTGAATCATTTCTCGATTCGCGAAGCACTGATTTATTTTCCCAGCCCTATTCAGAACGCAGCTCAAGTGTTTTAGAGGCTCAAGGATAAGGATATTCGCTCAAGGTTCAGATATTTACTGGCCCTGACACAGAAATAAATAAATGGAAAGAATTGCTTTGTTGTCTTTGACTCATGATTCTAATAAATAAGGTTAAGGCATTAAAATTGTAGTTACCAGAAGGTTGTTATGCCTGAATAAAATGCGTTATGCATAAATTCCATATGGGTTTTTGTTTTTTATATTTGTAAGTTATGCTATAGTAAAGTAATATCACACAAGCAAAAGTGCTGGTCGTTTTGCTTGGTCCTGAATATTAGCGCATGAGCGCGATTGCGAATGTGATATTGATTTTATACAACAGTTCAAAAACATGAAGTTAATATTCAGTGAGTTACATTTTAGATAAAATATTGGGTTTTTTTGCCATGAAAATAGTTTCAAACAAAGCCGGAGCAGAACATTTGTAGAGCGACACAGCAGTGTTTCATTCATTTGAGTCAATGTTCAAGAAGTGCGTCCCAAATAATCCATCCTAGTGATGTATTTTCATAATATAGGGCAGAAGGGTGGAAGTGCAATTGGGAGCAGGGAGCCACTGCTTTGTTTCTAAATGACAGCTGTGAATGAATCACGAATGAATGATTCAATGAATCCTCCTTACATAATTAAATATCTGAGATTTTTTTTTTGTTAATGCACACCCCTAACTACCAGGAAATTTCATCATTCTTGATTTCCACAGGAAACTACAGCCTAACATTTATTCAAACATTATTAAAGACACAGTCTAATTAAGAACGCAACAGCACAAATAAATACCCAAAGATAAAATAGCTTTTCCAGGGTCTATCCCAACTAATGTCTTCACTGAATGCTTATTAAAGCCGTTATTCTCAAGAGCAGTGAGTGACGTTGAGCAAACATGTATATTACCTGCACTTTAACAGATCTAATGGACCCTTTTCACAAGACGGTCATCAGCATCATAAATCCTCGAAAGTGTACATTTATAACACTATACTTTGCAATAACCTTTCCAGTTAATGTAACCGATACACCGACACGCATCAGATTTTCTCCTAAAGGCTTACAGATACTCGTCAACATTTAGTGTGTATTTTTCTGTTCAAGTGTGATAAGATGCAAAAGAAACCTCAGTAATCACATGCTTTCTGAGAGATGCTTTCTGTGCGCGGGTCAGAACCACAAGTTCTGAGTTCTCTTTCATGTCTTTTTAACAATCGCTTGAATGTTTAAACAGGCAAGACTTAATGTGAAAAAACTTTTGTGACAATTCGATCCTTTTAAGCCTGGCCCAGAGCCTCATTGTCAAGCCCTACATAATCTATTCATACTCACACTGAGGCACGATTATACAAGAGCAGACAGGAGATACCTGTGAAGGAGTGGCGATGGACACACACTTGGGCTCAGGGCAGTTAAGGCACTGGACTTTTCCGTCTCTAATCTGGAT
>CM049859.1:1931383-1961383 GCA_027422415.1 Schizothorax lantsangensis
TAAAGTCTCACCCTTGACTAGCAGTTTGAAGCCGGTCAGAACAATGTTGATAAAGTCTCACCCTTGACTAGCAGTTTGAAGCCGGTCAGAACAATGTCGATAAAGTCTCACCCTTAACTAGCAGTTTGAAGTGAGGAGGAAGCTCCAGACACAGATGGATCTCGCCCTCCTTCGCTGACTCGGCCCGGCGAAACTCCTCTTCATCATATATACTCGCTAGCGCAAGCAGTTCATCTTCTTGTGCTTCCTCGTCGGCTGACATTGGAACATTCCTGAGATTAATGTGAAATCAAGCAATGTACGTTTATGTTTCATAAAGACCCTTGAGCTATGGAAATGCTCTAAATAAACTTATGTAGAATAAAAACATGTATGTAGAATAAACAGCTTTTATTATGGACCACAAAACCATTTTTTTTAAATTGAGATTTATACATCATAAAAAGCTGAATAAATAATCTTTCCATTGATGTATGGTTTGTTATGATAGGACAATATTTGTAAATCTGGAATCTGAGGGTGCAAAAAAATCTAAATATTGAGAAAATCACCTTTAAAGTTGTTCAAATGAAGCTCTTAGCAATGCATATTACTAATCAAAAATTAAGTTTTGATATATTTATGGTAGAAAATTTACAAAATATCTTCATGGAACATGATCTTTACTTAATATCCTAATTATTTTTGTCATAAAAGAAAAATGGATAATTTTGACTCATACAATGTATTGTTGGCTATTGCTACAAATATACCTGTGTTACTTATGACTGCTTTTGTGCTCCAGAGTCACATATAAGTGGATTCTTAACGCCATTTGAGTGTAACTCACTGTAAACATACATCATAACTAGGCTACTATTCATTTAAAGTGTAAAACATACTCAGTGTATCATTTACAGACAAAGCTGGGTACATTACTCATTTTAGGTAATGTAATCGGACTACTTTTTAGATTACTTTTTTCATTTAACTTGTTTTAAACGTCAATGAAGCATACCATATTGCTATAGAAAAGCAACATTTTTTTCAACATCAACATCATGCAATGTATTAAACATTACATTAAACTATGGTTTCTCAAACTGGTGTTAATGCAGTGGATTTGTGAGTTGCTAAAAAGCTAATAATTAAAACAATAAACATGTAAAGTAAATTATTTAATCTCTTGAACACTAAAAATAGAAACAGAGTCAAACCAAAAATTATTCAGACACCAGATATCATTTTTGATATTTTTTGCTAGTGGGTGCAGGACACTAGAGTTAATTTATGTAAGTGAGGATAGCAAAATAAAGTGAACTGTGACATATTATACCCAAAAACTCATACAGTGGACTTCCAGTAAAATTTGGGACCAATTATTAAAATTAACACTTTGACCTGAGCTTAAGTGTTTTTTCTTTAATTGCTAATGTGATGTTTTTCCACCACAGACTGAACAAAATGAAGCAGTGCTTGGTGATTGGAGCTAAATTGGTATTATCTAATTGTGTCTTAAATTTAACAGCTGACAGCTATTCAGCCGAATTCATTACATACCTTTCTATCAAAGTTATCTGACATTATCAAGTCCTTCTCATATTTTATTATCATTTTATAATCTGTAGTGAATAATCTGTGATAATGTGAGAAATGTTGACTGTATGTAATTTGTTTGCTTGCATGTCAATGTGACACTTAATAAACATGCAAATGTGTTGTTAAATTATTGAAATATTAACTTCCTCAGAGATATTTAAAGTAAATATTACATTTTAAAGCATTTGCCTGACAAAAAATATTTGGGAATCCCTGCATTACATGAACAAACATTAATAAACACGAAAACAACGACCTTATACACCCAGTGTCTTTCAGGTTTGAGATATTTTTGTCCAGAATCAAGAGTTACTGAAGATCACTGGACATACTGTAGTGTTTCACAGATATACATCACCAGACTTGTACATACACTACATAGACAAAAGTATTGGCACCCCCTTCTTTAGAACAGATGCACTTCCAAATCTGTGACAACAACGATGGGAACATAATTCATGTATTTAAAAATTGTATTTCATCTCTGTTGCAACAGTTTTGTAAGTGTCTAAAATGACTGAACCCATATGTACAAGTCATTGGTGTTTGGTGATGAGTTTTTGGCTCAAGGTCTGCATTTACAGTCACACCAGAGGTGTTAAACTGGGATTAGGACTTGGTTTTATGCAGACCAGTCAAGTTCTTCCACACTGACTCAATCAATCATTTTCTTTTTGAACCTTGTCTTATACACAGAGACATTGTCATGTTAGAATAGAAAAGAGTCCAAACTGTTGCTATAATATTAGAAGCACACAATTTCCTACAATATCATTATATGCTTTAACATTAAGATTTGTACTCATAGAAATTACTAAAGTAGTCAAACCTGTTCATTACAAGGGGTGCCAATACTTTTGGCAATATAGTGTATACTAAAGGTGTCCTCAGCTGGGAGGGAAGCTCCTACTTCATACTTATGTGTTATGAATTCAAGTCAGAGCAATAATTACTTACTTAATTACTTTAAAACTAAACCAAACACTCACAGCTTTTCTGTGGACTGTTATGAAATGTTTCAGTGTTACACATGAGCTAAATTGAAATAGCTTACATTACATATGCATGCTCATTCAAACACAGCAAAGACAAACCATATATTATACAGCAACTCGATATTTAGAGCATAGTATGTGATTTCTAGAGAGGACTGCAACATTGTTTCCGCCGTGTTCCAAACGGACACGCCCCTTCCGACGTCACAACTCCACAGCTTGTTTATTATCTAGAATTCAGAGTTTTCCACATGTAAACACGCCAATACATGTGTTCAGAACTTATACATGCTATATTTCTGACTAAATCTGAAGAAAAACGCATTGCCTAATATGACGTACCTGCCTAATGACTGTCAAACAGTGTAGTTAGTATCTCGTTATTGCTCTCTTCTTCTGTTCTAGACAGCTGACAGTCTTGGAAAGATATCGATAACGCAGTTGGTTTACATAACATTCAAATATGGTATACGAACATACTCAAATCTGCTGCTTATAGCTGCATATTTATACTCAAGAATGTTCTTCATGACATAATAGCGCATGGCGTCGCGTAAGGGACCGTCTCAAAAATCCAATCATTGTTAAAACGTAGATGTCCAGGTGAGAGATCACCAAAAATGAAGTCTAAATAGTCACCCTCATGTCATTCCAACCCCACAAGACTTTAATTCACCAAAACTTACAACCAAAAAGTGTACACGTGGCATTGGTTTACATAGAAGGCGGTGTTTATGACCTTATACCGCAGCCAGCCACCAGGGGGCCATTGAAATGTTCTGCCTTCACTTTTTTATGGTGACATCCTAAAGAGAACCTATACAGAATGTTCTGTAATGTTATATTTAATATTTATTTTTGTAACCATAAACTAACTTTCACAGAGCTTTGACAGTACACACACATATATTAATACGTTTCTATTTTGGATGTAATTATCGTTTGACAGCACTATATGCAGTGCTTAATGAAAGCCGTGTCCTAATTCAGAGGGACTGAATTAATGATTGGACATGGCTTACGTTTTGTACTGAAGGAGGTATTTTCAGACGATCCCTTAAGAAGCACAGTAGAATATCCAGCGAACGTCAAACTAATAACTACTGTCACCCCACGACTACTGTCCAAACAGCTGTTTAATTCAGTTCTTTCCTTTTCTAATTACCTGTTAAGTATCAACTTATAAAACACGTACCTTGCTCTATTCCCAAAGCAGCTCTACAGTAGACAACTGCACTCTCACAGCAGGTCGGATGGGAGGAGCTTCTGTTTGACAGGCTTCTTCTTCTATGATTTAATGTCGCTGTGCAGAGCAGCTCAGCTGCGTTACTGCCACCAACTGGAGAGGAGAGCTGGGGGAATAATAACAGAAACCTACAAGCCTGGTAATCTTAGATGATACATAATAATACTTTCACTTTGTGGTATTGCAGTCATTTTCTCATGACGAACAGTGTAAACTGTTCATGGTGTCGTGTGTGTGTGTGTCTGTGTGTGTGTGTGTGTGTGTGTGTGTGTGTGTGTGTGTGTGTGTGTGTGTGTCTGTGTCTATCTGTGTGTGTGTCTCTGTGTGTGTGTGTGTGTGTGTGTGTGTGTGTGTGTGTGTGTGTGTGAGTGTGTGTGTGTGTGTGTGTGTGTTCTGTGTGTGTGTGTGTGTGTGTGTGTGTGAGTGTCTCTGTGTGTGTGTGTGTGTGTGTGTGTGTGTGTGTGTCTGTCTCTGTGTGTGTGTGTGTGTGTGTGTGTGTGTGTGTGTGAAGTGTGTGTGTGTGTGTGTGTGTGTGTGTGTGTGTGTGTGTGTGTGTGTGTGTCTGTCTGAGTGTCTGTGTGAGTGTGTAAGTGTGTGTCTGTCTGAGTGTCTCTCTGTGTGTGTGTGTGTGTGTGTGTGTGTGTGTGTGTGTGTGTGTGTGTGTGTGTGTGTGTGTGTGTGTGTGTGTGTGTGTGTGTGTAAGTGTGTGTCTGTGTGTGTGTGTGTGTGTTCACTACTGATTGAGTGAGTGTGTGTGTGTGTTGTGTGTGTGTGTGTGTGTGTGTGTGTGAGTGTCACTACTGAGTGAGTGTGTGTGTGTGTGTGTGTGTGTGTGTGTGTGTCACTACTAAGTGAGTGAGTGTGTGTGTGTGTGTGTGTGTGTGTGTGTGTGTGTTCACTACTGAGTGAGTGTGTGTGTGTGTGTGTGTGTGTGTGTGTTCACTACTGAGAGAGTGAGTGAGTGTGTGTGTGTGTGTGTGTTGTGTGTGTGTGTGTGTGTGTGTGTGTGTGTGTGTGTGTGTGTGTGTTCACTACTGAGAGAGTGAGTGTGTGTGTGTGTGTGTGTTCACTACTGTGAGTGTGTGTGTGTGTGTGTGTGTGTGTGTGTGTGTGTGTGTGTTCACTACTGAGTGAGTGAGTGTGTGTGTGTGTGTGTGTGTGTGTGTGTGTGTGTGTTCACTACTGAGTGAGTGAGTGAGTGTGTGTGTGTTCACTACTGAGTGAGTGAGTGTGTGTGTGTTCACTACTGAGTGAGTGAGTGAGTGAGTGTGTGTGTGTTCACTACTGAGTGAGTGAGTGAGTGTGTGTGTGTTCACTACTGAGTGAGTGTGTGTGTGTGTTCACTACTGAGTGAGTGAGTGTGTGTGTGTTCACTACTGAGTGAGTGAGTGTGTGTGTGTTCACTACTGAGTGAGTGAGTGTGTGTGTGTGTGTGTGTGTGTGTGTGTGTGTTCACTACTGAGTGAGTGAGTGTGTGTGTGTTCACTACTGAGTGAGTGTGTGTGTGTGTGTGTTCACTACTGGATGGTTGTGTGTTCAAATAGTGAGTGAGTGTGTGTGTGTGTGTGTGTGTGTGTGTGTTCACTACTGAGTGAGTGAGTGTGTGTGTGTGTTCATAAATTGTGTGTGTTCACTACTGAGTATGGGTGTGTGTGTTCACTATAGTGAGTGAGTGAGTGTGTGTGTGTTCACTACTGTCACTTCACTTTCAAACAGTTTAAGTTAAGGTTAGTTGTGGTTTGGCTAACAGAGTTAACTCTGGGAACTCAGGATCCTTGAACAGTGTTGCCAATTTAGCCATTTTGTTGCTAGATTTGGCAACTTTTCAGACTACCATAGCAACAAATATAGCTATTTTTAAAATGTATTTGGCAACTTTTGAAAAGTGACTCAAATGATAAAAAAAAAGCATGCAACTTTCCTCTGAACCACACAAAAAGAAGAAACTATCAAAATGCAATGTGTAATTTAAAATACAGGTAAAATGCTGTTAAAAAAATTAATACAGAATATTCCTTCATATTAACACAGTACACTGTGCCCTATTTTATGGACTTTGCTTAGTGTGTAGCATTTAACTTACTACCAATACAACTGCTTACAAACTGTAATTGTTAATAATATGCAACTTTTCAAAAAATGTGCTAAAAATGTGTTTATAGGTGTATTACTTTTACACATAATTTATATTAATATTTATTTTTATTATTTTTTACAAGCAAATCTAAATGAACATATTTCAAATTCTATTCTTTGCTGAGATTTGAATATTTCAGCGTGTATTCTACACAGTTTTGTGTCATGGTTGCATAACGACATCACCATCCAATGATGTCACAACGTCGTTTAGCAACAAAACGAACTAAAAGCCTTTAACAACTTTACCTGAAAATAAGTTGGCAACACTGTCCTGGAAACACACTGAATATAGAGCAGACATCCTGATGGAAATATTATGGGATTATATGTTACATTTTTATGAGTACCACTTCATCATGTGAAATGAGACAGCAGATGGGAATACAATACAAAGAAAAAATATAACAAGACTGCAATGAAGAGTATAATTAAACAACGAATGAGGAACATATGGCAAAAGCAGTAGAAGGAGGATAGAACAGGTGTTTTATTACATCCAGCGAAAAAAGGGTTATGTAAATAACATGAAGAATAGAAGAGAAAAAAACATAATTATCAGATTTGGTCGAACATACAGCTGTTGTGCAGAATATGGAAACAAAATATTATACTATATTGAAATATTATAATGAGCGTCATGCAATTAAGTCAGCAAACATTTTGAAAAATAATTAATTGAAAGCAATATAGAGTTAGATAAGAGAATACAGTTTAGTTTAAAGTTCAGTTTACTTGGAAGACAATTAAACAAACCATTAATAGCGTATATCCTTACCAGCTGGTGCTGGGGGCAATGCACTTTGTTTGCCAACCATCTCAGAAAATCTAAAAAGAACATTTAATATTTTTAATACTTGTTTATTTGCATTTATTAATGCCATTGTAGATGTATATTAGGGTCAGTTAAAAAGAAAAGTGTCACAAACTTCTTGTTTTGGTTTAGTTTTCATTTGGTTCTATTATGGTCTGTTCATTTGTTCTAGTTTCCCGCTCCTTGTTTGTTACCATGGTTTCTAATTAACGAGTCGTCACCTGTTGTTCATTTGAGTTCCAGCACGTTGGCTGCATCTGAAAAGCTGAAAATGCTGTCTTCGGGGGACAGGAAGGCCTCAAGGCACGTCCGAATCCAAAGTTAGCTTCACTTCGTGTCTCATGAGATGCCTTACTGATCGATTTGTGAAGGCAGCATAGATGTATCCTTCGCTGCCTTTGATATCCCACAATCCTGTGCGTTCCATTCCATGACGGTTGAGCTAAAAAATAAAGATGGCGTCTGAAAGTTGCGTTTTGTGTCAGTTTGTGTGTAAATATATATTTCTGATTAACTTTCTGCACTTTTGATGTTATTTCTAGCGAGAAATCAGTATTATAGTAATTAAATATTTGTTTAGTTATCACCAAAACTCGTTCTATTTTGTTGTAGATCATTAAACCGTTACACTGCCTCAGAAGCCTGTCTG
The DNA here is from genome assembly GCA_027422415.1 of Schizothorax lantsangensis. NCBI lineage: Eukaryota > Metazoa > Chordata > Actinopteri > Cypriniformes > Cyprinidae > Schizothorax > Schizothorax lantsangensis. The sequence goes on from CM049859.1 coordinate 1,938,802, forward strand.
AAATCAGTTTCGTGAGGTGCCTTCATGCAAAAACTCATTGCACTGCAAAGTCATTGCCTCATGACGCAGCAAGTCAGCTGCCTAAGGTTTTGGATGCAGCCTCTGTGTATTTAAGTTCTTCTCAGTCAGTTGCTGTCTGGGTTTGTTTGTGAGTGACTGTTACGATCGTCTAGGGCCAGCCATAACATAAAGTAAATGTACGCTCACTCCCAAGATAGCATCAAGCAAAAAGCTAATTTATTAACAAATTTATAATGAAAAATAGTAACAAAGGGGACAATTTCAGGAGTGGACAAGGCCAAAATAACAAACAAACTCTAATTAAATTCCCTAACCAAAATAAAACACACAAAAGAAAAATATACAACAACTCCCTTAACTCAAAACATAACAAACATATACGTATATATAAAAGAAATGGCGTCACACTCCCTACTTCCCTTAAACTAAGTATTTACAAATATAATAGAAGCTAACTAGAACAAAAGCAGATTTCTCAAAGCGCACACACACAATCACAGAGGAACCCAAGTCAAAGCAAAACAAATGGCACACATTCGGCCTCCTAGATTGTTTGAGGAGGTCCTTTTCACTGGAGGAACCAGACCAATTAGGAGGCGGCCAATCAGGATCTCAGGATCTCCAATTAGGATGAATGCAGACCACACCTTCTCCTGCACAAACACACTTCGGCAGACCGGAGATGTAACAGTGACACACTTACATTGTCTTCTCACATGTGGGTCATCTGAGTTTGTTTCATTAGAGACTCTTTTGTGTTTGGAAACCTATTTGGACTTTTTTCTTCGTCATTTTCTGAACAGGATTGTGATTAAAAAGAAAAGAAAATCTAAAAAGGAATCTCTGGGACACAGGAGTCATTTGAATCGGTTCACCAAAAAGATTAGTTCGGTTTTGTTCACTGATTAGTCTATTATCTTTTATTATAATCTGCATGTGTATGAATCTACTCTGAGCGTTTCCATCATTACTGTGTGAACTGCTGAGCATGACTTTGATCAAGCTATACAAAAAAGACAATCATAGTCTAAAATACATTTCAGGAGCGTCTTTATCATTATGTGTTGTCAGTGTCATCAGAGATGGAAACTCGAGTCTGCGATTGGACTCGAGTCGCACTTAGTCGCATAAATAAAGACTTGGGACTTGACTGGACTCGTGACTCGGAGACTCGTAAAAACGCAAGTCATTTGGTATAGGTGTTTATATGAATGTATCCCAGGGAAACTGGCTGTCTTAAAAAAGTTTAAATGGTATTTTCTTTTCATCTAGCCTCCGTATAATGCTATTAGTGTTCATAACCGCAGCGCTTTTGTTTACAGCGGCAACCAAGGAAACGATTTTATGAAGCACCACCTGTGGCAGAGAGTGAACATTAATTCAGCCCGTCTTCTCTGTCTGCTGACTTGTTTCGTACAATGTTTTATGTAGAATAGTTTCACAAAACTAAAGTCAGACCATTTTGTTTTTGCTTCAAATTTCGAAATTATACAATTTTCATATGAAAAACTGCTCATGCTGGATGTATGGATTGAGTTGTGTTTCAAACACAGGCCTCTCATTTTAAATTGAAAAAGAGCACAAAAAGCCTTAGTTTGTTTATATGAGATTTATTTAATTTGTGTAATGCTTTGATGGGATTTGTTTTAAAATTTAGTTTTGTTTGACATATTTCAATTTTACAAAGTCAGATTTTATCAGACGTTTAAATTTTGGATTTTGGTTGAAAACTGAAAATCAGGACTTGAGACTGACTTGGACTTGACCTCAGAGACTTGAGACTTGACTTAGACTTGACCTCAGAGACTTGAGACTTGACTTGGACTTGACCTCAGAGACTTGAGACTTGACTTGGACCTCAGAGACTTGACTTGACTTGGACTTGACCTAAACTTGAACTTGACTTGGACTTGGCCTCAGAACTTGAGACTTGACTTAACTTGACCTCAGAGACTTGAGACTTGACTTGGACTTGACCTCAGAGACTTGAGACTTGACTTGGACTTGGACCTCAGAGACTTGAGACTTGACTTTGACTTGACCTCAGAGACTTGAGACTTGATTGGACTTGACCTCAGAGACTTGAGATTGACTTGGACTTGACCTCAGAGACTGAGATTGACTTGACTTGACCTCAGAGACTTGAGACTTGACTTGACGACCTCACTTGAACCTTGGACTTGACCTCAAGACTTGAGACTTGACTTGGACCCTCAGAGACTTGAGACTTGACTTGGACTTGGACCTCAGAGACTTGAGACTTGACTTGACTTGACCTCAGTGAGACTGACTTGGACTTGTCAGAGACTTGAGACTTGACTGGACTTGACTGAGACTTGGACTTGACTTGGACCTGAGACTTGAGACTTGACTTGGAAAGACTTGAGACTTGACTTAGACTTGACCTCAGAGACTTGAGACTTGACTTAGACTTGACCTCAGAGACTTGAGACTTGACTTGGACTTGACCTCAGAGACTTGAGACTTGACTTGGACTTGACCTCAGAGACTTGAGACTTGACTTGGACTTGGACCTCAGAGACTTGAGACTTGACTTGGACTTGACCTCAGAGACTTGAGACTTACTTGTCATTGAACTTGATGCTTGACCTCAGAGACTTGTCTGGATCAGGACTTAGGTGTGAAGATTAAAATCACAATGGCCCACAGACAATATATAGACAATACTATCACTTCGTTATTTAGGCTCCAATGATTGCACATTAACTTAAAACTTATAGCTAAACACATGCTAACACGCTAACTGACGTCACATCTTCTTCTGCGCATGCGGGTCACTTCAGGGCCGGATACGGGTCACACATGAGACTGATGACAGTCGCATTTAAATCACAATGTGAACAACAGCGCAAACAAATCAGATTTCAGCAAAGAATCCGATCTGAGCATTAAGACCTGCAGTGTGAACTAAGTCTTACACAATATGTCCTTGTTATGAAAAAAGACTCATTTTTAGTTTGACATGCCACAGTAGTGCATTCAAAGGAGATTCCTGATTCATTTCACTCACATTATAGATAAAGACGTAGAACCTGAAGCGCCACAAATGTTTTCCCTACAAATGACAAAACAGATCATATTTTTTTCTTATATTGAGGATTGAGTTTAGTTTATACTATACACCTGATTTGCCTCCTTATGAAACAAGACACACTGAACGAACAAATGCCTCGCTGTCTCTCGCTCAGTTTTGAGTTCCTTTACTGGCATGAACAATATTTTTATATTTGTGTTCCCAAAGCATTCAGGCATTGCCAAGTCAATCAGCAGAACGAGATGACTGATGCACCGAAGCATGGCTCAAACCCATTGAAATCACAGCCCACACTTCAATACTCTTGCTTTTGGAGAAGATAAAGTCACACCTGCTGAGAAAAACAATAGAAACCAACAGAGAAATTCTAACAGTTTCCATTACAAATGACATTAAACCATCAACATTTAACCATTAAAACCATTAGAAAATGTTATTCTGTAGTGTGTTTTGAGACATATTACATTAGGATTTAGTGGTTTTAACAAGACCCACAGGGTCCATGTTTCCATTAAAACCAATGCAATTCTCATTATATCCAGTAAAACCATTACAAATTTAGTGATGGTGTCTATAGTTTTTTTCAGCAGGGACATGCTTCAAAATAGACCCTTTTAGGGCCGACGTCACAATTACGTCACAGCGCTAGCTGGAGGCAAAACAAAGCGAAAACTGGAGGCGGCCCATTCAGTGTATGAAAATGAACCAGCACAGATTCGGCTACATAAGGAGCTTAAAATATCATCTTGTTGAAACACTGATGTTGGGTGCCAGAATCGATGCACTGTAAAGGCTTCAATTTAAAACCGTGATTTTAAGGCATAAAAAACTGTGAAAATGCCTCTGCCAGACAGTAAAAAACGACGACAGCTTAAATGGTTAAACGAGATTCCTGTAAAATTTACGAGCGGACTGGACAAAAACGAAACCATCGTTGCATCAAAAATGCTCGTGTTTGCAGCGCACACTTGTCAGAAAAGGTTTTTTCTTTGAATAACTGTTTCTTCTTAGTATTGTCTTTTATCAGTTGTTATTAGGGCGCGTCTAATGTTGTTAAATTAATGTTTATTGCATATTTCAGTTATACATGAGTCTCACCACTATGTTGTGTATGAAATGTCTGTGTGCATGTGTGTAAATTTACAACAAACTGATGATTTATATGCTTTTGGTGGTTATCATGTGTAACAAAGATACAAAACAGATTTCAGTATATACGTTGTTGTGATTAACATTATATCAGTGGCTAATGAATAATAATGTAGCTGTAAAAATTTAGTTAAAACCTGCTGAAAACCTTAAAATATATACATCGTCATTTTTTACGACTAGATACACGGTGACCACAGTGCCGTTGTCTTAAGTATTTTACAGAATTGTTTTTACAGATGTGACTCTGGAAACCGAACGAGGGAATCCTGTCAGATCGTCCATCCTTTGAGACACTTAAAGAGACACGTGACTGTGGGTCGGCCGATCTTTGGTTTCGTCCGATTGTTTTTGAAAGTTAAAACATTTTTAAATAGTACTTAATCGCGGTCCTGGACAGTGAAAAAAAAAAAGTGACAAACTTACATATGCAGGCAACCAGCTTAAATCTGAATTTCTCCAGTTATTGTTGTAAAACTAAACAAGTTTTGGAGGCTAACAGACTTCATAGCTAGCGTTAGTGAAGCGTCAAGTCTTTGAGAGCATCAGATGACTCAAAGTGCCTCCAGCTAAGCATGGATACCCGCCGTTCAAATCAGCGTAAAAACATCACAATACGTTCCATGCGTTACTATGACAGAAAAAGAGTCTACAGAGGGGAGGGACTTTGTGTCAGCGAACAATAAATCTGAATCAGTGTATGAAAATGAACAAGAACAATTCTTTTTTTATTTTCATTTAAAAGATTCTCGTCGCTTCATTCAGAAACACTGATTCAGATGGACTTTTTGACATGTCTTTCACACTTTTCTCGGGAGCCTTGACAGTGTTAACTTGGCAGTCAATGGGACAGTAAAGCTCCCGGTTTTCATCCTAATTCTTAAATTGTGTTCTGAGACACAAAGCTTTTACGGGTTTGGAACTGAGATTAATGACTATTTTCATTTTGACTCCCTTTACTCTCAAGACTACAGCACTGTAAAAAAAAAAAAAGTCTAAAAAAGTTTAAGGCAACCAGCTTCAGCAGATTTTTGATTTTCTCAACTTGTTGTTTTAAGTTTAAAACAAAAAGTTAAAACTCAGAAATCTCCTAAAAAAATAAGTTGAGAACTCCAAAATCTGTAAGCTGGTTGCCTTAAACTTTTAAGTTTGTTTAATTTTTTTTACAGTGCATAAGCCACTATGAATGCATTTAATCACCGGCGCTGGTTATAGATTGAGGTATTTGACGAGCACAGGATAGGTGGTGCCGATGTGCTTCTGGTTGTAGTGGTGACAGACGATCTCCAGCTCGTAGACGCTGAAGGAGACTTTGACTCGCTCGTTTGGAGACGTGAGGAAACACAGAGTGTACAGAGCGAACTCAAACTCAGGGCTCACGCCGATGAAGATGCTTCCTTTGGGCTTGATTCCATTCTTCCAGCTGAACTGCAGAGCCAGAATGTGCTTGTTCTCATCTGGCTGGGATTATATAAGGAAATTAGGAAAATATGAATATGCATTGAAAAGAGATTCATGTTATTAGACAGATAGACTGACTGACGTATTAGATAGAGTGAACACACAGTAGGCCTATGCCAAGTCATTTCAGGATGAATAACCACTTCAATTTCACTCTGTTTATCATAGTGATTTACTGCTTCAGAAGATTTGAAGTTGCATAAACAAGCATAAAAAAATGTAAATAAAGCTTAAAGCTTTTGGAAACAATTGACTATTATAGTATGGACCGTGTATGTTCATTATTGTTTTGCACAAGAAAGAAAATCTTATGGCTTTTGAATGACATGGAGGTGAGTAAATGATGAGTAAATATTCCTTTAATGCTAATTTAGCTATATTATTTATTTAGTATTTGTCTTCAATTTATTTTTGTTTATTAATATTGATTTATTTTGTCTTTTCTTTTCTCCTTTATTTTTCTTTCTATTTTAATTACCTCTGTTTTATTCTGTATATTACATTAATCTATTATGCTTATTAAATTGATACTTATTATTATATTAATAATAGTAATAATGATTATAATTAATTAATTTATTTTTTGTGCATATTTTATTTACGAATAAATGTAAATAAATTAATAAATAAAATATGCACAAAAATAACTAAATAATAAAATACTAATTATTATCATTAATTATAAATGTAATAAGTATAATAGATAAATATAATATACACAGGTAAATAAAAAAAAATAGAAAGAAAAATAAAGGAGGAAAAGAAAAGGAAGAAACTGTAATAAACAAAGAAATAATAAATGAATAAAACAAGCACACAGTCAAGCACTGAAGCAGGTGAATGAATGGAGCTGCTCTATACACCTGTCACGTACCTGTGGTGAGTGGCCATTCACACTGTATCCTTTGTAGTCAATGTGTCCTAGTTTCTCTTGTAAGTACAGCTGGATCCAGTTATGAAAGCCGATGACAGTACGACCTCCTCTCGTCTCTCCTACAAACACATGCTCGAACCCAGACGAGTCCGGTCTTGTGTGGAGAGAGAAACAGACAAGAAATCTTTACTCGGTATTATTAATGAAGCTCTAAATGAGGAAACTGCTTTAGAAGAACTCAAGAGTGTATGTAAAAGTTATTTGTCTGTGTGACTCATGAAACTTTCTTGAGAATAAAATTTAGCTTATATTTGTGATGTAGCATTAATAGCCTCAGATCTTTTCTTCTGTAGTGAAAATAATTCTGGAAGAAGAAAAACATGCAGAGCGGCTTCGGTCCGCTGGTTGTTGATTGGATGAAGGCAGATCTGAATGTGAGCTTTGTAAGAAAGCGGTGGTGTTATGTGCCAATGATATCTCATTAATGTTATTTAACATAATTGATTTATACATATTTAATTATGTTAACATATTTAATGTCGTTTTGCTATCTGTGCCAGCAATGACACATCTTTTCATACGCTACTTTCATAAGAGAGAGGCAGATTTTTTTCTAACAGCATAATATGATCTGCATTTCTTCTCATTTCATGTATATAGCCAACCTTGACTAAAAATAACCTTATTTCAGTTTACACTCCTTGAAAATTCATGATTGAAAAGATGTTTTGGGGGCCGTGCCATTGAGTTGAATTGAGAGTTTGAGTTGAATTGATTTGGTCAGCGAGTCAGAGAACACACACACACACACACACACACACACACACACACACACACACACACACACACACACACACACACACACACACACACACACACACACACACACACACACACCACACTCACTTTGGAAAATCATACTTCTTAAGGAACTTCTTAAGAAGTAAAATACTACTCTTAAGAGACTTCTTAAGAAGTCTAAAATATACTTAAGAGAACTTCTTAAGAATGTTTAAATAATTGCACCTGTAATTGGAATAATTGTAACATTCTTTTTAGAATTTATCTTAAAGAGACGGTTCACCCCCAAAAAAGGAAAATTCTGTCTTCCATCTTTTTTACATGCCACAGATAAAGCTGTTTGGAATGACATTGATGAGTCAGTTATGACAGAATGTTGATTTTAGGATGGACGATCTCTTTTTATGAATCGTGGCCCATCACTGTAAAAAGTGATGCTGACTTAACTTAAAAAAATTGAGGAAACCCGTTGCCTTAAAATTAAGTAAATAATATATATTTTTTAAAAAGTTAAGTGACAATTGACAATTCACTTAACTTATACTTTTTTATTATTAATTGCTTAATAATTTCAAGGCAACGGGTTTCCTCAATTTTTTTAAGTTAAATCAACTTCTCACTTTTTACAGTAATAAGAAGCCTATTTATGAAATATTGTGTGTCATCAAGCAGCACGCAGACTCAGAGTAAAACAAGCAAAGTTTCACCAAAGTAAAATATTTCATTGTGTTTGGGGCAAATATCTTCTTGAACGCTGAATTCGGAGGCTGTAGCTAACTGCTGTAATCACTGTAAAAAAAATAGTTTCAGCTTAAAATAATTTGTTACCCCGCTGACTTAAAATTTTTAGTTTATTCAACTAAAATATTCCAGTTGTCCCTTAAATTAACATTGAGTATCTTAAAATTTCAAGTTGACTAAACTAAAAATTATTTTACATGTTGAACTTTTTGAAACATTTTTTTTTACAGTGCAAATGATCTCCTGTAAGTTGTTGTGAATCCTCAGTACTCACTTACTGGATCCTCTCCTGGCGTACAGCTCAAACCAAATGTGATAGAGCTGCTTCTTGAAGTCTGCGGTGTCCTCTGGAGAGAGATGCTTCCTCACCAGATATCTGTGAGCCATCTAATATTAGGAAATATACAATTGTTGCAACTTACTATTCAGCACAGTATCTTACACTAATGGTAAGGGATCGTAGATTCATATCTCTTTTTAGATTTACTTCTATGCATAGTACTTGACAAGAAGTAAAACAGAGCCTTATGAAAATCAGAATACAGCTGAATCGCTGCTGATCAGTAATTCATCATTTTCTTACCTTCATAGTGGGGGTCTTTAGGATCGAATCCAGGAACTTGTGATTTTCCAGTTCTTCCTCTGGTGTGACAATCTCCGGTTCACCAGTAGCACTTTCATAGTTGTCCAGAAGTGAGATAAAAGCTGAAATGACACACATGCAAATATTTAAACTTTGTCTCTAAACTTGTTTAGATTCATATATTTCCAATCCTGTCATGATATATTAGATGCACTGAGCCCTGCAGGATTTGAAATGGTCTGATCAGTTTTCAAAATCTGTAGTTGCTCTTTATGTTTGTCATATTTTATTTACTTGTTAGAGAAGAAATAACCATCAAGCAGCAAGTGTTCTAACATTTCTTTTGTTACTGATCCTTAAAGGTACACTGTGCTCCCCACAGTTGCCTGTATGTGACCCTGGAGCACAAAACCAGTCATAAGGGTCAATTTTTTGAAATTGAGATGTATACATCATCTGAAAGCTGAATAAATAATCTTTCCATTGATGTATGGTTTGTTATGATAGGACAATATTTGGCTGAGATACAACTATTTGTAAATCTGGAATCTGAGGGTGCAAAAAAATCTAAATATTGAGAAAATCACCTTTAAAGTTGTTCAAATGAAGTTCTTAGCAATGCATATTACTAATCAAAAATTAAGTTTTGATATATTTACGGTAGGAAATTTACAAAATATCTTCATGGAACATGATCTTAATATCCTAATGATTTTTGTCATAAAAGAAAAATCAACAATTTTGACCCATACAATGTATTGTTGTCTATTGCTACAAATATACCTGCTTTTGTGCTCCAGGGACACATATGTTCCAAACCTTTTCACAATTTCAGTGGTTCACCGCTAGGAGGCAATCTTAATTAAACCAGTGCCTAAATGGTTTTTAGCTGATACCAGATCAGGTAAATAGTAGCAGTAGTAAGTACAGTAATTAAAGAGGTCATGACATGAGAAATCAAATTTGTCTTGATCTTCTGGAACATAAGAGTCTTTGCACCATTAAAACATCCTGCAAGTTTAATAGCTTAAAACATGCTCCTCATTATAAACAAAGCGTTTATTTAATCGAGCTCCAAAAACGGCTTGTTTGGATCCGAGGGGCAAGATGACATCACCTGGACACAAACATTTGCATAAACACGCCTCCAGAGCAAGTCATCAACATAGGCCCCGCCCACTGGCATTCAGTCGCTAACAGCTGACACGTGATCACGCTGAACGCGTCAGAATCAAATATAAATCACTATCTCGTCTGCACTGGATACAGTAAACAGATATGAGTCTGTCGTCAGCACAAATGCAGTGAAAGATGGTTTGGTTTAAACAGCTCGTTCACGTCTCTGTACAGATATCAGAAGGATCCCAGCGTAAGGAACAAGTGGATAGTTTATTTTAATGGTAATCGAGGCACAGAGTCATGAAGAAAGATGAAGCAGAACTAGATCTGACTGCAGCTGCAGCACAAACCATAAGTAAATGATTTGTAAGGAAATTACCATTTTATTTTGATCATGTTGTCAAACACTCAATATTGAGGGGTGTTGATACTGTTTCCTATGCAGTGACGTCAGCCAATCAGAACAGCAGCTGATTACTGATGAGCCTTAAAGGACACGCCCCTTAAAAACAGATGTTTCAGAGAGAGGCTCAGAATGAGGGATGAAAATGATCATTTTTCCACATATTTATTTGATTATTTGTTTTTTTGGGGGGTCAACATTTTTTATTACATTATAAGTAAACCTCAAGGAGCATATTAAAATAATAAAAAAATCCATGTCATGACCCCTTTAATTGTCTTTTATTGGACTAATTAGCCAATCCCTCCATAAAACACACAAAAAAGTGTGCAAATGAAAAAAATATATAAAAAATTGGTGTTTTGAGTGTATCAATCAGCAATTGGTTCAGTTGATTCATAGTTTTGTAAAGTTTGAAAGTGTCTACCATCTTCCACCAGAGAGTCCTCCTCATTTGCATAAAGTTAAACTTCTCACTCAAAGCCTGAAGCTCTCATTAAAAATGAATGGGATGAGGTCGCTATGTCAGTTATGTGTGGAAGGGGCAAGAACACGGTTTAAACCCAGATTTTCTTTGGACTTGTATTTTTTTCAGGAAAGTCTTCCACAGTCTACCTTTAAATAATCAAAATGTTACACATCAGCTTATTTCTTACCCAAGAAAGTCTCCTTTTTGAAAATGTTTTCATCAACAAATGTGAACAAAGGCATCCCTGCTCTGTCACTGTCCTCGGCTAAACCTGCCAGATCACCCGCTTTACCCTGCCACACAAAACAGAAGATATTTTCAGGGGTTTTCATGCATGCCTGCCATAACTTTAGACAGGGAGTTAATCACCAAATCTGAACAATAATAATAATAACTGTTTCAATTGATGGTTAGTATGTAAATGTTGTGTATGTTAACATGATTAGTAAGTACAGCTACAGTTAATAAACTTACTGCAGTCAATTAGTTGTGATTAAATCATATAATGGTAACACTTTACAATACGGTGTCATTTGTTAACATTAGTTAACATGAACAAACAATGAACAATGCATTTATTACACTATTTATTCATCTTTGTTAATGTCAGTTAATGAAAATACAGTTGTTCATTGTTTGTTAATGTTAACAAACACAACTTGTGATTTTAATAATGCTGAAATGAACATTAAGTAAGATTAATAAATGCTGTAGAAGTATTGTTCATTTTTAGTTCATGTTACTAATGTTGTTAACTAATGAACCTCATTGTAAAGTGTTACTCATGTGGAACGGTATAGTAAGCATTCAAGTTTAAGTGTCATTGTGAATGGTTTTCTAAACACAGCACTGAAGAACAATGCTCATCTCAGTTTGTGTGCGCTCTCTCTGACCTTATGACCTTAGGTCAACAAACATAGAAGAGCAAATCAATGGCACTTTATTAGAGTCAAATGTAAAGGACACTGATAAAAATGATTTTGTGCTGAAGTAAATACTACATAAAAACAAATGTAATTTCTACATTAAATAATTTAGGCAAGAATTATATTAGTACTCAATTTAAGCTTGTAGAAATTAAAGTTTGAACTTATAAGCATATTTTACTTGGAATTGTTTATGTTTACAAGGATTCTTTAAGTAAATATCAAAGTTATGATCCTGTTGTTCCCATCATGCACTTGGGCATGAATAATTAAAGTTAAATTTGTTACTGTTTTTGAGTTATATTTACACTGTTTTATGGTTGCTTTTGTTGTGAGGTTTAGTAACTTATGTTTTGTGACATCTGGAGTTGATTTTCTACTCAAAATGACCCATTCATACTCAAACACTATCCACTGATTGTCATTGTGTACCAAGTATTGAGGTCTCTGTGTTCATTTGAGTGGACATATTATCTTAAAAAGATAACAAGCTGTTTACTTACATGTTTGTGAGTGAATCACATGCTTTAATAGCATGGTTGAATCGATCGAGTACATTTTAGAAGCCATGACTGAGTGAAATGTACTTAAGTATTGCAGATCTAAATTAAAATAATTAAGTAAAAATGACTCATTAAACTCTAACTGGCCATGTTAAATTTACTTATTTCCTCTAATAAGTTTTACCCAACTTAGTTAAGTAGATTTTCCTTAATTCAATACTTACATTTTACTTAAAATATACAGTATGTGTGCAAAAACTTGCCAAATAGAAATGAAGTAAATCTCACTTATTGTTTTTTTCAGTGGCTGTAACAGAAAGCAGGTGTTAGCTATTCTTCAGAGTTAACTCTTTATCATTGATCTATTTCTAGTGAACCTGTAAAATAATACACACAAGGAAAATGTGAGAATTACCTGCAGAGATATGTGATAATCTTTCCCAGGTCTGAGTCGATTGACGTCATTGTCCCAGAGCTCCTGAATCACAGCTGAGAGCTCTCCATCACCTTCAATCATTTCTTCTTTCTGTGTTAATTCCTAAGGATTCACTACAGGTGTTAAAATATACTTTTACATTTGAACTGAACTGAAAACATTAAACAAAGCTGATTTTGATATGCAAATAGTCTTAATTTATATAGGGCGACAATAGATTCAATAAATATATCAAATCAAAGAAAATAAATCAAGCATTATTTGGTAACACTTTATTTTGATGGTCCCTTTTTGAGCATTCTGTTGACTATAAGTAACTTTGCACCTACATGACTCTCATTAGAGTATTATTTGACTGTCTGATTAATATCGGCTAACTCTTTATAGTGATAGTCTCCCAACAGATTTTCTACTGACTATAAGTAACTTTTCAAGTACATGCCAACTTATTCTAACCTTGAACCTACCAGTCTACTAATACTGTACTAACACTCTAATGATATGTTACTTGTAGTCAACAGAATGTGTTAAAGGGACCATCAAAATAAACTGAAACCCATTATTTTTTTAGACTAATACATTTCTAAACATCACGTTCTGAACTGAAACTTGACAGCTATTCAATATATCAAAAATACCTGTATCCACTGACCTGCTCCTCTCAGCGATATGGGTTAGCAGTATATTGTTTTCTCAATGGTGTCGCTGCACATGGACTGGTTGGTAAGATGCACGGCCTTCCCACATCATGAGAGAGAGCCTATTCTAAAGGGTTAGCCGGTGTCAGCAACTCTAGCCAAAGGGATTACAGCATGTTGAATGTGCTTCTACAGTGCAGACGAGTGCTTTGTGTTTGTTTTCCTGAGGTATTGTCTCATTACCTGATGCTGTGTACCTTCTTCTAAAGCCTGACCCAACCCCCAAAACACTTTCATGCTTCATTTCATATTCAAGCGAGTGTCTATCAGTCACACAGGGCTTTGGTGAAATTAACATAGTGTTTCAGCTTATTCTTCTTCATTTATTTTGGTCATATTTATCACATAAAAGTACAGTTATAACAGGAAATGATTGGAAGAATAGGAGCCATTAGGATCCTTGAAATCTTGTAGAAAAGGTTCTCTATATAATTTAAGCAGTAAGATATGAGAGGGAATGCTGTGTTGTGATTATGGCCACTGCTCAAAGCAAGGGACATTAATGACACAAACAATGAAATACCTGCAACCTATTAGAGCCATTCTTCAGTACGACCGGAAAACAAGAGGCAGTGAAATATTGTAAAATAATCTGAACTATTAGAATGTGTCTAGCCTGATATAATTAACATCTGTGTTTGTAAAGACTGGACACGGGTTTTTTTGTGACCACTTGCTGTTTCTCTCCCTGTAGTATCTCTGTGGGTCAAACTTTATTTTAAGGTCCAATTCTCACTATTAACTATGACTTTTGCCCTTAATAAACTCCTACTTTGCTACTTATTAATAGTTAGTAAGGTATTTGTGTGGGGTGGTCTAATGCTATTTCATAGATTCTGAGATATTTACACCGTTAAAGAGTTGTATTCTCATGCTTAACATGACCAAAGTTTAAACAATGATTTGGACGTGTGACAGAGTATCTATACGTTTGTGTTTAGTTGTTGTTGTTCTGTTTTGCATACTTTGAGACGTGCAACGTTGCCCTATGCTTGTCTTGTGCTTCAGTGTGATGATCTGAATCAAGAAAAAAAAAAAGTAATGCAATTGTCAATTTTATTTATATAGCACTATTAAACACAACCATGGGTTGACCAATGTGCTGCACAATAAAAACATTTCGATAAGACAGTACAAAATAATAACTAAAAGAAACAGTACAGTAGAAAGTTCTCATTGATAAAACACCAAATCAAAAAGTTTTCAGCATGGATTTAAAAGTAAAGTAATGCATTGCTTTCCATAAAAAGTAACTAAATAATGCAATTAGCTCCTTTTTTATGGAGTAATACTGTAATGTATTACTTTTAGAAGTCACCTTGTGAAGTGCAAGAAGAAAACTGATTGGAGCAAACCAAGAATATATATATATATATATATATTTTATTTATAAGGACAACACACATTAATCAACATTTCTGTAAATGTGCCAATATTTAGCCAGTCGGCTAATTTTCAACAGCAGTCCTTTGGCAAGATGTTTCAAAACCCTTTAAAATGATCAAGAACACTAAACAAAGCATCATGACAACAATACTAACACTGACAACAATCACACAATCAGCCATACAAGCACATAAAGCGACAACACACAACCTTCAGTAGGTATATGTAAGCATGCTGAAAAACATCAATCATACATGAAGCACAAAAGTCTCCAACATTAATAAAACATTAATAAAATAATCCAAAACATACATTTAGCCACCTGCCAGCGAGTAAAGGTCATGGAACAAATTAACAGCGGATTCAATAATACCAACAATAATAGTAAAACGAGCAGTAAGATTTATAAATTAAAAATGATCACATGTCTGTTTATTTAACAACCAGGCTTTAAGACTTTGTCTAAAGGAATGATATATGGTACACTTTCTTAATTCAGTTGGAAGTGTATTCCACGACTGAGAAGCTCTTACAGAAAAGCATGATTGACTAAAGGAGGTGGACCTGAAAGGAATATCTGTGTTAGACCAAACAACAAGTCCCATGAGCATTATTTCTTTATATATTTTGCATTGTCTTGTTATTTGAGAGATTTAGTTGAGCAGCGTGAGACGGAGCAAATGTGTGAGAGTTATCAAACCTGATTTAATGGTAAGTTATTATAGCTTGAACTGTAACCGGTGACAAGAACAATACAATCAAATAATCAACTAACTGAGCAATTATCTAAAACTTTTCTTAAAGGGATAGTTCACCCAAAAATGAAAATGCTGTCATCATTTACTCACCATCAAGTTGTTTCAAAACTGTATGATCTTTTTTCCTCTGTTGGGAAAAAAAGTATGTTCTGGTCAGTTTCTGATTATAGTTGATCATAGCTTTCTTTCTTTCTTTCACTTGTGGGACTATGTATGCTTGTATTTATGTATTTACATGTAATTGCATAATTCATTAAAGAGAAGTGTCTTGTGGTTTGTGAGTAGTACTTCATGTCATAAAGCATGACTACAGTGCCATCTAGTGATTTGTAAGATTTAGTGCAGAGATGAAGCTCCAGTAATGTTGTTTTATTCTGTAGCGCACAAATAACACTAACAATATCTTCTTTGTATGTATATATGCATGTATAGTTTATGTTTATCTTTCATGGGGGAATTCATGCCAACATAAGCCAATATCAGTAAGTGTAATCAAATATAGTTATAGTTCAATAGCAGTCAGTGCAGTCTTGTGCAATGCTTATCACACATTTTAAGTCATTTAATAGCAAGCATACTTTTTCAGAAGATTACAACTTATCAAATTGAACAAATTTTCCTCAACAGCAGAAGTTATTACTGAAGAGCAGTATTACTGTCATATATGTGTCCCTGGAGCACAAAAGCAGTCATAAGTAACACAGGTATATTTGTAGCAATAGACAACAATACATTGTATGAGTCAAAATTATCCATTTTTCTTTTATGACAAAAATCATTAGGATATTAAGATCATGTTCCATGAAGATATTTAGTAAATTTCCTACCGTAAATATATCAAAACTTAATTATTGATTAGTAAT
The DNA here is from genome assembly GCA_027422415.1 of Schizothorax lantsangensis. Lineage (NCBI taxonomy): Eukaryota > Metazoa > Chordata > Actinopteri > Cypriniformes > Cyprinidae > Schizothorax > Schizothorax lantsangensis. The sequence continues at coordinate 1,955,048 of CM049859.1, forward strand.
ATGCATTGCTAAGAACTTCATTTGAACAACTTTAAAGATGATTTTCTCAATATTTAGATTTTTTTGCACCCTCAGATTCCAGATTTTCAGATATTGTCCTATCATAACAAACCATACATCAATGGAAATATTATTTATTCAGCTTTCAGATGATGTATATAAATGTCAATTTCTAAAAATGGACTCTTATGACTGGTTTTGTGCTCCAGGGTCACATCTCTAAAACATGTAAAGTTAGCAGAACTACTACTTTTATCCACTTGGTGGAGCAAATCTTCTGTACATCGCCAGAATGACCTTGCTGATTTATTAGCTTGAGAAATGCAGCTGTAGTTTCCAATACTGTTGAATGACAGAGCATGTCCTGCAGCAATGGATGAGAGCTGTCCAGAAGATGACATTGATCAATGTGATAGAATTATGGTCAAACTTCAGCAGAATTCACGCAGTCGTTGTCTATCATAAATCATCATTTTCTGATTGAATGAAATATAATCAAATTATTAGTAACTTTTTTTTGAAGCAAGCGAAGGTCAGTGTTTTTATGTGTTCTCAGATTTGCCTTGCAGTCGTGCTCCTGTAGAGAGCAGTAAGAGTTTGTATTCTTCTCCTTGTGGTCTGATCCTGCTCCGTTACACACTGCTGACAAACCCTGGCAGTCAAATACACAGAATACGGAAGAGGGATTTTAAAATTCTTCTCAAGTCAACAGCCAGTGGGCCAAAAAATGTTGCAAGCCGAGTGATAATCAGTCAAGGTCACGGCGTTTTGGATGAATTATAGAACAGGCTGTAAAACTGGGTGTGGGAACTGTTTAACATGGATGGGGAACACTACATTTAGATGAGGGGTTAGAGCCGAATCTCTTGTGGATGTTATCAAATCAGATACTGCTGCATTAACATGATTTATATTGACATTGGGCATGGTCTTTATGTCTTTATTTGAAGATTTGAAATTAACAGGTTTATTGCATTTAAATTTCTATTTTTTTTTAGGTTGTGCATCAAGCATCCAAGTGAATAATTGCAGTATAAACCACCACAGTTTTTCATTATAAGAGTATTAATGGAAAATAACTTGTAAGTGTGTTTTACATCATGTATATACAATGAATTCAATTAAAGACATAGTCCACCCATAATTTTTTTTTAAAAACAATTCTGTCCAAATGCATTTCTGTCCTCTGTGGAACACAAAAGACGACATTTTAACAATATTGGAAGACATTGACTGACACTGAATGTGTCACTGTGTGTAAAGATTCACTTGATGTAAGTGGATAGTTGTTCAATTTTCTTTTATAGGAGCTGGGACAAACACGACATGAAATTCAATGGAAACAGCAGGTCCTTATACACAAGAGACTGTACCTCGCTTTAGTTTCATACGGATTACATAATCAGAGAATACTCGTTTTCAAATTAGAATTCGTTCATTTAAAAGTAGACACTTCAAGCTTTCTATAGACATATTTCTCATGTCTCTGTGTCAAGGATTCAGAATCAGAATCAGAATGAGCTTTATTGTTTTGTATGTACAGGTATATTATGTGCAATTGAAATGTAGACGAATGTGTTTTAGATAAATAAGTGTATAAGTGTATAAATAGTGTGTGTACCATAATTATTGTCAAGTGTTCATGAGATGGATTGCTCGGGGGAAGTGTTTGTGATGTGTAGAAAGTTGCTCACGGAGACCGAGACGGCAGAAAGCGCTCCTTGTTTGTTTTGTTTATTTCACAAAAGCACAATGTTTTGTTGTTATTGTCAGTGTGCACACATAAAAGCAGGCCTTTTTAGATTCGATTGATTTTAGTCTTATCTGTATCTGAGTATTTAAGGTTTCTCTGTGAATCAGGAAAAACTGAAAGTGAACGCGCCGGCGTGCAGAGGGTTATCTTTAGACTGTAAATTTAGATTTCAATATTGATTTTAGAACTGTTGAAATTATTTACAGTATGTATCGCAAGTACTTTATAAGTAACTGTAAATAAATGACCTAAAATTAACAGTAATCCCTTACTTTACTTTTTCAGTGGATAAGTAATTTAATTACAGTAACACCCAACACTGTGCACAACCTTCTCTCTGCCTGCTGGAAAATACTCTTAAAGGGATAGTGCACCCAAAAATGTAAATTTGCTGTAACTTTCTTCATGCCTCTCTCCTCACGGTTGGCCATTAAAACACTGTTTCCCTCTGAAGGTTGTGAAAGGTGAACCTCTGACCCTCCGGTTATAGAGTTTGGCATGATGTGTCTGTTCTTTGGGAGTGTGTTTCTGGGCAATTTCTGCAGTTGTGCTCAGAAGTCATGGTCGCTGAACACTCAATCATCTCAAAGGACACGATGTCTGCTTTTGGCCTCAGGATATGCTGGAACATAAGAAGCCAATCCAGTCGTTTCATGTACAGTAAAAATGTAACTGAACGTCTTTAGAAGCTGTGGTCACCTCACACTGTATTTTATGTTCCCGAGAGTCCTATTAAATCATTCATTAAAACATTAAGGCTGGTGCTGTAGTGTGTGATTTTTGAAGGCCAGCCATCTGAAGCAAGTTCTAGTGATTTTAATTTCAAAGTTTTCATCTGACTTTGAGTGTTTTAAGATTGAAGTCATTTTAAAAGCTCAAAGTGTGAAGGTTTTCAGGCCATTCAGTAGAGCTGCCCGGTTAATCGTTAAAAGATTGTGATCTTGATTCAAACACCCACACAATCTTATACATGACAACAATTGATCTGTGTCTATTAAACCTTAGAGAGAGTCATACATTCAGTTCTGTGTTTGAGCAGATCATGGTTAGGTAAGAAACAGCATCACAAACAGTTTTATCAACCACACAGTGTTATTTCTTATGTCTTACAATCATTCATATTATCACAGAAGTACTGGGATATAAATGTATGGATATAAACACTGATGTCTATGGTGGCGATCAAAATAGAGCAAATCACCTTGTGAAAGTACTTGGCGCTTGAAATAATATTTGTGTTGATAAGAGACTGTTAAAAAATGTATTTGTTATTGAATCATTCATTCAAGAGATTCGTTCAAAACCGCTGATTCATCCAGTAATGAAACAAGTGAAGTATTTATGAGTGAGTCATTGAATCATTCATTCAAGAGATTCGTTCAAAACCGAGATTCATCCAGTAATGATTCATCCAGTAATGAAACAAGTGAAGTATTTATGAGTGAGTCATTGAATCATTCAAAGAGATTCAAAACCGCTGATTCATCCAGAATGAAACAAGTGAAGTATTTATGAGTGAGTCATTGAATTCAAAACCGCTGATTCATCCAGTAATGAAACAAGTGAAGTATTTATGAGTGAGTCATTGAATCATTAATTCAAGAGATTCGTTCAAAACCGCTGATTCATCCATTAATGAAACAAGTGAAGTATTTATGAGTGAGTCATTGAATCATTAATTCAAGAGATTCGTTCAAATGCTGATTCATCCAGTAATGAAACAAGTGAAGTATTTATGAGTGAGTCATTGAATCATTCATTCAAGAGATTCGTTCAAAACCGCTGATTCATCCAGTAATGAAACAAGTGAAGTATTTATGAGTGAGTCATTGAATCATTCATTCAAGAGATTCGTTCAAAACCGCTGATTCATCCAGTAATGAAACAAGTGAAGTATTTATGAGTGAGTCATTGAATCATTCATTCAAGAGATTCGTTCAAAACCGCTGATTCATCCAGTAATGAAACAAGTGAAGTATTTATGAGTGAGTCATTGAATCATTCATTCAAGGGATTCGTTCAAAACCGCTGATTCATCCAGTAATGAAACAAGTGAAGTATTTATGAGTGAGTCATTGAATCATTCACTCAAGAGATTCGTTCAAAACCGCTGATTCATCTATTCACAAGACAAGCTGATTCATAGTGAGTGAAGTCATTGAATCATTCATTCAAGAGATTCATTGAATCATTCAAAACCGCTGATTCATCCAGTAATGAAACAAGTGAAGTATTTATGAGTGAGTCATTGAATCATTCAATTCAAGCTGATTCATCCAGTTCAAGTGAAGCTGATTCATCCAGTGAGTGAAGTCATTGAATCATTCAAAGAGATTCGAAGCTGATTCATCCATGAGTGAGTCATTGAATCATTCAAAGAGATTCGTTCAAGCTGATTCATCCAGTAATGAAACAAGTGAAGTATTTATGAGTGAGTCATTGAATCATTCACTCAAGCTGAGTATTCATTGTTCAAAACCGCTGATTCATCCAGTAATGAAACAAGTGAAGTATTTATGAGTGAGTCATTGAATCATTCACAAGCTGATTCATCCAGTAATGAAACAAGTGAAGTATTTATGAGTGAGTCATTGAATCATTCATTCAAGAGATTCGTTCAAAACCGCTGATTCATCCAGTAATGAAACAAGTGAAGTATTTATGAGTGAGTCATTGAATCATTCACTCAAGAGATTCGTTCAAAACCGCTGATTCATCCAGTAATGAAACAAGTGAAGTATTTATGAGTGAGTCATTGAATCATTCAAACCAAGAGATTCAAATTCAATTAAAGCTGATTCATCCAGTAATGAAACAAGTGAAGTATTTATGAGTGAGTCATTGAATCATTCACTTTCGTTCAAAACCGCTGATTCATCCAGTAATGAAACAAGTGAAGTATTTATGAGTGAGTCATTGAATCATTCACTCAAGTTTTCATGATTCATCCAGTAATGAAACAAGTGAAGTATTTATGAGTGAGTCATTGAATCATAATTCATGGTTTGCTTTGTTAAAAATTCATCCAGTAATGAAACAAGTGAAGTATTTATGAGTGAGTCATTGAATTTTTCATGGTCACCTTCAATTCCTGATTCATCCCACAGTTAAAATGCCATTGAATCATGAATTTCCTTTCCGCCTGGCCACGAAACAGTGATCCTGCCCAGCCATGGCAAAGGGTCCGGACGGCCCCTCCGCATGGCCCAGTGGCGTTGTCTGCTTAGTTGAGCCCGCCCAGAGAATATGCACCTGTCCAGCTCTTAATGGTCCTCCACGTTTTAATGATTTGTATTGAAATACTCTGATTGGTTAGCTGGCCCAGTGTGTTGTGATTGGCTAAACCGCCTCTAGTGCGCGTCTAAACGTCCCGCCCCTCTCCTCAGCAGCATGTTGAATTGTAAACAGTGGCGTTGTCTATAATGCTTATCAATTTGAGCCCGATTGAGACCCAGAGATATTAATGAAGAGGAACCTGTGCAAGCACGGCTCTTAATGGTATGATTTTTGTTTGTTGTTGTTTCATACTTTTTAATACGCTGTTATTTGTAAGTGCTACTGCTTCTGTTAGCTTCTAATATACGGTTTTATCCTGATCAAAGCTTTAATACAGCAGAATATATGATTGTGTTGTAGCATTTTTGTAAAGTAATTGTTTATTTTGCATGTTAACTGTATCAGAAAAAAATAATGCTGATGTTTGTCAATCTTGTGCAGTCAATAATATGCCGTATTTACATAGAAAAAGCTGTTTTGTCTCTTAACCTTGACCCAGTATGTGAATAAAACACCAGTATTTGCTCTGAAATACTTTACACCAAATACTGTTTTGGTCATTTGCTCACCAGTATTTCGTTATTAATATTGTACTGTAATGCATTCACAATAGTCTCTGATACTTCTTCTCATTTAAGAAATATATCCATACACCTTATAAATGCAATATTTTATTGAAAAAATCCACAGCTCTGTGCTTTTCCTTTAAGAAAAGGATTTCAGTACATATAATAATATAATGCAAACCCTTACATGAAGTCATCAGTGTCCTTTTAGTACACTACTCAATAAATATATAGATATGCTGAACAGCTGAGAGCTTATTTTCAATCTTTTTTTTGCTTTGCAGCTTGTCATTAATGCTATAGAAGCATGATAAATGATTTAGTGTTTCCCACAGGCAGTAAAGTATGTAACAATATTTATTATTTACATGTGCTCTTCACAAATGTTGTATTTGTTACTAAAACACTTTCAATTTGTGAGGTTTATCCATTTATACATCTGGTTATATTTGTGCAATGAGTAAGAAAAGAAATCAAAATATCATCGATGATGATCGATGATAACAAGTTCAGACTTTAATAATGCTTTATCCATATGAATATTTTTCTGTGCAAACCCAAACAATCACCTGCCGCTTATAAGTGAAATTATACAATATAAAACCTTTGAACAATTTAGATCATGTTTGGAAGATACAATTAGCAATAAAGCTCAGTTACAATTATTGTACTGAACAAACAAGATAAAAGAAAAAAGATACCACATTAGATCAGATTTGATAAATTTACTTGAGAAACAAA
>CM049859.1:1963883-2138883 GCA_027422415.1 Schizothorax lantsangensis
CGCTCCACATTCACACAGTTTCTATTGCTACCACATCCATGTGTCCTACAGTAAATAATGAACTGTACATTGTCTAGGTGATATCTCTGAGCTGTGGCTGTTGATGTTCAGGAACAACATCCAGAATAACTACTCAAAGAAGAAACAATTGTGATTATTATAGTGTAGGTGGCACACAAACAGCAAACGGCTGATCGTAGAGTTGATATTTCTCAAAAGAGGATTTTCAGAAGACATCTAATTTTAATACGAGTATAAACAAATCCAAAATTAACCATGCTCAAGTGTATGATGCAAAAATATCAAGATGCATACATAGCCACAAAATGCAAAATCGTACCGTATGCTCGTTTGTTCGGCTGGAAGGTTAATGCATAGGGATTGAAATCAAACTGTATACAGGTCTAGATTATGTATTACTGATGTAACCAGAAACATTTTGCTTATGTCATTTCTGCTACCAAACAGTTGCACAAAAAGCATTGATTTGAACTGCAGCAGTGGAGAACAAAACTATCTATACGTCTGATTATACCTTCATACTTTGGCACATCTTAGATTTCTGTCCACAGTGTTTTAGTTGCATCTGTTTTGGTGATTTATACATGTATTTATAACACTTGAGCAGTGGTGCCCAACACCAAACATAACTATATCACAGGCATAGTTACTAACCTGGGGTGAGATTTCTAAAGTTGATGGGTTATTAAAATTAAAGTTGGTTGTGCTTGCATGTTGCATTTTATTAATGATAGTTTGTATTTTTTCCCCATGTATGCATGTTTATGTTCTATCTAAAGATAATATTTACTACATGCATGCATGTCATTTGCTAAACGCAACGAAACTGAAGCCGAGTAACACACACATTAACATATCCATCTACAGATTATTTACTAAATTCATTTTTTTCTACTGAAATGTATAGTATTGAGTGCAATGGTGACCCTCCTCCTACGTTTGAGCCCAATTTATTATTAAAACATAAATAATACATGAACCAAAAATAAAAAAGCATAGACATTTTGTTTGACAGCATCCGAAAAACCTAAGACGGTGCTGGTAAACGTTTTAAACCATCTTAGTTCAAACTAAATAAATAATAACAATAATAATAAAATAGGGTAAAATATGACCATAGTAGAGTAGAGTATGTATTATCAGAATACTCACCCCAGCAAGAGGTGTATATTGTATATATATCCAAGAATAGAAAGGAGGCTCATACCGATACCCAAAATGATACGAAAAATTGAATACAGTACTTATTTATACATGTAACAATATCGTTGTGCATTTACTGTATAAATGACTGACATCTAATAGTGGCAAGAAATGATGTAAATGTATCCAGTTAAGTTTTCCTGACCCTTTTTTGCTTTTTATTAATTGATGACAATAGAAGACTTGCTAATTTTTTGGCCTAAAAGGTGCATGCAGTATGATGTATATCACTACATTATACAGTATTCATCTATTTACAACATTTGTACAGGTGACCGTACGTTTCACCAGCCGTGACCACACATGAAAAACCGCAAGGTTACAAATGGCATAAACACTTCAATTTTTACATTTGCGCTTTAGAATGCACAAGTAATAAGAGCGTATACAAATAAATCCTCGGACACATTTGTTAATATTGGATTGCTTGCTTTTACCTCACATAGGCCTGACAGCCATGCATTTGAAGAAGGTTCCCAAAATCTCGTTAGTGCTTACTCGTTAGGGGCTATGTAGGCATGCATTACTCAGATCTCCTGCTGTGTGCTCTACATGATTCTGGAAATTTCAGGAATAATCTTACAGATGCAGGTTTTCACTGACTGCCCCTTTTGCGCTTTTTTGTTTTCTTTTTTTTTTGCTACAACTTTTGCTTTATGCACAAGATATACTTCCTAGAAAAAGATGTAAACAGAGACAAAACAACAATTCCACATTACATAAATGCAAAAAAAAAAAAAATTCTAAAATGCGCACTTTTGAAAAGAAAACAAAAACATTACGTAGACTGGAAAAACAACAACAACACAATGCAACTTAAATGTTTTCAGTGGGTTCACGTTTCCAAGAAAGACATAAAATAAGGCCAACCAACTATTTTAAAGATAGAGATAGGAAAGCCAGTAAAATATGTTGAATAGACCAAATGCAGTAGGAAATAAGATGCGGGCGTAAGTGTCTATCTCAGTGACCCGGATGTGCAAACGGCCGTGCCGCCACGCTCCTGAGCGACAGTCCTCAAAGCAGCAGAAGAAGCTGGAGCAGTCCTTCCCATCCAGACACTCGTACCCGTACTCCTCGTCCCGCTCATGCATGTGGGTGGCGTTGTTCATCTGGATGGCGGTGGCTGAGCGCGGGCGAATGTCTACAGTGGGGGCCTGCTTTTAGAAGAGAACACAAAATCAGCAAGAGTCCCATCAAACACACGGGACATCTCGACCAGCTGTCAGGGGCTGCGTTCAAACGTCTCTCAGTGGATACTTTGCACCTAATATTGCAGGTAGAATGCATTAAATGATGTGCAACTGCAATAAAAACAGGCTTCTTGATTTCTTTAAATAGTAAATTATATTACATATGTATTATGGGTGTTCATTGCACATTTATCTGTCTGTGTTTTATATTGTTGTGCAATGATTATATTACACTAGTATATGCACCATGCAAAAATAAAGCATAACTGCATCATTTACTTACTAGAATGGGTCCCACTTTTTATTAAGTGGCTTTAACTACTATGTGCATTTACATTTAGTCATTTAGCAGACGCTTTTATCCAAAGTGACTTACAAATGAGGACAATAGAAGCAATCAAAATCAACAAAACAGCAATGATATACAAGTGCTATAACAAGTCTCAGTTAGCTTAACACAGTACATGCAGCAAGGTTTTTTATTTATTATATAATAAATAAAAAGAAAACGGATCGAATAGAAAAAGAATAGAGCAAGCTAGTGTTAGAGGTGTTTTGCTTTTGTTAATTGTATAATAAATAAAAAGAAAACAAAAAGATAAAATACAAAAAGATTTGAGAAGCTAGTGTTAGTTTTTTTTTTAAAGAAAACAAGCAGTTAGTAAATGAATAGAGTGCACGTCTAAAAGGGTCATGGTTTTTATTTGTTATTTTTTTTAAGAATAGAATTAGAATAGAGAGTGCTAGAGTTCGAGGGTCAAATAAAGATGGAAGAGATGTGTTTTTAGTACATTTTCATGTACATACATCAGCAAATTAATGCAATGTACTTATTTTGTTCATATTGTATTGCAAAACACTTTCGCTGCTATTGAGGTGCGATACGGGTAGGTTAGGGACAGGATGGGTAGATTAAGGGTAGGTTAAGGTGTAAGAGATGGGTCGACAGTGTAATTATAAATGTAATTACAGAAATTAATTACAGATGTAATTACATGCAAGTATTTTTAAAAATATAAGTACAAACATGTATGTACACAATAAGTGCATTGTACCAAACGTGACCCTGGACCACAAAACCAGTCAGAAGGGTCAATTTTTCAAAATTGGGATTTATACATCATATGAAAGCTGCAAAAATATGCTTTCCATTGATGTATGGTTTGTTATGATAGGACAATATTTGTCTGAGAATATTTGTAAATCTGGAATCTGAGGGTGCAAAAAAATCTAAATATTGAGAAAATCACCTTTAAAGTTGTTCAAATGAAGTCCTTAGCAATGCATATTACTAATCAAAAATTAAGTTTTGATATATTTACAGTAGGAAATTTACAAAATATTTTCATGGAACATGATCTTTACTTTAATATCCTAATGATTTTTGGCATAAAAGAAAAATGTATCATTTTGACCCATACCATGTATTGTTGTCTATTGCTACAAACATACCCCAGTGACTTAAGACTGGTTTTGTGCTCCAGGGTCACAAATGATTAATTTAAATGCAAGTACATAGTAGTTAAGGCCACTTAATATAAAGTGGGACCCTAGAAGTCACTACAGCAACGTTTCCCATGTGAGACCACATGGCTCTGTCTAACATGGTACTAAGTGTCAACACAGAACAGCGAAATAATTAGGTATTAATATACTTTCAGTCTTATATATCAGCCAGCAACAGTACTAAAACATAAGTCTAAAAATGCAATTGCGATACACAAATGTTATGAGACCTCCATGTAAATATTTCCCATTAAAACCAAGAGAAATAGAATCATTGGGACATATCCACATTGATTTCACAATCATTTTGCCCAGCACTGGAAGAGTGCTTCAAATCCCTTTGAAAAACGAAGCACGACCAGCTGTTCACGCTGGCTTCTCCGGGTGCACATTATGTAGCATTTAGGACAGAGCCACCTGAGGTTGTGCGGAAACGGGTCACGTGACTCGCTTCTCAAAGGGTTTCACAGAAGCGTTTGGAAAGCACGAGAGCACAAATAGCCTGCCATGTGGAAAGAAACAAATACAGTGGAATTCACAGCTTTAACTGAATGAAATACGACAACCTTCAAAGAGAAAGTGCCTCTCCTGTCTTACATTATTTATCTACATTTATGATTTTATTTTTGTTTTTAACTGTGGTTCTCAACTGGTGGGCTGTGAGACAAAAATAGGTTGTACATCTGAAAGGATCGCAGGGGGAAAACAATAAGCATATTAATATGTAATATGAAAAAACAACTACATAATCATATACAATTTTCCATTTGATTAAAATAACTTTTTTTGGGGGGGGGGGGGGGGGGGGGGGGGGGTGGTTGCATTGCTCATTCAGAATAGCCTACTAGAAATTCATAATTAGAACAAGGTTAAGAACGAATTTATGTGCATACTCACATGTTGTGAATTTGTCATTTGTCATTTGTGTAGAAACATGAATAATATGTCAAATTATTAAAAATCAAGGTCCTGAAGCAAAACTAGTTGAGAACCACTGGTATAGTCTTCACATTTATCTAATTTCCTCTTTTCCGAATTCTTGAGAACTATCTTTTAATCCTTAATAGAAGCTAAATGTAGGCCTGTGCCCTCATGCACATTGACTTTTAAAAGATAACTACGTCTAAATCTGCCAAAGCCATCAGGCTCATGCTCTTTAATTGGGATTAAGCTAATCAGTGTGGTTGTCTATTTCAAGCTGTTAAGGCTCTGCTGACTATTTCTGTCAGGTTTAAAGCCTCAAACACGCAGAGGAGGAGGAAGGCGGCCACTTGTTAATTAAAAGAATGATGCAAGTTTTTGTTGTTTAATTGCATTAAAGTAAAATAAGAGGCGAGTGTGCCCCACTGCTTTTCACAGCACAGGAGGTTCAGTGCTAAACTTACTAGATGTTAGTGCAGTGAATCTAAAGACCAGACACAAGAGCAGTGTGGTTGCGCAGAATGCAGAAACATGCATGATTAGTGAACTTTACATGAGCAATATACCTTTGAGGAAAAGAGCCGCAGGAGCTTTTGTCCACACAGGAAACAAAAACATATTAGAAATTGAAACAAACAAATACAAACAAACCAACAATAACAACAACATAAAACGAACATACAGTATAATGAAAAAAAAGACTCTGAAAGTGGAAAGAGAACAAATTACTGCAACCTCACACATATACATAGACACAGAGGAAGGGTGTGCAAGGCTGCATATATTAACAGGTTAGACTAGAAATGACTGCTCATTCCTAAGAAAAACACATCTGCAAAGTGCATTCATTTCAAATACGATCAAAAATACAATCACATATAGTATATAAACTATTAGGCCTGTCAGAATTTAGAGCTCGGAAAAATCAGGTCTCTAATCATACTAGAGCAAACAATCATTACCAAAGAACAAAAGATTGCAACGAACATAATCATCTAAGGAGGAGACTGGTACTCTTCAACTCTACAGAGATCAAAACGCTTCCTCAGCAAAAGCTTGTTGTCGTTTTATTTGAAGAGTTTTACTTCAGAGCGTCCCTTTGACTGGGAACCGAACTGTCGAATGTGGTTTGAAAATCATTACTCATTAATCTGCCTGACATTCTAAACCCCCAAATCAAATAAGACATTTCTGGCACCCCTTTAATCATCTGAAAGTGGAACGACCCCATTTGCTGAGATCAGCTCTCCTCACGCTGCGGATACGAGCGCCCTGCTGAGATGAAAATCTAAGGCTGCACTTCAAACCTGCTGCTGAAATGATTCAGATTAAGGTCATCACTGCTCAGTGACACAGAGGTGGTCCACGATGGCAAATCTGACCACATGTAGAGGAAGTTCAGAGAAAAGCATGCACACTTATGTTACAAAACCTAGTGAGCTGTCTCAGTGTGCACCGCCTACTCAGGCGTAATGGAAACTCATTAGTCACTGATTAGAAACGCTCTTCATAGACAACAACTAACGATCACACTTAGCTGCATCACAAATAGCTTTCCTCACATGAAGCACTCAAAGTGGATTCCTACAGAGTTAACAATAAAGCCTTAATTGCTAAGCTAACAACACATAACTGTACCAAGCACATAATTCACATGCCTGCTGGACACTTTCTGGCTGCTTTTAGGCAGGTTTATTTCACTACAAAACAAATTTTACGCACTTAAACAGACTTTTACATAAAAGTTTTTTTCCTGACCGGTTTGTTTGTGAATATATACACTACATTTTTTCTTTACACTGAACTCAAAGTAATATCATTATCATCCAGAAGTGATGCTGCCTTAGAATTTCACCAAAGCGAGGTATCATCTTCACATTGGGAGCACACTAAGCCTAGAAATGCTGCTTAGGTAGCTTGCTAACTTGTGGAAGAGTGTTATTAATTGGAGTACTCAACCTTGGATAGACTTTAAAGTGATCAGCTAATCCCCGACCCTAAAAAAACCCTAACAATTGCAGTTCTCAAATAGGCCAATCTTAGAATTAGAAATACTAGTAGTTAATAAACTTTATAATATTATTGTATTGGTAGTCGATAAAGTGAATAGTTTTAGGAGGTGTACTCACAGGATTTTTCCTCTTCTTGTCTTTTTTTTTGCTCGGCTTACGGTTGCTCACAAAGTAGTGGAGTGTTCCGTACTCAATCAGAGCGGCGAAAACAAAGATGAAGCACACTGATACGAAGAGGTCCATGGCCGTGACGTACGACACTTTGGGTAAGGACTTCCTAGCAATGGTACTCAAAGTGGTCATGGTAAGTACAGTCGTGATTCCTGGGGAGCAAAGTAAATAATACTCAAATAAGAACATGGAGAATTCAATGTCTGTTGCATATGGATTGCTGAGGTTATATCTGTGATATTTACATAGCAAGCACATGTTTGTGGTTTGGCTTTTATTTCCCACTGTACAAAGACAAGGCCAAAAGCGATAATCACTTAAGAGTCAGAATAGGGCCAAACCCAAAGCCTCCATATCTTCAGCTGAGGATGCCAAAACCTGCATTGTGCCAGAGAAAGCAGATCTTTCCCAAAGGGAAGGAGGTTCCTCCAGAACTGACACAAAATCCAGACTCTTCAAAAGGCTTCTGAGTGGAGGCTCATTGGTGTAAAGGCAAACAATTTGGCCTTGGGCGAATCCTGTGCTAGTGCATCCGAGCTCAGCAGTGCTCGAGGAGCAAACCAAACGGGACACTGAGTCATCTTGAGTGAACAAATCCAAACAGATCCAAGTCTGATTTGCAGAATTTCTGCTGTTGTAGAATTTCTGGCTCACAATCTGATGATGAAGCCTCCACTCCCTGGGCTTCAGACCTTCTCCTTCCCACAACTCCAAACTTGCTACAGTGGTGTTGAAACCTGGGATTAAAAAAAATTATTTGCCACGGAGTCCTTGCCCCTCGCTGAGATGGAAAATTCACTAGCCAGACTCTACCAAACCCAACATCAGGCCCTCTTGAACTCCTCTGTGCCTGGAAGGAGGATTGGCAGATGCTGTGGAGCATGATGAGCCACAAAGGCAGGGCTGGGGACAAAGAGTCCATTGTTACCCACGTGCCACTCGCCAAAAAGGGTCCACAGGATAAACCAGAGGCATTCGTGGTCTCATTCGAGAAGACAGCAGAGGCATGTGGGTGGCTGCATGCTCAGTGACTGGTGTGCCTCACCTGCTGGTGTACGGAGTAGCATCTCAACAGCTAACCATGCAGATCTTCCTGGATTACAAACCTCAAGCAGGTCATCCTGTGTGGTCCACACCCTAGTGCAACAGCAGCAGTGCTTCTGGTCAGTTGAACTGGGGGAAAACACCGCTCAACATGCCCCTTTTTCTCCTCCCTTTCTCTTGCTTTACCTCTCCAGCCCTTCCCTCACTCCCTTTCTCTTCTTAACCCCTCCCTCTACCCAGGTTGTGCAGTAGCATGCCTCCCTGACTATTGCAATTGGGGGGCGAGGCCTGACAACTCCTGAGGCTTCCCCAGTTCCCAAAACCACCCACCCGGGTGAAACAGTCCCACTGGCTGGAACAGTGGCTTCCACCTCTCCTTTTCCAGCTACCCTCTATCTTCACCAGACTATTGCCACCTTCCTGCCACTATGGCAGCAGGGAAGCCGGGCAGGCCTGCCTGCCAGCAATGTGCGGACCCAGGTCATTTCCAGGAACATAGTCCAGTCATGAAGGCAGCGACTGATGTTTACACAGGGATGTGGTGGACTACCCACTGGTACCTGTCTGGTTGTCCAGGGACAAAAGCATAGAGTAAAAGTAGTGGTTAGTGCCTCCGGCAAACGTTAATTTTGTGGATGGATTAGCCACAATTATTTGGGGAGTCTATGTGCAGATACCTCTTTGGAAAAAAGTCAGGGACATGGTAGGTGGGGCTCGGATGTTCAGTACATCATGGACTTGCCAAACCTGGGGCGGCTCTCAACAGAGAATTTCCTCCTCTGGCAAGGACCCTTGAGGTCAAATGGTGAGTCAGGGTTCATGATTATGAGGTTAGACGAACAGATAGGAGCAGGGCATGTCAAGTGTACCAATCCTTAAACAATGCAAGGAGGAGGTTCTGATTGCACTGATGACGGCAATGAGTGCAGAGGATGATCTTGGGCCAAAGGCGAATTCAAAGTGCAATTCTTTCCATCATGTCCACAATAGGATCACCTCTCACTCTCCAATCTCACTTGCCAAATTGCAAGATGAATTTATAGATGTAGTCTCACCCCTACCCAGTTGTATTTATCTCATACAGCAGCAATTTAAAATGAACCCTGGATTGGTGGTGCATCTACTTATTGCCTCTGTCCAAATAAAAGACAGCCTTCGCTACCCTCTTTTGATTACACCCTTTTGTGATGCTTCCTTTCGGGATCTTCAGGGCACCCACCACCTTAGACAGAATTCTTAGGCCAAACGCTGCATGGGCAGGACATCACCGTGTGGATCACCTGTTGGTATCTGGCACTACAGACCTTTCAGTTCAAAGTGGGACACAAGATGGGGGCACAGATGGCAGTAGCAGACTATCTCTCCAGGAATGGGGGTGCTGCAGGCCGGACGGCTTACTGGCTTTAGTAGGGAGGTGAGTATGTGGCAGAAAGGGTGTGGTTGAGTGAGGCTGGCAACAGGAGAGCAAGCAATCTGAACTGTGAGTGCTCCGTTATGAGGCATCAGTAATGCGACACCTCGGTGGCCAGAGCTTGTGCCATCTGTCAATAAATTGGTGTAGACTGGTGTGTAACTGCCCATCATTTTGCACATCTAGAAGACTCAAATTACATATTCATTAGACAAAAATTATGAGTTTAGCTCTGATATTTATCTTTTTGTTTCAACATAGCAGATAATTTAGGATTCTCAATGTAAAACACTGAGGTCAGGAGTCACTGCAGGTAATTTGTTTTAAGGATGTTTAGATTTACTGTATATAAAAAGACACAAAGTTTGTTTATCATGTAGAATCTAAACAGAAAGTCTTACCCAAAGAAGTTCTGGCTGGCACTGCATCCTTGTTGATCCAAAATGAAACCCAGGACAGAACGACGATCAAGGTACAAGGAATATATGTCTGGATGGTGAAATAACCCATTCTTCTGCTTAAGTCAAAGAAGACGGTCAGAACAACATAATCTCCTGAGGACAAAAAAAAATCATATTATAAACAAATGCACACACCTACTCTCTCCTTATTATTTCAGTTTTCATTAAAGACATCCTTCAAAACTTTCTTTAATAACCATCCCAGCACAGCCCAGCACAGTCTGGGCATTCTACTAACCAACTTCATTCTATTAACCAAGGAGAACAACACTACTGAGTCACCATGTTTCCTTTAAATCAAAGGGATTTTAAGATCCCAAGAAACAAATTCAGTCAAGTGTGCCCAAATGTTTGACTGGTAGGGAACCTTTGACTGAATGTGGAAAGACTGGCGGACACAGGGGCTGCTGTTACAGCAATTGACCTATCGTTAAGCCCCGCCCCCTTACTTACTGTTGCTACAAAATGACAGCTGTTCAGTGTGAAAACCTTGTCCCAAGATGTTTTTGATAAATTTTCGACACAGAAGGACCATCATTCAAGTGGGACTTAAATATGCCATTGAGGGGTATATAAAATATTTCAAAATAAATATGTAAAAATACAGATCACAATGCAAACAGGAGAAGTCTCATGTTACGGTCATTACGATCGCAATGACAACATCCCGGATCAACACTGTTCATGCACTGCAGAGTAAGATTACATTAATTTACATTTAACCAGTTTAATATAGAGAGGCACTGAAATGTAGACCTTCGTTTATGTGTTTTTGACCTACACTGTACATGAAGTGAGAACAGTTCGCTATTTATGCTTGTATGTTAGCATTGACTCACTAACTTTAATGTCAGTTTTAGCCAGAGATACCTTGCTGAAGCACAAGATGACATTAACCTTCTGATGACGTCTCAGATGAAAATTGCAACCAGAAAATTAACGTTTTCATCTTCATTTGTATTGGGGTTGAATGCTTAGGGAAATTTTTGCTCTGTTTTGTTTGGGTTTAGGAAATGTAATAAAATAAATTATATTGCCTATCCTCTCAGGATACCTGGAATCAGTTACAAGTACCCCAGGCACATAGTTTTTCCATTTTGGTAGCATAAACATCATCAAATCGATGCAGCTTCGGATCTTCCAATGTTTCTCTATGGCACT
The DNA here is from genome assembly GCA_027422415.1 of Schizothorax lantsangensis. Taxonomy (NCBI): domain Eukaryota; kingdom Metazoa; phylum Chordata; class Actinopteri; order Cypriniformes; family Cyprinidae; genus Schizothorax; species Schizothorax lantsangensis. The sequence continues at coordinate 1,974,988 of CM049859.1, forward strand.
GAAACCTAAGGATGTCCGAGTTCCGCTCCCCGTGCAACTGATACTCGACTGCCATTGGCTCATCTGTGTTAGAAGGGAGGGGCTTACCGATAGGTCAATTCCAAGCAGCAGCTTTTCCACCATAAATCACAGGGCTCTTCAACTGTCAGGCTGTTTTGGGCCAGGGAATTATAGAATGGATGTTAAAGGACAATTTAAATGTCAATTAAGCATACAGAATAAAACAGGACTAAGTTGCAGGACTAAGCCACTATTAGGTCTCCTCACACTGATCCAACGCATTCCACACAGAAACACAACAGGAGGACATCCAAACACCAAAGTGTGAGTGTAGCTGAAATGCATGGAGGACATGGGGGTGATTTCCAATGTTGACTCAACCCACCCTGTGGTGTATCAGCATGGTTGTAGAGCCCAAGACCCAAGACAACATCCAGCTGTGCATTGATTTGATTCGTCTAAACAAGTGGGTGTGACAAGAAACACATATCCTCCCAGCTGCAGAACAGGCATTCACAATATTTGCAAAAGCCTAGGTATTCACAAAACTGGATGCTACCTCAGGATTCTGGCAAACTCCATTGTCAGTTGTGGCCTAATGTTTAGAGAGTTAGAGTTGAAGGTTGCGGGTTCGATTCTCAGTACTGGCAGTACTAGGTACATAATTCAGACACAATATCAAGAGCTCATGTGAAGCACATATTCACAGAAGCAGAAAAGGGTAATGAGATTATGTTCAAGTGTTTGTGGATGCTGTAATTTGAAGCTATCCAGCTACAGAGGCAAGGCTGAATGTGATAAAGAATCAGAAGGCAAACTCCATCTGTGCTAAACTCATCCAGAACTATACTGGCCTGAAACAGAAAACCTGTCCATTGCTGGAGACCAGCTCCTCAGGGGCCAAAGAATTGTGTTTCCCCATGCATGATGCAAGAGATCCTCCATAGTATACTCAAAGGACACCAAAGTATTGTCAAGTCCAGAGATTGGGCCTGTCAGTTTGTCTGATGGTCAGGACTATCCTTAAATAATTCAAACCTCCCTGTTGAGAATAATTTATACCTCCTTGTTGAGGATTATTTTTCTTGTTTCAGTAAAGTAGCACATCTAAATGTCACCACAGCCAACACAGTCATTGCAGCCCTATAAGAAGCATTCAGTCGCCACAGAATTCCAGACACTGTTATGTCTGATAACAGGCCACAGTACAGTTGTACACTTTATAAAGTACGGGTTCACACACATTACCAGTAGTCTAAGATACCCGCATGCAAAAAGTGAGGTGGAGTGTGCTGTGGCTACTGTGAAAGGACTCTGGAAAGGGGGAGGTGAGAAAACAACATCTTTCTCCCATCCCTACATCAAAAGATTTAGGAGTCAGAAAATCGAGCAAATGAAAAACAACATGGCAGTACAATCTGCACGTCCCTCGACAACACTGCAGTCTGGGCAAAGCATTTGGTTTCTAAGAGAGGAATCACAAGGAGCAGTCATTTGTCAAGTAAAAACATCCAGTTCTTATATCATACACACTACTGAAAGACTGGTACACACACTCACACTACCAGGAACAATCACAGACACACTGACATGGGCAGAGCACCCTATGCGACAAGTTCAGGCCTCTTGCATTTGTAGAAAATATATAAAAATTGATGCAAATTTTTTTTGCAATTGGACTAGGATTTACATGTAAACAAAATAAGATTTGTTCTTACTAATAAGTGTTACAAGTTACATATACTTACTATTATAATAACAATAAATTATGCATAATTACATGCAAGTCACCCTAAGCCAAACCCTAATCATAACCCTAACCATATAGTAAGTACATGCAATTAATTAATATTACTCAGTACTTAAATGTATAATTAATTACATTGTAACAAGGACACCTTAAAATAAAGTGTAACCGTATCTTGCATGTTACTGGGCAGACCTAATTGTGTGTAACACCGGTGGTGCTTCATGTGCTCAATAGTAAAAGGCTATCTCTAGCTAATGCAATAGTCGTGGCACAGGCTTTGTCTGTTGCTTTTCCTTATTGACTGCAGAATCTCTGCAGTTTTCTAGGTTTTTGACAATAATCTTACCTAGTGCACCTTTAAAGACCTCCCTTTTTAAAAAGTTAATGATGAGAGTGAGGTAACCTTTTTGCACTTTTCTGACACAACACTTCCTTATTTCTTGCTTACTGATGGTATCATTAGGGGTACCTACACCTGCAGTGTTTCATAAATACTGAGCCTATATTCCTTCTACTGACAGGGCACTTTTCTGATGGACTACTCCCAAATTATGCTTACCGTGGTCCACCATTTCAATTTGTATTCATTACGACCTGCATTAGATGAAGCCCCTAAGCAACAGTCTGTCTTTTTTCTGCTGGCACATTGCTGTAAAAACACCCTAATTTAGCATACTCAGCAAAGTCAAAGTCAAGGACCATTACTGTCTGTGTTTACTAATAAGGCATCACCCTAACGGCTCCCATGACCTGCTGTCAAAAACACCGGCTGAAAGTGTTTGATGGGGTTTGCAAGGCTCATTAGAGGAGACATTCATCTTGGGGAAACACTGATAACACTCAATCCCATTAACACATGGCTCAGCAAAGTACTGGCGATGAAAGAAGGATAGCCGGATAGCTTTCAAACTGTCTTTCTATAGCCAAAACTATGATTACTGTACGTCATTTTATGATAAAAAAGCTTTATTGATTATAACAAGTAACAGTAAAAACAAAACAACAACAACACAACACTGCGTGAACAAACACACATGTACAAATAGAAGCACTTCTGACCATTTTCAGAGTTTCCTCTTATTTAGACCAGTGGTTCTATACAGTAACCAAAAATACTTTGGAGTTTTGTTATAGGTTGTGGACCAGAGAAAACAAATGCTACATGCAAATGATATAGTGTAACTTCTGTAACGTTGAGGAGCAAGTGAAGGCATGCGGGAACATGGATTTAAGCGCAGGATATTTAATGAAATAAGCTAGATCAAATAATAAACCAGGCAAACAGGCAACCATTACATTCATATGTGATAACAGCCATATCACCCTGCAGCCCAAGACCGGTTGCCCACTGAAGCTAAGCAGGGTTGAGCTGGTCAGTACCTGGATGGGAGACCTCCTGGGAAAACTAGGTTGCTGCTGGAAGAGGTGTTAGTGAGGCCAGCAGGGGGTGCTCACCCTGTGGTCTGTGTGGGTCCTAACGCCCCAGTATAGTGACGAGGACACTATACTGTCAAAAGAGCACCGTCTTTCGGATGAGACATTAAACCGAGGTCCTGACTCTCTGTGGTCATTAAAAATCCCATGACACTCATCGTAAAGAGTAGGGTTGTAACCCAAATTCCCTCCACTGGCCCTTACAATCATGGCCTCCTAATAATCCCCAATAATCCACTTGATTGGCTCTATCTCTCTCTCCTCTCCACTGTACTGGTGTGTGGTGAGCTGGTGTGTGGTGACGCATCATCAAGTGGATGCACACACTGGTGGTGGTTGACACATGATTGTAAAGCGCTTTGGGTGTACACACACACATCATTCATTCATTCATTCATTCATTCACACACACACAAGAGAAACACACACACACACACACACACACACACACACACACAGGAGAACGAAACGACCAATGAGTTATTATGGGAATGAACAAGGTAGGGTTGTGGTCAATGAGTAACTATGGCAACCAATGAGGGTACATGTAACAACTTATTCTTTTTAAACTGTAACCACTTAATAATGAATATATATGAAGTAAATAGAAGGATCTCAAGTATCAATGAGATAATGTGAGAAATAGAATTGGTACAGCTGCAATTTCTGAAATATACTGTATGAATATAAATTAATAAGATAACAACAATAAAGTAAAAAATAATACTTCTGCAAAACCATAATGTTACATAACCATGTAATGTTATGTTTCAGGACCATCAACACGAGCATGTTCTGTATCGTCTATACTGCAGTAAATTGCAAAGTAATCAAAGAGGGTAATAAATTAATTAAGGAGGAGATAATTTTGAAATGTGATGAATTTTTTAGCCCTTACGCATAACTGATCACTGATGTGAAAGCTGCAGAGGCAGAATGTGTTTTTGAACTAAAAATGATTTTTTTCCAAATGAAATCTAGAAGAAGGTACGGAGAAGTGTATCAGTTCTCTGCTCAGATGCTGTGAATGTTTGACTGAAGTAGCTGCGTCATCTCCACCGCATTTATTTCATTCTCAGCTCACGGACTTCAAAGCATCCCAGTGCTTAGATTGTCCCTAATGAGAGCACAGCGCAGCACCTCAAAGGCTGAATCTGCCAGGAGATCTCATCTGACAGTCTGCTTGCCTGTAATGGAACAAATGGTGCACGTATAAAAAAAGATGATATGAGATGTCTGTTTGCCTTTTATCTCTGCACAGTGGGAACATTCCCAGGCTTCTCTTTGAGGGCAGCGTTTTTTATATCTCTCTTTTCCTTCTGTCTCTTTCATGCATTGTTGAGACCTATATGCAAAAGCTTTGAAAGCTTGCCAAGAGACGGTTAAAATAGCTTCAGCACAGGCCAGGGACCTCGATGTACAAATGTTGCTAATGCACAAAATGGCCATTGAAATGTATGTAATTTTGCATTTAGATATTTTATTCAAAAATACATAACTGAATGATTTTTAGCAATGCAATAGCACAAATAGCATCTTGTAGGGTTCCCAACACTATTTCTGGAGGTCCCCGACATTGCATATTTTGTAAGTCTCGCTAATCAAATGCATGTGAATTGTTTTAATCCTTGTCACTTCAATTTAGAAAATAACATAATAATGATTAAGCATTGCTGTAAAATTGCTTGCATTTTAAGGGCCTTATTTATAGGACTTTGGTTGACCTTCAAATATGGAAAAACCTTATTTTTCCTCGGTTTTTCATCTAAGCCTCATGACAGTTACATAACTAGCTCGGTCAAGCTGTGTTGCAAACCCATCCAGACACCAAAGATCCTTTTTATTCTCCTTTTTAACTGTTTTAAAAGAGGCTTATCTTCACAGAACAATCAGGGCGCTGATGAACAAGCTAATCCTGGATGTGCTGGGGGGGAGAAAAATAATAATAATGTGCATTTCAAACAGACGTGATCTAATTAGTGAAAAGCAAAAGAGCTGCAGCTTTAGTCAGTGATAAACTACAGGCTCTCGTCTTATTCACAGAATATGTTACTGTGATATGCTCTGTGAATCTTAGTTTATATGCCAGAAAAAAAGAAAAGAAAATTCTGTGTTTTATGCACCTTCATGTCGTTCCAAACCCGTAAGCTGTTGTTTTCTTTTACAGAAATATTTTCTTGGCCAATATTTATTTGTCTGTCAATTTAAGCTGTTATTAACTAACAATCTCCTTCTCCACTGAAAAAAGAGGGATAAAGTTTAGCTATATCTGGCACAACGCAGTCAGCGTCTGCAGTGTTTCTTCAGTATTCTATTACTGAAGAAAAAACCTCAGTTAAAAAGGTGTTGCTGACGTCAGATGAGATTCACTGCTGATTGAACTGAGAGAAGCAGAGATGCAGGCATTGTCTGTCACAGTGATTATATTATTGCATAAGAAACCGAGCAAAAGGCAGGGGTTTAGACTCAAATAAATGCATTAGATTCTCACTCTGTCAAACAAAAAACTGGTTTTAAAAACGAGAATCTAAATCAACTAATTCACAGGGGGGGAAAAAATATAATGAATAGAAAATCTGTGATTTAAGACACTGGTCTATTTTGGTTGTGAATGTAGCCAAGTTTTTCACTTGCATAAATGTATAAAAAAAGAAGGATTGATGCACTGATGAGCTCAGTAACACCAACAGGCCAGGCTGACTACAGAATAACTCTAGAGAAAGCCGGGCTCACACTGTGCGATTTTTTGAAAGTCCTTTAGGATTGTACTTGTCAGACTGTACGAACATGATGATCATGTCACACTGTGGGATCTCAGATGTCATTAATGTCAGACTGTACGACAGTCAAGACGAGTTAAATACAGGTGCGTGCAAGAAAACTTGTCCGGAGTTTTACATTATCAACCCTTACACGTCCAGTGACTGCGAACTGCATTGCATGCGGGACCGAAATGTTGGCTATCATGAAAAGTATATGAACGGCAGCAATACCGGCGTATTTAAAGGGGTGGTTGACTGGTTTTTTTCTAGGCTTGATTGTGTTTATGGGGTGCAATCTAGCATGTGTTCATGCTTGTTATTTTTCACATAATTTACCTTTATTCCACACCGCTCTGTCCCTTCTCTGACAAACGCCTCGATTTATTTCCTGGTTTTATGAAGCCCTTCCCTCGATGGGCTGAGATTGGTTAGCTGGCTCAGTGTGTTGTGATTGGCTAAACCGCCTCTACTGCACGTCTGAACGTCCCGCCCCTCTCCTCAGCGGCATGTGCTCCGGTTGAATTTTAAACAGTGGCGTTGTCTATAATGCTTATCAATTTGAGCCCGATTGAGACCCAGAGGATATTAGTGAAGAGGATCGTGCAGAACCTGTGCAAGCACGGCTCTTAATGGTATGTTTGGTTGTTGTTGTCTCATACTTTTAAATACGCTGCTATTTGTAAGTGCTACTGCTTCTGTTAGCTTTTAATATACGGTTTTATCCTGATTAAAGCTTTAATACAGCACAGCAACCGCACGCGTGTCCATTTATAATGCTTCTCATTGCTGTGTGAAAATAAGTCTATAATTGGAACAGTTTGTTGGAGCTGATCTGACGATCTGAATGAGAGAGAGAGCGAGAGAGAGAGAGAGAGAGAGATGCAGAGCAGGGTGACACGAGTAACAGTATTAAGAACCGTTGCTTTAATGATTTTGAAACTTGAGAATCCATTAGAATCGTTAGAAGACAGAATCACAATTCATATGAATAGATTGTTACGTGCATCCCTAGTTTTCTCTTCCTCTTCTCTAAAGCAGCGCAGCATGGCTCCGCCCCCTTTGCTGCGTGTTCCCGGGGGCGGGGTTTATCTGGGTCTGTGACGTATCAGACCCGGGAAGTAACTCGTTGTAGTCCCTTACCTGTCGTTTTTGTAGGCATTAAACTGCCAGAATTTTAAAAGACGATATCTCCGTTTGCATTGAACTTTCAGCGCCGCAAGTCTGCAGATATTGTTTATGCTCAAACAGCAACATTACACACTAACTAATGTTAAAAAAGTGAAATCGCAATCAACCACCCCTTTAAGAAGAATAGTGTATGCAGCTCTACACACCCACATGAAAACAGCAGCGCAACCAGTGTTTAGAAAAGGCAACATATCAGATGAATTCCGTGAGCGGAGGACGGGAGCGCCGGAGTTTATGGCTGATAGAATAATTATCTAGCATTAATTCTGCTCATAGCTTGTCCTGAAAAACGGAGACAGTTTGACATTCATCGTAGGGGTAGTCACACTGCAGGACTGTGCGCCAAATCTTCTCACACTGCTAGAATTTCGTCGGAGGTGAAATTTGATCGCAACAGCCATTAATCGGCTGTCGTGAACATGTCAAACCAGCGATCAAAGTTAGGATTATAGGAATCTTTTAGGATTTTCAAAATTTGTCTCAGACGACCAAATCGTGGCCAAAATCGCACAGTGTGAGCCGGGCTGAAGTCCAGAGAAGACCTCATGAAAGTAAAAACAGAGGGTTTACTACAAGTTGCAAAGCAGTGCATCAGGAACAAGAAGGCCAGACTAGATTTCACCCAAAAACAAATAAAAAATCCTGGCCAGTTCTTCTATAAAGAAGACGATATAGAAGCCACATCATCTGTGGAAAGGGCATGCATGTGTTTAGGGCTATCAGCTCAGAATCAGTCAAATTCTGCAAAGCTGACAGGACAGTGCTTTACAGTACAGATGGACAATGACCCAAAACACACTACAAAAGCTACCAAACAGTTTTCAAGGCAAAGAAATTAAATTATTCAAAGGCTAAGTCAATCATCTTACCTAAAAGCAAACTGCACATGCAATTGTCTTGCTGAAGACAAGGTCTAACACAGCTTTGGCAAAGCATCACATAGGAGAAAACCTCAAATTTGGATTTTTACTGCAAATGTTTTTAGCTCCTAAAAATAGGGGTGCTATGTATAAAATGCTGGTAACTCTTAAATGGTTCATGCAACATTTTTAAACCCCCTGCAATAAAGCTGAAGGGATATACTTCTACTGCAGCCTTTTTTCATAATTACTGAAATTAATTATGGTCCTAGTCCCCGAATCCACTAGGCAATGCTGACACCTGCATAGAAACATTTATAATTACGATAGACACTGACTACATACATTTGAAATGTTTCACACTATTATTTCAGGTTTTTACAATGTAATTATATTATTATACGTGGCTATAGTATTGCTTTTGCATTTTTTTTAAAGATTAAAAATAGTACTGTTATTCATTCAAAATATTTAAAGTGCATATCCAGGAAAATAATGTACTATTTAAATCTTCTGGTGAAATCAGGCAATAAGGACTAGCAAAATATTCACTTTAATATATTCAGTGCTATTTATAGTAGTTTAATAATATCATCAGTCCTCTAGTCTGTTAAGATTTTGTCTCTCAGCCACATCTCTCATGAAGTTTGGAAGGACAGGTTGAAAAGACAGCCAACCAAACGTGTAGGCTGTGAATAAATGATATATACATATAAAAAATTCACATCACATTATGAATAATTTATTATGCATTATGTTGTGAGCTGGTAGATAATAATAATATTGATGCACTGTTTGCATGCACTTCGGATAAAAGCATCTGCCAGATCAATGAATGTAAATAATGTACTCCATCTTTGAGAGCAGAAGTGATCCCCTTATGGGATAATGGTAGGTAACAGGTGCATTACCCCTTATGCTTAAAGGGCTCATATGATGCGATTTCAAGTGTTTCTTTCTCTTTGGAGTGCTACAAGCTGTTTGTGCATAGATAAGATCCCTGAAGTTGCAAAGACTAAAGTCTCAAAACCAAAGAGATATTCTTTATCAAAGTTAAGACTCTACCTCGTCCTCCTAAAACAGCTCATTCAAACACGCCCCACATGTCTACGTCACGATGTGGAAATATTTGCATAAGGCGTGGTTTCAGTAACGCAGTAGTGTTGATGCAGTCGTGTCAGGGAGACGCTGTGTGTTTCTAGGCGAAAGCAAAAGCACTTTATTTGTCCTTCTGAAAGTAGATGCATTTAGGAATCATTAAGATTACTTACAACAGAACAGCAACGCATTTTATGGACGAGCGTTTCGTGAACCTAGGAGAGGAGGTAATTCTGACTGTGCTATGACAATCTGGCGCTTCTGAATCAGCGACTGTATGTATGTTTTGTTATTAGTTTAAGTATTTGCTATTGACTGCTCAATTGCGGAGTTTTGCACGTTGTGTGTGTGTGTGTGTGTGTGTGTGAGAGAGAGAGAGAGAGAGAGAGAGAGAGACAGGGTGACATCACAGCACATCATCTCTCTTAATCGCGGCTTGTGTGTGTGTGTGTGTGAGAGAGAGAGAGAGAGAGAGAGACAGGGTCACATCACAGCACATCAGCTCTCTTAATCGCGGCTTGTGTGTGTGTGTGTGAGAGAGAGAGAGAGAGAGAGAGAGAGACAGGGTCACATCACAGCAGTGTACATCAGAAATCTCTCTTAATCGCGGCTTGTGTGTGTGTGTGTGTGAGAGAGAGAGAGAGAGAGAGAGAGACAGGGTCACATCACAGCGGAGTGTACAGCCCTCAGAAATCGTCTTAATCACGGCTTGTGTGTGTGTGTGTGTGTGTGAGAGAGAGAGAGAGAGAGAGAGAGAGAGAGAGACAGGGTCACATCACAGCGGAGTGTACAGCCCCTCAGAAATCGTCTTAATCACGGCTTGTGTGTGTGTGTGTGTGTGTGTGAGAGAGAGAGACAGGGTCACATCACAGCGGAGTGTACAGCCCCTCAGAAATCGTCTTAATCGCGGCTTGTGTGTGTGTGTGTGTGTGTGTGTGTGTGAGAGAGAGAGAGAGAGAGAGAGAGAGAGAGACAGGGTCACATCACAGCAGAGTGTACAGCCCATCAAGAAATCGTCTTAATCGCGGCTTGTGTGTGTGTGTGTGAGAGAGAGAGAGAGAGAGAGAGAGAGAGAGACAGGGTCACATCACAGCGGAGTGTACAGCCCATCAGAAATCGTCTTAATCGCGGCTTGTGTGTGTGTGTGTGTGTGTGTGAGAGAGAGAGAGAGAGAGAGAGAGAGAGAGACAGGGTCACATCACAGCGGAGTGTACAGCCCATCAGAAATCGTCTTAATCTCGGCTTGTGTGCAAACACATACGAGCTTCATCACTGTGTCTGTCACGTGACTCTGTTCCCCTCTCGGGCTTGAACTGATGGTAAAACTAAGGACATTATTAACTGTTTTTACTTTCATTTTGAAAGCTGAAGCTCACGATTATGGAAAGGGGCGTTACATTTCCGACGCAGCTTGTGGTGTTCGGCCAATCACAATGCACTGGGTCAGTTGGCCAATCAGAGCAGACTGTGCTTGTCGGAAGGAGGGACTTTGTAGAAAACGAAGCGTTTGAGAGAGGCGGGGCATAGAGGACCTACAATAATGTACAGGATTTGAAAAATAATGTGTTTTTTGAACATTAAAGCATGTCAACATATTCTGTTACACCAAATACACAAAATAATGATCTTTAAAAAAGCATCATATGACCCCTTTAAATGCTTTAAAATATGTTTCCTACACTCCAATCCTCATAACAAAAAAAAGATTACAAAAGATAACTTTAAAATTTAATAAAATGAAAAAACCTGAAATGTCACTGACATTCAGTATTCAGACTTTTTGCTATGGGTCATCCAGGGTTATATTCCAAGGGAGCACGCATGCTGATAAAATATGTATACTTTGAATGCACTGCATGTCAGTTTGGATAAAGGTGTCTTTTAAGTGTAGAAAAAGCACCTCCAACTCACTATAATATTCTGTGCTTGAGTAAAAGGGTATAACACTTTTCACCCATTCCACCAGACACAAATCATAAGTCCTTTTACTTAAAGTAATAGGGATGGATGGGTGGTGTTGATAGTAATTGGATGCGTAGTGCTATAGTTCTGAAGTGAGAGACTTCGACTCACTGTTGCACTAAGTAGGCTGATTACATAAGAGGGGAGAATTATTCTTTCATTCGTCTGTTCATTCGTCTGTCTTTATATGTATAGTATTGCCCATAATTTTCACACTAAAACAATTATTTACCCAGTCTTATTTAAGTATAGGTTGTAGTTATTTTAAGTGAATGCTCAGGGGCGGCCTAATTACCTGTAGGTAAAGTTTAGTTCCCTGAGAAGGGAACGAGGCGCTGTGTCCCCTTGGCATACTTCTGGCATGCCTGTGAGCGACTTACTTCAGCCAATCAGAAGCTGACGATGTTTTGACAATGATCCTGCTGGACAGTCAAAAGTTACATAGTGTAGATTTAATTATTTTCAGTTATAGGTATTTGGATCAAGTAACTATTTTGGGTTCCTGGCAGAATCAGTCTCAGAGATCCAGCCAACACTTGTCCAACAAATGTTTAGTAATAATGTCTATAGACTAGGGGTGTCAACTTTAACGCGTTAACGCATGTGATTAATTTAAAATTTTTAACGCGTTAATATTTTTTTAACGCAAATTAATCGTTTGATAAGGTTTGACCCCAACTTATTCCCGTCATCGCAGCGCAGAAGGTTATCTATCAGTGTGTGATGAGCGTAGAGTGAACCAGTGTTGTCAGGGTAACGGCTGTGGCTCAAGTGTTCGTGGGCTATTTTGAAAATACAGTCGCGGGAAAAATTACAGAGCTGAGGGTTGCGGTTTTTTGGGCTAACGTACTTTTATAATCTACCGCGGCCGCCCAAAGTGTATATAGACAAATAAAAACTAAAATAGATCCTTTTACTAATGTGTATCATACTTGGAATGTACACCTGGACACTTCAGAACGGAGAGGCGCGTGTAACATCACAAACAACGTGAGTTTCAGCCAGAACATACAACACAGCAGAAATAAACATGACAACAGCCACTATAGATTATATAAAATAATAAACACACGATTACTGATAGGATATGGTTTCTATGTGATTTTCTTGAGATGAATATGTAACTTACATCTGAAATGCTCATTTTTGCAGTGATATAAAAGGCTATAAAAAGCATATTTTAACAACAGTAAACAACCAAATTCCACATGTGATCGCAAAATGAAGTTATTACAAACACTCGATGGTGGTTTGAAGTGAGTTCTGAGTAAAAGTGTACTATTAATCTCATAAATTGTCTTATGAAGCATGATGCTAATGTTAGCTCTAATGCACCTGTAGAACATGTCCAGTTCTTCTTCATAATGCATTTTGTCATAATACTTCACGTAAGGTCGCAAGAAAATGTTTTGTTGTATTTATTCAGAAATACTTTTGATAATAGTTGGGTAAATGTATCCTGGGATTGAAGCGATGTGGGTTGGTAAACGTTTTATTGCCAGTATAAAGACTGATAATGGCTGAATAAAAACAAAAGAATAATAAGGATTATGTCTCATACCTGGCGGAGGTGTGAAAGGTTATGTTTCCTTAAACTAGTTTGTCATGCATTTCTTTATTTCAACACATTTACAGGTAAATCCTAGTATTTTAAATTTGTGATTAATCATGATTAAACGCGATTAATTTTTTTAAGCGATTGACAGCACTACTATAGACTATAGTAGGATATATTACTCTCTTGGTCATAGATAATAATATTCTAATATTGACCAACATTTTTTAAGAGCATGCAGCAACACTCGGCATGATTAGGGAAGTTTAAGCAGAATAAAGTTAAGCAGAATAAAGAATAAAATCATGCAGCCTTGCCAAAATCTGCATTTCAGCAGATCAACAGCCTGAATGAATCATCACTGTCCTAATTTTAACACATCTTGTGAAAAGAGGTGAGTAATTCTTAATGCATCAAATAATAAGACTAAGCTTGATACTTGCATGTCTCGCCCATCTGAAAGAGAGAGTCGTGTGTCAGTTTGTTGAGGCTCCAGTTGACGTTGTTTGATGAGAGAGAGAGAGAGAGAGAGAGAGAGAGAGAGAGAACTGGTTTGATGCAGAAGATCTTTGATAAATTAAAAAACTGCCTGGAGAAGCTTAAAGGTTTGTAAGGCATCATCATGATCATCATCTTCACGTCAGAAATTCTAATTCTTCCCTTTGTGCTCTTAAAACAGTGATCTGCGGTGATTGCAGATCTAAACGAGATGAGATAAAAGCATGTATATCACTTTCAAACTCTGAAAAGGCTAAAAAGCTCTTAACCTTTTCTAAGAGTTTTAACTGCAAGAAACTAGAGTTTACCACTGCATTTATCTGCTTATCATACTTCAAAGCAGAATCAAATACAATTGAGGATTTAACAAGGCCAAGATACCCAACATTTGATTTATGCTACCTGCTGTAAAACACAATTGCCTTAGTTTTACTCTCATTAAAATTGAAATCAAAAGTTTTAGGGCATCCTAGCTTTCATATCCTACATACACACGGCGATAAGAGCTAAGATAATTGATGTTGCTTTGCCTAAAGGACACATAAATCTGAGTGTAGCATAGCAATGAAACAATAATCTGTGTTTGTTAAAAATCAGTATAGAAGAGAATAAAATGGGTGCAAGAATAGAGCTTTGAGGGACCCCACAGCTCAAAACTGATTTAATGGGGGGGGGTGGGGTGGGGTGGGGTGGGGGGGGGGAGCAAAACAAAACATCGAAACAGACTGAAAAAAAATTCTCTAATTTAGATAGGATTTGAATCAACTGAGAGCAAAGTCCCCTGTTTCAACATATAATGATATATAAGGTAATACACATAAAAGAGCAGACTCTCTTATGGTACCACGCTGCTTCCTAAACCCATGCTGAAAGATTTCAAACACACTATTGGACACAAAAAACTTTAGATTTGGACAGAGATTGCATTATCTAAAACGTTGGGCATATACTGTAGGTATATTAGAAATTGGCCTAAAGTTAGATAAGACTTTTTCTAGTCATGTACTTAAAGTATTTAGGGATGGTCCCTTTAACAGGCTTGTTTATGATAGATAGAATATATGACCCAATGTCATCAAGAGCCTGAGTGAAAAGGCTTACTGGAATAAAATCAGATTTAGATGTAGTGGGTTTTAGATGCTGTCAGAAAACCAGGGAGCACTCATCACCTGTGCAATGGCATCTCAACAGTGAAGAGGCAAAGGGGGACTGGTCATGGTAGCAGGAAAGATGAACAAATGAAAATACAGAGAAAATTCTCAAGGAAAGCCTGGTCCAAAGCACTCAGGACCTCAGACTGGGCCGGAGGTTCACCTTCCAACGGGACAATTATCCTCAGCAAGCCAAGACAATGCAAAAGTGTTTAGGGATGACTGTGAATATTGAGTGGCCCAGCCAGAAGCCTAGATTTGAGAAACTCTGGAGAAACCTGAAAATGTCTGTCCACTGGCAGTCCCCATCCAACCTGACACAGCTTGAAAGGATATGCAGAGAAAAATAGCAGAAAATCCCCAGATGATTAAAGCTTGTTGAATCATATCCAAAAAGACTTGAGGCTCTAATCACCGCCAGAGCTGAGTTACAGGTCAGAATACTTATATAATCTAGTTATTTCAGCCTGGTTTCAAAGGGGTTTTGAACACTTTTTTTAGCTGGTCGGGCTGGGAGATTGCAGTGTAGACGTAATTCAGTGACTGATCTTTCTTAGGCACAACACCCTTTTAAAAACAGATGAATGACCAAACTACTGAAAAAAATGTTAACTTAATAGCAGACATGTTCACAAGTCCCTAAGGTCCAAGTCCAATCCAAGTCTAAGTCTTTGAGATAGCCAAGCAATTAGAATATAATAATAATTATATTTTTTATTAATATTAGTAGTAGTATACAGTAATTATTATACTGTAATACAACTGCAAAATGAATATTTTATAATACATATATTATAAAATTTTACAATAGGCAAACTATAATGTTTTTGTCTTAATTTCTTCACTTGCTGATTCTTTTTTTTCATGCAGAAACTTGCAGTTTCAGTGACAACAGGTTTACAAATGCATCTCATCTCAAATCTGGTGAAATACTGTAAAAATCCATCTACAAAAATTTTGGAAATCATGCAAATGTGAAAATAATGCGCAGCCATCGGCATTGTGTGTAACTGAAGCCTTTCGCGGTGTGGTAAGGACACTAAGCCATATCACGCTTTTGATTTTAGTTTGTTTGACAGATGCTTTGCCAAAGTAATAACTTCAAAGACAGTTTATGTTATTATGAGAAGTGTAAAAACATCTTCCGTTCATTATGAAACTGTGGCGGCTGCCAGAGAAGGTGATTAATGGGAAACACTAGATTGTATTTCAACTTAAATGACACGAAGATTATCACAAGGTATGCTATATTGCTGCATATTTCCAATGGATGGTGAACATGCGTCTCAATAATGCAGACTCAGTGTGTTTAGAGAAGAATTGTTGTGTTATTTGCTGCTGCAGCACATATTGATAGGGAATGAATGAATGAGGAATGAATAGAAACATATGGTGTTTGATGCTTTGAAAGAGAGAATATAATCTGCAATGACTTGCGTTTTTGTCGAGCCTCTGTCTTCAAGTCCAAGTCAAGTTTCAAGTCAATTTTTAAGTGTAGACTTAAGTGTGACTCGAGTCCAAGTCAAAGACTCAATTTTCCATCTCTGCTTAATAGTGTTGCTACTTTCAGACAACAGCTTTGTTTTTTTGTCTTTATGTTGTAGCCTGACGAAAGGAAACTAATGTAGAAAGTATAAGTCTGTATGGTGGTAAAAGGGCATTTCATATCTTCTGTTAATCTGGACCAATCAAGAGAGCTGGGAGCCTAGAAATGTTTTTAGACTCATGCCCTCAATAAGAGGCATGTTCATTCACCACCACTGCCTCCAGATTAGCACCGCCAGAGTCTCATCTGCAAACCGTGGGTGTCTGTAAACGCAGAAGGAAGCTGATGTGTCCCAGGGCATTCACGACTCGAGCCAAATCACACAGACCGATGCACACAGACAACAGCACGACTGCGTGCCACAGCATCAGGTCACTCCGAGAATAGCTCTACTCCGAAAAAAGAAGCGTGTATCTACACTAACACCTTTCACAATCTTTTTAAAGCGATTCTCATGATGCAATAGGATGGCTTCAAACTGCTGACTGCCTCCACAAGCCAATCACCGCTCTCTCCTGTTATTTTTGTCATAGTCTCTTTCTCACTCACTCCACCCTGCAATGTTTTCGGTACATCTTAAGCTACACGCTGGTAAATGGGATCACACTTGCTGTCGTGAGATGTGGCTCTGTTTCACCACAGCTGTGATTCAGCCATAGGCCAATGCATTGATCTCAATGAAGTGAAGCATTAGATATACCCCAAATTAATTATATCTCATGTTTAACCAGAGACATCAGAGCCCGCGGCAAATGTCGGAAGGACTTGCTGAGATAAGGTTGTTCTCGGTGGATCGTCTGGTGATCGCTTGGTCCTCACAACTCTGAAAACACTGGAGCAAATTTTCAGATGGGTGCTATATTTATAAATGTACCTCAGATTTCAAGTGTAAACAAATACATTCTTGCCTAGAGCTCTTAAAATGACATTTTGTGACAACAACACTACACTGTAAAAAAAAAAAAGTTGAGCCAACTTAAAAGTTTAAGGCAACCAGCTTTAGCAGATTTTCTTGTTTTAAATTTATACAACAAAAAGTTGAGAAATTTCCTAAAAAAAGTTGAGAAAACTCAAAAATCTGCTGAAGCTGGTTGCCTTAAACTGTTAAGTTGGCTCAACTTTTTACAGTGTAGTATTTAAAAAAAATAAAGTGGGTTTTATCATTTGCAAATGCTGAAACCCAGGTACCAATTGCTAAAACGATTGTTAAAAAAATCTGGACATCACTAGCCTAGATATACATACGTCAAGCCACTAGATTTGTAAGATATTTGATCAGGTGACCAGGTGCACATAGCATAGTTTGTTATAAAAGACCCACTTGCGACAGCTTTTGGCCAAATAGAAAAACCTATTAAAAATATATGCTTGTCAAGAACTACTTTAACATATATTTTAGTACACAAACTACCCATTACTGTTGCTTCAATGACAAATGGTATTAAATAAAAAAAAAATTGGCCCTTCTGTTCAATTAACCTTGTTTTTGCAAACAAGTTTGTAACAAATTTTAGAAATGTAAGAAAAAAAAAAACATGCGAGTATTTAAGATGTAACAAAAAGCTGAAACTGTACCTGACACAGTACTGACAACCTCTGTGGTATTTCTCAGGCCAACAAAGGAGAACTGGTAAAGACGCCAAGAGCGGATGTCTCCAACCTCCACCGAGCTGCGCTTCCACTTGTACACAATCTCCTCCTTGGGGTAGCCATCTGCAGAAACAAAGAGATGGAGTTGGTCCAAAAAAACAACAACAAATAGCTGCACGGTGGCTATTGGAAAGTTGCTTTGGATAAAATGTGTAAGTGCATAAATGTACACTATATTGCCAAAAGTATTGAGTCGCCCCCTTCTAATGAACAGGTTTGACTACTTTAGTAATTTCTATGAGTACAAATCTTAATGTTAAAGCATATAATGATATTGTAGGAAATTGTGTGCTTCTAATATTATAGCAACAGTTTGGACTCTTTTCTATTCTAACATGACAATGTCTCTGTGTATAAGACAAGGTTCAAAAAGAAAATGATTGATTGAGTCAGTGTGGAAGAACTTGACTGGTCTGCATAAAACCAAGTCCTAATCCCAGTTTAACACCTCTGGTGTGACTGTAAATGCAGACCTTGAGACAAAAACTCATCACCAAACACCAATGACTTGTACATATGGGTTCAGTCATTTTAGACACTTACAAAACTGTTGCTACAGAGATGAAATACAATTTTTAAATACATGAATTATGTTCCCATCGTTGTTGCCACAGATTTGGAAGTGCATTTTTCTGTTCTAAAGAAGGGGGTGCCAATACTTTTGTCTATATAGTGTATGTACAAGTCATTGGTGTTTGGTGATGAGTTTTTGTCTCAAGGTCTGCATTTACAGTCACACCAGAGGTGTTAAACTGGGATTAGATAAATTAGAAGATAAATGAGAAAAAATAAATTTATTGAAAGCCTAATATCAATAAACAATTACATGGTTTTTCCATTGATTGTATAAGCGTTGCAAATTTAGATTGTGAAATATTTGATGAATCTTCTATATGAATTATGCAAATAAGATGAAGAGTATCAGTGAATAGCAACGTCCAGGGAAACTCTGAAGTGGATTCATGTCTGGGCTTTGCTGGTTCATTCTGGGATTCCTATATATATATTTTTTCATGCATTGATGAATCACTTTGCTTTAGGTCATAGTTATACTATAAAACGACTTGCCTCTATTTGCCTAATTCTATGTTAAAAAGATCTTGAATATATCACTATCATTATGCTTCACAGTCGCTATGGTGTTTAAACATATTGAATATACATCAAAAACAGCTTTATGTTTTCAGTACGTCAAGGGATAGTTCACCCAAAAATGAAAATTTGCTATTAATTTACTTAGCCTTTGACCATCCAAGATGTACATGACTTTTTTCTTTAGTAAAACAGTAAAGAAGATTTTTAGCTGAAACCATGTTCTTTTGTGATTTATAAAATGCAACTCAATGGTTTTTGCCACTTTGAGAGTAAAACAAGCATATCAGGCAACACAAAATGAATCCCAATGCCTCCTGTTGATATATTGAGGTCTTATGAAGTGAAACAATCGGTCTGTGCAAGAAACTGAACATTATTTACACCATTATTACCTGTAATGCAGAGGGGAAAACGATTCTTTTCGGCGAACAACTAACTTGTTCAAATAACTGATTTGTTTACATAATCACGCAATGACGAAACATATACGCAATTATATTTTTAAAGCACCCAATAATGATGTGAAATGCGGATGTTTTACATGTATAAAGCATATAAAGTGAATAAACTTGTCTTCATCAGCTCATCTTTTTACATAAACCATGAGAAACCATAAAAATGTTAATTTGTCCCTTCATTCAAGTGTTGGGTTCACACATGCACATATCAGCGGCTCATCGGTCCGAGTCGAACTGTTTCCTCAGTTCAGAGACTGCACTGAATCAGTTCATTCATCACAGGATCAGATACGCCAGTATTTTGCTTCATTTCCACTCTATGTGACTGTCAGGTGTCTGAACGTGAGTTTTGATCGAGTTGCAAACTGAAAAGATGAATTTTGTTTTTTCTCTTATGCACTCAAAAGTGAGGAGTTGAACTGGAAGCTTGTAATTTCTTTTGGCTTTTATAAATGTGACCCTGGAGCACAAAACCAGTCTTAAGTCGCTGGGGTATATTTGTAGCAATAGCCAAAAATACATTGTATGGGTCAAAATTATCCATTTTTCTTTTATGCCAAAAATCATTAGGATATTAAGTAAAGATCATGTTCCATGAAGATATTTTGTAAATTTCCTACCGTATATATATAAAAACTTAATTTTTGATTAGTAATATGCATTGCTAAGAACTTCATTTGGACAATTTAAAGGTGATTTTCTCAATATTTAGATTTTTTTGCACCCTCAGATTCCAGATTTACAAAAGTTGTATCTCAGCCAAATACTGTCCTATCATAACAAACCATACATCAATGCAAAGATTATTTATTCAGCTTTCAGATGATGTATAAATCTCAATTTCGAAAAATTGACCCTTATGACTGGTTTTGTGGTCCAGGGTCACATATTTTGTTCTACTGCCGCTTCAAACTTTGATGAAACCAGGAGCATGGCCTTCACTTGATTTGGGCTATGTGTGTTTGGTCGCTCCATTACTGATTCTGTCACTGCTGTGTTTCATATGACAACAATTCAACTGTGCAACAACACCCTCAGAGCTTAGGACCTGTGCTTCAGTTTACAAAATGCTCCAACAAGATCCCCCATGGTGCATTCTGGACCCCTCGTATTGAGTCAGGCTGTACATTTCCCATTTTGTGACCGGCTAAATTGAAGAACTGTCAGACCTCTGAAGCACATCTGCTTGTTTTAACGATGCCCTCGGAGCACAGGAGTCTCTCAGCTCTTGGCAGTCCCTGTTGGAGAAAGGAGCTTTTCCTTAACAAGGAAATGAATTTCGAGACATTCAAACCTGTCATGTGGGCATCGGGATGGACAGCATGTGTGTAGTCTAAGGGGGCTTTCAAACTGGGCAGCTTTGCTGCAGTCCAAACCAGAGTGTGATTGTTCCGGCACACTCCGCAGCAATAGACAACACAATACAGGTCAATATTAGGGCTGTCAGGATTCCTTTGCTGCGTCCCAATTCGCATACTATCCATCCTAAATAGTATTCGAAAATAGAATTAGTATGTCCCAAATCATAGTATGTTTAAAAAAGTATGCCAAAGATTCCCGGACGGTCTTCTACTTTCGGTTAGTATTCGAAGTGCAGATCGATGCACACTAACGGCTAATATTACCCACAACACATTGCGCGGTGGACGAGGATTCCATTAGAACTACAAACATGCATAAAAAGTGTTAAAAAACTACAAACATGGCGGATATGCACGACCAACGGACAGGCAGAGAAAGGGATTTGAGTGATAAATAACCAATGTCTAACCTGATTAAAAAATATTAATTTAATGTTATCCACGTTATATTTCATCTGCAGCAACACTGTGAACTTTTATAATGATACGTTTGGTCATTAACTTTTAAATGCATCATTATGCAACACATGAGCAGAGTTCTCGGCATGAAAGACACACGATGTGCCTCTTTATTTCTCTCCAATACGGTAGGAAATCAAATAAAATTAAATGTGGATGGTTAACTGTGATAAGATGATTGACAGGGCAGTTTAAACAGTTACATGATGCACGTAACTAAGCAACAGATCGTCCGATAAAGACACAGTTATGACGAAGTAGTCTGTGCCTACTATTCTGCTACATACTCAAAAGTATGTACTTTTTCTTCACAAAAAGAGTACATACTTTTAGGACATAGTATAAGTAGGCGAATTGGGACGCAGGGCTTGATTCCATTTGAGTACTTGGTTTAAAAAACAACAACCTTGATTGCATTTTGCTCGTGTCGATTAACTGGCAAACTACTGGAAGTGGTGCATTCCACGCACGAGAATCCATGAAACACTTTATTAGACCATTTTCCTGGCTGCATGATATATTTTTTAAATCATAATAAAGCATTATGCTATCCCTGCAAACATGCTCTGGGGCCCATGCTGGCTTTTTGCGGGCACAGTGGACTAGGTCCAGCCCACACCAAACCTAAACAGGCCCAGTGCAGGGTTTGCCCAGACGAGGCCCATAGCTTTGGGCTCACTGCGGGCTCTCTGTGAGCAGCCCACACTATGGGACTACCCACATTAATCCAATGATGGCCCAGTGTGGGCCAGCCCGTTTGGGCCCAGAGCAACTTTTGTACCGTTGGGCCCATGCAGGTTTTGTGTAGGCAGCCCTGTAATGCAACTAGAAGAATACAAACAACATTGACTGGCCATTCTTTAGTCACTCAATTGAACTGGAATGGCTCAAACCCTTTCATATAGGCCAGGGATCCCCAAATCTGGCTCACAGAAATCCACTAACCCTTATCAAACACACCTGAGCATGCTAATCAGTGTCTCCAGGATCATTAGAAAATCACAGGTGGGTGAGATTGATCAAAGCTGGAGCTAAACTCTGCAGGAAAGTGAGTTTAATGAGCCAGAGGATCCCTGATATAGACCGTCTTGCTCTACAGAGGCTGTTTGAAAATGCCCCTTTAAGCCAAGTCCTCCTGATTCTGAAGCTGAGAGTGAGATAAAGATGTGATTGCGGTATTCAAGAGAAAAGGTGGACCGTCTGCTGACTAGTTGAGAGACCTCGGGGGAAGATTGAGCTTGGCCAATTAATATTTTAGCACATCAAAACATATTTTCAGTAGAGGTCAAAGTAATAATTTGGTATTTTTTCATTTTTTTTCATTTGTAGTATTTTTATATTTGTATATATAATATGCAGTCCCTTTCAGAGTGTTAAATTAGCTGTATTAACCTGAATTGAATGTTTTCTATTTTGTATTTAATAAATACATTGATTTAAAATCCCTTTGACTTCTGTACGTTTTTTTGACAATACAGACATTAGATATGTGGTGACTGCATCCATTTCAGGTATATAATAACTGTTTTCCCCAAAGACTTAAGTTATAGTAGCTAAAAAGTATTTATAGTGAAACAGATTTATTGTTGTAGATTAATAGTTGGGGCCCTGTGTGGGTCTGCCCGTGCAGGGCCAGCACTAAAGGGCCAACGTTTTGCCAATGAGGCCCTGCGCTGGCAGCCCGCTGGGGGCCCTTAGGCTAGCCCTAAGTGGGCCTGTAAAGGGCCACCGCAGGCTTGTTTGCAGGGATAGTAAATTCAAAAACGCTATGATGCAATTAAATAAATATATGCAATGCAGGTTTAATCAACCTGGTCTCATAAAAATATGTACCTCTGTGCACTTTCTGTGTGACACCGTTTTACGTAGTTTACTGCACGTTTCACCGCAGTTTCAAAGAGAAATGTCCACTGAGTGGCGCTAAAACACAGGTTAAATACGTGAACCCTGGAACGTTTTTATTATGTTGATATAGGTACGTATTGCTGTGTTTTTATTGCGTTGTTTCAGGTACGTACCGCGGCAGTTCAGAATTCAAATATCTGGGGTCTGTCCCTAAAAGTTAATGCTCTATCGTGTTGGAAATATGCCCTACACCAAACCCAACCCTAAACCTACCCGATAGTGTTAACAAATGCATAACTGGTATAAAAACGTATTTGTTGATGCAACCGTGCCATTTCAACTTCCTTACCTGCAGATTTGAACTGTTTTGTCGAACCGTGGTTACACGGGATTCGAACCGGAGATCCTCGCCTCCTAAGTACGTCTCCGTACTCGGTGAGCTACCGAACAAACTTACAATCTATGAAAAGCCATAGATATGACGCTGGATATGTGCGATCCTAACATTCAAAAGCATCGGTTTTCAAATCTCCCAGCATATTAATGTTGTTTTGAAGTCGTAACATGATATTCTTAAAGTAATTGTGCGAAAAATACGCTCTATTAATCAAAACTCTGTAAATTTGTGTGAAAAGGAGTAAAAGGTGTCGGAGCTTTACTGACTCTAGTGTTTGTTTCTTTTGGAAACTGAAACTGCAGTAATATGTAGTTATTGGTACGTATTTCGTGTCTCGCTAAAAAGTGCACCCAGGTACATAAATGCCATGAGACTAGGTTGGGTTTAATATGTGACCCTGGACCACAAAACCAGTAATAAGGGGGCAAATTTATGAACCTGAAAGCTGAATAAATAAGCTTTCCTTGATGTATGGTTTGTTATGATAGGACAATATTTGGCCGAGATACAACTATTTGAAAATCTGGAATCTGAGGGTGCAAAAAATAAAAAATAAAATAAAATTGAGAAAATTGCCTTTAAAGTTGTCCAAATGAAGTCCTTAGCCATGCATATTACTAATAAAAAATTAAGTTTTGATATATTTACGGTAGGAAATTTACAAAATATCTTCATGGAACATGATCTTAATATCCTACTGATTTTTGGCATAAAAGAAAAATGGATAATTTTGACCCAAACAATGTATTGTTGGCTATTGCTACAAATATACCTGTGTTACTTATGACTGCTTTTGTGCTCCAGGGACACGTATATGCATAATAGGTTGCATACATGCATCTCACACAAACTGTTATCATTTACATGTGTGGAGCGTCTCAAACTCCATCTCTGCATATTGCTGTGAGTTTGGGTTTATTATAATTCATCTGGAAACACAACGTGCACCATTTCATCAGATTTGTAAGAAAAATAATTTATAAACTTACACTAAAACAGGAGGATACATTAATATCTCTCAATATGCTAACTGTTCATCTCAATTTCAAAATAAAAGTTTAAACCCTTGCTTTGCGTATACACATATTCAAGAAATTACAGTAGCTGCAGCATTTCTGTCTTAAATAAATGGCCAGATATTAAAGATTAAGTGGACATTTGAATTAAATGATGTTTGGTCAATATTACTCTGCTGGCATCTGTTATAATGCGTAATGTACATTAGCTCTATTGTTTATAATATATTATGTATTTTAACAGTTTTGTTCAATAAAAGCATGATTACTTGCTTTTGATACTTTATTTGAAAAAAATGAATATTACTTCATTGCTATACTATATGTATTTTAAGTAATTTTTAAGGCTATTGTTCGCTTAGGTCTATTTTTATTTCCACAAAAAAACAATCATTTGAATTATCCGATTACTCGATTAATCGTCAGAATAATCGACCGATTACTCGATTACCAAAATAATCGTTAGTGACAGCCCTAGTCAATATATATACAGTATATATATATATTTTATATGAATCTAATATTATGCACCGCAGAGTGAACAACACATCTGTATGTGACAGAAAGGCAGCTTTCTGCTGCTCACAAACACTATCTTTAGAGGAGACAGCTGAGGGTGAGACATTTATTTTCCGCTCTGATTGCACTCGCTCTGCACAATTACACTACACGGGTGTGCAAGTTAAGGCAAGCTTACACTACACAACTTCTGGTTGGATTTTGCTGTCACTGACAGATGTCCAAGGTCTGCGACAACATCCCCGGATCATGACCAAATTGCTACTTGTGGTCACCGATGCTCATTAAGTATCAGCGATATTTTCAAACCTGTTTGATATTATCACCACATGATGTTGTAGTGCAGCGACGAGGTAGAACTAATACAACCAGTCACAACGCACATGGGATAAATGGAAAAATCTTGTAATCACTTACGTGAACTTCTCGCAATGAATTTATGTGAGGAAATGTTTTTTTTCGGGACTGCCTCTTGAGCAAATGTCTTATACTTTGTGCACCCCGTCAGCATTGTGTTGTGTAGTATGCATGCTGCTATGACAAGATGATGACAAGAAGTTCAACTGAAACCGTAGCATGGTGCCTTTCCAGTTGCAAAGGGCGTGCGTATCTCTATTGTCTTGCCCCATGGGTTGAGGCCTGGAGAATGGTCCTCTATCACCTGTAATGATAGATGCTCTGATTCATGCGTGGACGATGACCCTCATGTATGCCTTCTCAACAATAAGCCTGCTTCTGGCAGCTCTTCCAAGAATGTGGGAAGACTTCTTCTGCTGGTGGGGCTCTCTGATGTTGTTCATGATGAACAAAGCATGTTGGTTTGGCTGACAGATGCAATTGGCTTATGAGACACCTGGGTTATCTTTGCCTCTTGGCATTCAAGCTTACTCTTACAGAGATGGCGCTTGTTCTCAGGCCTTATCTTAGGATGCATCTTTGGAGGATATTTGTGTGGTGGCAGGTTGGGCGCTCTTTTATCAGATTTTATTATCTGGATGTTGACGTGACTCATGGTTCAAGACCTCAGAGGCCTTGAGTTCCTGCCTCTTCCTTCCTGTATCAACAAACCATTTAAAAAAAGTGACATGTAGGCCAAGTATGGTAGTGAACACACACACCTGGAGCATCAGACAACCATTTTTAATTTTTTTTGCTGCAGCACTGGGGAGCCATTGGGTGTTAGGTGTCTTGCTTAAAGGCAACTCAGTCATGGGTATTGAAGGTGGAAGAGAGCGTTGTTCATTCACTTCCCCACCTACAATTCCTGCCAGTACTGAGAATCAAACTCACAACCTTCGGGTTATCTATCACCTGATCCACTGAGTCTGACTCAGTGTAAGAGTCAGTCTAAAAACAATTAATACAATTTTAAAATCAATTCTATACCAAACTGGCAACCAAACAGAGCAAGTAATGTTTTACTCCCATCATGTCTTGATGCTAGTCAGTAACCTTGCAGCAGTAATTGGCACAATCTCGAAATGAGATACAGTAAATATCGCTTACAGATTCCATTATAAAGGCTACAGTAATCCAGGCATGAACATACATGAACAACTGGCTCCACATCTTATATGATCTAAAATGTTTTTAGTTTGAAATCATTCTTAGCTGGTAAAACTATTCTTAAAAATGTAATTAATCTTTTTTTTTCTGAGCTAAGTCAAAGGTAAAGCCAAGGTTTCTTAGGAGTAATGGCGAGGACGCATCCATTTGAGGTTCTGGTGATGCTGTTAATTGACATGATTGTATACACACTTCAGACAGTTTTCTTTTTTTGTGTGTTTTTTTGCATTGGAAACTTCACCTCTATACACAGCAGTGGTGAAATGTGGTAAATTTGGATTTATTTATTTGCCACTACACAAAGTTTGTAAACCATACCAAAATTTCCCTGTTTATTGAGTTTCAAAGGTCTCTAAAATGGCTTCAACAACCTCTTCAAGTGTAAAGGCGGAGACCAGGGAAGCTCATGCTTGCATGAGAAGCTTTTAAAGAAAAGCATGACTTAGAAATGCAAGAAATGAAACCAAAAGCTCAAAAGGAACAACAAGAAATGGAAACTGAAAGTGCTGTATCAAACACAGATTTGAAAGTTTTTTAAAGTATTTAGAAAATTGTTTCACAAGTATAAATTAAAGTAACTGCAAAAACCAAACAATGTCTTGAATGGCTGTCAAAGGGTCACTTCAGTGAGTGCTTTGGCAAAACAAATCCCTTCAGCTATGCTCCCATCCTTTCAGCTATGCTTGCATGAACACTTTTCGCTGATCCTTTCACATATCTCCCACAGGTTTTCATTATTTAGGGGTTCACATCTCAAACTCATTTAAATCACTACACAAAGAAAATATTGCTAAATTAATGGACCCCAATAAAGTAGACATTCAATGCTGCAACAATCTTCCACTATTGTTAGTAGAAGAAGAATGGCAAGAATGAACATCCTACCATGAATCTCATTTTTATTTCAGACCCTTCCCATTTTCCCCCAAATCTTTAAGTTATTTGAAGCCATTATATCTTTGTATATCTAGGCTGGTAAACCACCATGTGTACATAAGATAACTCTTTAAAAAGCCAAACAAGCTGGGGGTCTCATGCTGTGTTTGTTTTTTTTTACTATTGAGCAGCTCACATCCAGAAAATATATGAATTGTGTAATTTCCCTGGTGTATCATAAAAGCTAACTCGTGTATGTAATGTAAGTACACCAACAACCTGACTGTACTTTCCTTGCTAAGAATTTGTGAACAGTTTTGTCAGCATTTAGGATTAAATACAGTTTACTTTTATGCCTATTTGTGGTAACTATTCATTTGTACCATCTACTTTAGAATAAACTTTTGCACGGTTGAGGATGAAATTGCTTTATGATCTGTTTTCTAATCACATATTTGTGACATTCAAAGACTTAAGTAGGTTTACATCTAACCTATTCTCATATTTTTAATATTTAGTATTTTTAATTATACAAAGAGCACACTTTGTATCCTTTCCTTTTACAAAAACACATATATATATATATATATATATATATATTCACGAGTTCACACTTACATATAATAAATAGAATAAAGTTTATGCGTATTTGGCGTGCTGTCCGAGGGGAGGGCTCCGAGCTTGGAATTTTGGCTCGAACCCAGAGTACCCCCCCCCTACAGATTAGGACAGGAATAGTTGTAAGTGCAGAGATGGGGTGGCGGAGGGATGCCGGAAAACTGCCAATGAACAGACGTAAGTCTGCTGTGTATATATACACACCTCTTATCTTGTTAACTGGGTTGATTACTGATTGTTCTCCTCTCGTGTTAATTAGGTTAATTATCTGAACGTGCTCCTCCCGAACTTTGTTAATAAAACATCATTTAGGGGTGTAACGATACGCGTATTCGTATTGAACCGTTCGGTACGATGCTTTCGGTTCGGTGCGCATTACAAACCGAATGATTCGTTGGACTAATCTTATTAGTTTGGAAAATAAAAGAGCTTAAAGTGTGTGTGAAATATCAGTGCCACTGCGCTCAACAACACAGCCCAAAAGACGTAACAGGTGCTGTCTGCCCCGTGATAACCTCCCCTTGCTGGGGAGAATCTTCACTTCAACTGAATTGCTAAAATATTTAATTATAACTGCAATACGCTGTTATACAGCAGTGAATTATATTATTTTATATGGAGCACAAACGTCCGTCTGTGTAACAAACTATGTGCATATTTACAGATGAACTACACTCATGTCATGTTCATATGCCAAGACAGTCAACATTTACATTTACATTTACATTTAATCATTTAGCAGACGCTTTTATCCAAAGCGACGTACAAATGAGGAGAACAATAGAAGCAATCAGACCATCGAGAGAGCAACAGTATACAAGTGCCATGACAAGTCTCAGTTAGTCTAGCACAGTACACGTAGCTAGGATTTATTTTTATTTTTTTATTTTTATTAAATAGAATAGGTAAGTGTTTGTATTAGTTAGTCAGGTGCTGGCGAAAAAGATGTGTCTTTAGATGTTTTTTGAAAATGACTAAAGACTCAGCTGTTGGAATTGAGATCGGGAGGTCATTCCACCAGCTGGGCACAGTCCAGGAAAAGGTCCGTGAGAGTGATTTGGTACCTCTTTGGGATGGCACCACAAGGCGTCGTTCACTTGCAGAACGCAAGCTTCTGGAGGGCGCATAAGTTTGAACTAGCAAGTTTAGGTATATTGGTGCAGTGCCAGTTGTGGTCTTGTAGGCAAACATCAGTACCTTGAATTTGATGCGAGCGGCTATTGGTAGCCAGTGTAACCTGATGAAGAGAGGGGTAACGTGAGCTTTTTTCGGCTCATTAAAGACCACTCTGGCTGCTGCATTCTGGATCAGTTGCAGAGGCTTGATAGTACATGCGGGAAGGCCCGCCAAGAGAGCATTACAATAGTCCAGTCTGGAGAGAACAAGAGCTTGGACAAGGAGTTGTGCGGCTTGCTCTGACAGGAAGGGCCTAATCTTCCTAATGTTGTATAAGGCAAATCTGCAGGACCGGGCCGTTGTAGCAATATGGTCTGTGAACCTTAACTGATAGCAGTGGTAGGAAAAGCCATGCTTCTGAATAACCGATCCTAATGACGACATGTAGATGGAGAAGAGAAGTGGTCCAAGCACTGAGCCTTGAGGAACTCCAGTAGCAAGAAGTTGTGACTTTGAAACCTCACCCCTCCAAGACACCCTGAAGGACCTATCTGAGAGGTCAACAGTGATAGGTTTTTGGAAATGCTGTTTTGTACTCGTTCATTCACAAGTCTGCTGCGGTTCGGTTCTTTGAATGCGCTGCTAACTCTGCCGGTGGAGAAAGACTG
Organism: Schizothorax lantsangensis; assembly: GCA_027422415.1. Lineage (NCBI taxonomy): Eukaryota > Metazoa > Chordata > Actinopteri > Cypriniformes > Cyprinidae > Schizothorax > Schizothorax lantsangensis. The sequence continues at coordinate 2,004,436 of CM049859.1, forward strand.
CGTCGGGAAGGAGAAACCTTGCGCTCGTGGGGCGAAACCGGTGACATTATTCTACTGAATGAAAGCTTAAGGTTTATCCAAAATGTTGCTAGTTGCTATGCGCTTTGTCTTACAAAAGAGTCGGTAAACACTGCAACACTGGTTCATGCGCCCGCGTGCGTGTGTGTGTGTGTGTGTGTGTGTGTGTGTGTGTGTGTGTGTGCGTCTGAGTGATGCCAGTGCGCTTGAAATACGAAGTCGAGGCGGGTCCGAATTTAATTCCCTCCCGGTCCGGAGTCTGGACTTTGAGAAGCGCTGGGCTATACCGTTATCAGCATGTTGAAGTAGATTCGTCTCTCTTTCTCTGAGAGAATAAGCGGCGTCAGATGCCAAAACTTTCACTTTTTTTTTTTACTTTCACTTTCTGTTTATAGTGAATTGACTGCGATTAAGACGTTCACTGGCATAAATCTTGCACAAAGTTTGCACGTGTGCTGCAAACCCTGGTGCAAACGCGTGCTTGTGTGATATCCATTGGCTCGCCTTCATGGTTTAAAACAGAAATATTTCCAACATTGCAAGACGTAACCAATTGCCCCGCCCCCCGTATCGAAAACATACCGAACCTTGACACCACTGTGTCGTATCGAACCGAACCTGAATTTTGTGAACCGTTACACCCCTAATATATATATATATATATATATATATATATATATATAGTCACTGTCAGACCATACACTATACCAGGCCTTTCTTGTCAGCTGCCCTTAATATGTTATCGCTCTTGCTTCATTAGTAGCCAGAAGACAGATATTGCTTCATTAGAAATCCTCAAGTCCCTCTCCTTATATTTCTTAGTTAACTGAGCTTTGTACATATGGAAAAATTAAGCACACTTTATATACACATAAAACTCCCATTTTAGTAATAAAAAAAAAGAAAAAGTGAAACTCAGGCATGTTGTTTAACTAAAGCTGTTTGCAGTGATTAAGGCTATAAGTTGGATAGTTCAAGTACACAGATGAAATGAATGCAACATCAGACCTAATTTTGCAAATTTGCTGGCATCAAAATTGCCATTTAAAGACTGATGATGACTAATTGCATGGGGTTTGATGGCAACACATATTTGAGGAAAGCAACTCTTAAAGATTTTGTGGAGTGAAAAAGCAGTGTAGGATAAAAACAGATCCTGTTTTTGGTGACATGTTGTTGAGCCTTCAAAAGAATATTTAAGGCTTAAAGCAGAGGATTCAATAATAAAACAAAGGTCTGGAAACAAAAGTACCGATAAAGCATTGTAACAGCAGTAATAAAAAAAACAAGTACTAGATGATAAATACTTCAAATTGCTTTGAATTGTGAAATTGAGGCAATACTAAACAATAGACTTAACTGCGCTGTCTGATCACCCAAAGACAAATAACACTAAAGCACCTACTAAACTACAATACTTCCTGCTGTATTTAATAAAGATGATATGTATGCAAGATGCAGATGGAAAAGGTGGGTTAAAAACACCTCCCTTCAATGCAAGAACATCAGAAATGATCTTAAAAGAAATCTCAGCCATAATGACACTGTCCTAGTATTAGATGATACTGCACCAAACCTTTACAGGTCTCTAGATGTCTATTTGCATGCTAAGGGCTAATGCATGAAAAATATATCTTAAGAGTCGAATAAATTATGTTTTGTGGTGATCCTAAAAAAGATGGATTTTGGGGGAACACAAATATGAACTTTGCTGGGTAAACAAACAGAGACTTTGATATGTGATATATGGTATGTGCTATAAAAACGATATTATATATGGTGAAACAATAAAACTTTACACTCTTTGAAGTAACTTTTGTTATTCTATCTACATGTAACTAATAAAATATTACAACCCCAAATCAGAAAAAGTTTGGACATTTTGTAAAATGCAATGAAATCAAGAGTCTGTGATTTATTAGTTCTCTTAAACTTTTGTTTAATTGACAGAAGAACAAAGAATAGATTTCCAAAGTTTTTACTGACCAACTTAAATGCTTTTTGTAAATATAAACACATTTTGATTTGGATGGCTGTAACACTCCAAAACAAGTTGTAACAGAGGCAAAATAAAGGAGAAAAGGTTATAGAATATCCACGTTAAACTGTTTTGAAACAGCTCACAGTTCACAGGTGAATTGGTAATAGGTCAAGGTATCATGTTTGGGTATAAAAGGAGCATCTTAATCTTTGCAAGCAAAGCTGGATCATGGCTCATCACTTTGTTACAAATTTCATGAGAGAAGTGTCAAACAAATCAAAAATCACATTTCTCAATGCAAAATCGCAAAGAATTTAGGTCTTTCACCAACTACCATAATATTGTGAAACGATTCAGGGAATCCCGAGAAATCACAGAGAAGTCACAGAAATGACCTTTGAGCCCTCAGATGGCATTGCATAAGAAACCATCATGCTGCAGTGTTAAATATAGCCACATGGGCTCAGGAGTACTTCAGAAAACCACTGTCATTTACCACAGTCTGCTGCTGCACCAAGAAATGCAACTTGAATCTGTTACTCTAGGAGAAAGCTATACATCAGTTCTATGCAGTCACTTACTTTGCCTCTGTCCCAACGTTCTTTGGAGTGTGTTGGAATCATCAAAATCAAAATTTGTTTATATTTACAAAAGGCATTTTGGTCAGTGAAAACATTGGGAATCTTATCTTTGTACTTTTGGCAAATAAAAAAAGTTTATGAGAATTAACAAATCACAGATTCTTGATTTCATTGCATTTTACAAAACGTCCTAACTTTTTCTGATTTGGGGTTGTGGATTAATTAATCAGCACATCATGTAAATAATAATATAGTATAATATAATAAAATATAATATAATATAATACAGTATAATATAATATACAGGTAAGTATGGGATAATGCACGACGTGGAGGCCAATAATCTTTGCATCGGGTGGTTGTTTCTGCGAAGTGCATTAAAATCATTTAATGCACAGCTAGCCAAGCATTATCCCACTTATACCTCGATCATTTCCCAGCATTGACAAGTTAAAGCTGTTAATGATGCTCGTAGTGCAATATTTGACCGGAAGGGTAAAAATTATGGTTATTTTGGTCAGTTATGGCTTGTTAGCTCAGCATTCTGCCCGCTTCAAATCAGACACAGAGATGAAATAGTGCGGTAAGATCACATTTATTTGAATGAATTATAGTCTTTGAATTAATTATCGATCGAGAGGGAGAGATGACAATTGTGTGTGTGTTACCTGCGTCTGCGTGTCTCTCTACAAACACTGAATCTGTGTTGCTTCAAAAACAGGTTTGTGTGTGTGTGCGCAGATAGAGTGATCTCCGACTCTCTCTCTCTCTCTCTGTGTGTGTGTGTGTGTGTGTGTGTGTGTTTGTGTGTGAGTGATGAGTGCGGGTTTGTGTGTATCAATTAAAGCATCGCATTAATATAGAACGGTGATTAAACTGACTTGGAACTACCTGTGCATTAAATGGTTTTAATGCATACCTGACAGCCAATCATAATCGAGTATTCAGACAGACCATGGTATAATATAATATTTGCATCTTTTTTTTTGCATCTGCCCTGTGCACATGCTTTTTATTTTTTTCTGTGTGGCCGCATAAGAAGTGCACAGCCACTCATGCATCTAGCTCATAGGAAACATTGCTGACCACCACCCAATGGGGTAGTAAATGCATAAGGCATAGCCTGTTTCCCTCACTCTCTCTCCCCGCCATCACACTGACCTTCCTGATGTTGCAGGGTGATTGTGAAGCAAAGACCAATGCCCCATTATAAAAGTGGACACTGCCAGGCAGTACTAAATACCAGTGAGTGCAGCAGGGGTATTAGGTAATAGCCGCAAGGTGAGGGAGTGCACAGGGATGCAGTGCACTGACCCCAAGTGACCACCATGATTCAGGGGTCAAAACCTCACTTCAGGCATCTGCTAATTTGGTAGATGAACTGGCTGAAGCGTTTTCGCAATTATTAGGGAACATGTGTGCGAATGCTTCTCAGGGGACAGAAGACAGAGGTATGAGGGTACAGCTCGGGCTGGGAAGGGTGAGATAAAAAATAAGTGATAAAATGTAAAAAAAAACGTGTTTGAACAGGTCCAAGTAATAGATGGGTAACCCCTGGTTTTGCAAATATTAATGACCTCACGTGACCCGAAGCATGAATACTAAAGACAACATGACCCAGTTGTTACTACCACAGAGTCTTCAGAAGCGTCATTCGTGGCAGCTCACCATAATACTATGACTGGATTATACTGGCCAGGCATTTGCAGTAACGTTCACAGATGCTGTGCAACTCCCCGTGAACACAAAAAAGCCCCATTACCTCAAAAGCACCATTGTGTCCTTTCCCTTTGATTGAGGTCCCATTCAAGTGAATTTGTATGGACTTTATCAAGCCATTAGAGCGCTCCGCACAGGCGCACCACTCTGATAGACTATGCAAGCTGATGCCCAGAAGCAGTAGTGATCTGTACCATTGCAGCAAAAAGTGTAGTGAAGTGAATATATCTATATCTATACACACACAATGTATATGCCAAATCCTAATTTCTTTTGTTTTTGTGTATATTTCATACTAAATATTTGAGATTATCAAATAAAATACAACATAACACAAAGGCAACATGATTAAATACTAGGGGTGTAACGATTCATCGATATGGATCGATACATCGATACGATGTCTGACGATACGATGCATCGATGCCAAGCGTAAAATATCAATATCTATAGTATAATTAGGCACCTTTATTTTGGCACTGTCCACATTTTCACATAATGTCCGTCTATGCATTACCGCCAACGCGTGCATTCTCGTTCAAACTCACGTATCAGGACTCGATATAAGCACTGCCCGAAGGCACAAGTCGAGCATAAAAGACGCTCGGGATTGTTTGCGGAAGAGTCGAGTGCTGTGTGAGAAGCTTTCTGCGCACACATCTGAAGCGCACGCACACAGACAGCAAGTGCTAAATTGAGCTCTTTATTGCTTTTTTGTGCATGGATGAATAAATACAGACAAAATTACATCAAAATGTGTGTTTTGGCGAATATCTAAGTAAACACAGTCGGTTAGGCATATGTCTTAATGTAAACAGTTGAGAAAGAAAAGGCATGTGTATCAGTATATTAAATCCGTGCTTTCGTTCTTGAAAGCAAACGCTGTCAAAGAAAAACACAAGTGCTCACTGCTCCTGACTAAATAACCTTTGTAACATCAAAAATGATTAATCTATATTTAATTTATACTGTGAAGACTATGCAGTTATTTTACATTTGATTATTACATTTCTGTAGCATACCTGAAAATGTATTTTAGACTGAGCTGAAAAACCTGAAAACACTGTTTATTGAACTTGTGTCTTTGTTCTATTGTATTTATTTGCTTGTAATTCGGTTATCTGTAGAAAATATTTTTAGCACTGAGCCCATAGCAGCCAGAATTGTTTTTCCAATTGTTTATTTTCTTTATTATAAAAAAAAAAAAAAAAAAAAAAAAGTGTATAGGTCTATTTTTTTGTTGTGAACGTCCCAATTGAGGTTCAGGATGTGACAATTTCAGATAAATGTTCATGTTATATATTTTGGTTGCATTTGTGAGTTAATAAAAATTTAGATGTTGTTTAAAATAGGTATATAATATCATAATATCGAAATATCGAACGGTATACTCCTGTATCGAATCGAATCGTTATCGTATCGTAGATTTTTTTGAGGTATCGGCAAATATTGTATCGCTGGGTATGAGAATCGATATCGTATCGTATCGTGACGAACCATCCGATTTACACCCCTATTAAATACATACATTTTTTAAGCAATTTGATCACTCATGTGAAAAAGTAATTGCCCCCTTAAACTTAAAATCTGGTTGTGCCATCTTTAGCAGCAATAACTGCAACCAAATGTTTCTGGTCAAGGTTTTTCACAGTGCTTTTCGGCCCACTCTTTTAGCAGAACTGCTATAGTTCAGCCACATTGGGTGGTTTTTGAGCATGAACTGCCAATTTAAGGTCCTGCCACCACATCTCAATTATTTTGGATCATTGTCTTGCTGCATAAGCCAGATGCACTCAAGCCTCAACTGACAGAATGAATCAGTAATCTTCCATGTTATCCTTCGGTCTATAGTGACTTCTGGATGAGTCCTCCCTGTGCTCTTGGACACAATTTTGGAAGGTTGGCCACTTCTGGAAAGGTTTCTCCTGCTAGTTTGTCTATTTGGAGATACTGGCTCTCACTGTGGTTCTCTGGAGTCCAAGAGCCTTTGAAACAGCTTTGTAACCCTTCACAGACTGATGTAGTTCATCACCTTCTTCCTCATCATTTCTGGAATTTGCTGTAACTGGCATAATGTGCTACTGGGTAAGACTCTTTAGCAAACATCATACTGTTGAAAAAGTTTTATTTAAGTGTTGATTTAATTGAAGAGGGCTGGCAGTAGTTAGGCCTGGTTGTGTTTAGTCCAGTTGGACGGCATTATAAATGCAGTTTCATCTATTTGGGAATTAGTAACTACAGGGGCAAATGCAATTTCACACAGGCCCAGCTGATATTAAATAACTTTTTTGGCTTCAATAAAAAACATTATGATTTAAAAACTGTATTTTGTGTTTACTCCGGTTGCCTTTGTTTTATGTTAGATATTGTTTTTGTTTCTAAATGATTTAGTATAGAGGAGTACACAAAAACAGAAGAAATCAGGACAAACACTTTAGTATAGAGGAGTACACAAAAACAGAAGAAATCAGGACAAACACTTTTTTACAACACTGTACACACACACACACACACACACACACACACATTGGGTTTCCATGTTTTACGGGTTCATTCCATGGGCCTAATGGTTTTTATACTGTACAGATCATTCTGTATGATTTATAAGCTGTTTTCTTCATTGGGACCAAAAAAAAAAAAGTCCCCACAAGGACAAGGATTTTGGATATTGCCATTTTTTCCCCTTAAGCTATGATATACACAATTAAACAATTGAAGGGATATTTCACCCAAAAATGAAAATTAGCCTGTGATTTACTCACCTTCAAGGCGTCCTAGGTGTATATGACTTTCTTCTTTCAGACGAATCCAATCGGAGTTGTATTTAAAAATGTCCTGGCTCTTCCGAGCTTTATAATGGCAGTGGGTGGGTGCTTTTGTTCAACAGTCCAAAAGAAGTCCAATGTCCTACGTCATCAGCCAGAAAGGCACTTTTTAATATAACTCCAATTGGATTCGTCTGAAAGAAAAAAGCCATGTACACCTAGGATGCCTTAAGGGTGAGTAAATCATGGGCTAATTTTTATTTTTGGGGGACTCTAGGTTACCCTAGGTTATGGGGAATAATGGCAATATCCAAAATCCTTGTCCTTGTCCTTGTGGGGACATATGGTCCGTATGGGTTGAGAAAGAAGCGTGGTTTTCAAAGCACAAGGAGACACAAGCTCACTAGCTTCTTCCCACTGATATGGGCTAATTTTTATTTTTGGGGGACTCTACAAGAACAATTTGCAACTCAATATCCAAAATAAAATTGTCCTTGTCCTTGTGGGGAACACATTTTCCTTAGTAGGAAAACGTGGTTTTCACACAAGGAGACACAAGCTTTTCTTCCCACTGTTTACAAGAACAATTTCATTTAAAATAACTTTTCAAACTTTGTTTTTTCACAAACTACAGATGATGCTATCCCATTAGACTGTCCACGGCGCATCTGCTGCTTCATTATTACCATCATAAACCATTTCCCCTAAATCCTCTCCAAAGTCAAAGGACAGTAAGAATTCAATGGCAGTGGTTTCTTCCTGGCGCAGCTTGCTCGTGTGAGCATGTGAAGACACGTCTCTCCACGTTAGGCCAAATTGTCTCTTTCCTCATTATCTGTCCTTCATATTTCAGGATGAAAATAGAAGTGAAATGTCTGTATCAGCATCCTAAAAATGGTTTCTATGCTCTCTGAGTGTGGAAGCAGACATGAGGTGTCAAACTGTAGAGAAAAATCAATAAAGAATGGAAGAGATGTGGATGGATTTGCATGTAGGGCGTATGGCCAGACTTACAGCTTGAGAACTCCAGGGGACATGAATGCTCATCCATTGGAAAGTTATTCAGTTTAAGCAGGCACTCTGCATCAATGGTCAACCTACAGACAGAAATTTCCTTAATTAAATGTCTTTTCATTAGCACACCCTGCATTTACATCGACGGCGCTAGAATACACTGATGAACATACAGCAGCACAATAATGAAACGACTGACAAATCAAGTGCTATTAACGGCAGACATGCATCATAATCGTTATAATTGGATGAATTCTTCCTGAAAGCAAATAATCAGACTAGAGTTGCATAGTGAATCAAGTCAGAATGAACATCAAACCGTGATCAGCTGTGAATATATTATTAACATATTATTATGATTTCTGAAGATCATGTGACACTGAAGACTGGAGTAATGATGCTAAAAATACAGCTTTGATTACAGAAATAAATTCTATTTTAAAGTATATTAAAATAGAAAACTGTTATTTTAAATTGCAATAATATTTCACAAAATTGATCATATAGATACAGCCTTGATGAGCAGAAGAAACGTCTTTAAAAAAACATTAAAAATCTTACTGATCCCAAACTTTTGAGTGTATATATATATTGTCCCACTTTTACTGTATTTCTTTTCTTTATTTTATATGCTACTTTTTGTTTTTAATAGGTCAGGACTTTCACAACAGACTATTGAAATGTTAAACATGATTTTATTGCTAACATTTCATTCGAGCTGTTTTCAGTGTTATTAAAACAACAGTGATTTAGAATCGCAGTATAATGTTGATTCAGTGACAATACTGTTGAATTTTTATTAACATTGCAGTTGATTATTTTTGTTAATTTCAATGATCATTCAAAATCAACAAGAATCTAGAATTAACATCAGCAACTATTGAAATTTTAACACTGTTTTAACATTATCTGAGAGTGCAGAGCTGATATTGAACCAACATTGCTTTGTAACTATAATTCAGTGCAATTTGCATTCAGCATTGACTTTGCATTGTTTCAATGGTTGCTTGCTATCTGGGTACGCTCGGTTCATGCATGATAATTCACAATTAAACAGTGCATTTACCTTAAAGTGTACAGTATACGCCCGTCGTTCCATATCCGAAGCATGCGATTAGGTGTGGTGATCCAGTGAGCGTCTGCCTTCTTGGAGTTGCGGAAAAACGTGTCAGGGATCCAGATTTTTCCCACCATGTTGCTGTTGAGACGCAGAACCTTCATGGTGCTGTTGAACTTCAGCCGCCTGTCATACCACGTCTGGGCGAAGAAGATGTCAATCGTGTACTCCTAAGGAATCAGAAAGGGCAGAGCTTTCAGACATATGTGTAATTGACAAAGGCAAAACCAGCGCTTGAATGCATAGCCCTTAGTCCCAATGAGAATAAGTATTCAACTTTGAGAAGGGAATTGGATCATGAAATGACACAAGCCAGACGCAGATTGCACTGAAGGATATAGAGGATCGGCTATTTTAAACAAGTTTGGTGCAAATTAATGAATACATAAACACTGATTTAACGCATGTTAAATCCTAATCCTGGTGCAAATTCAAATGAACACTGGAGACAACAGACATGTCAGCAACAACTGTAGGATAACACTTGTTATCTGTTTCGTACTGTTTCATATGTACATGTTTAGGGACTGTCACAGCCCAAACTCATTTTCTTACAGATGCATACCATACAGAAAAAAAAAAGTTGCCAGTAACACTTGTGTTTATCTGGAGAACAGCCCACATCTCCAATGCATTTCATGGCAGGTAACGAATTACAACTACTCACGTTACTGTAATTAAGTAGTTTTTTCAGGTACTTGTACTTTTTTGAGTATATTTTTAAAGCTGTACTTTTACTTGTACTTAAGTACAAATTAAGCAAAATAATCTACTTCGTTACATTTAAATCATAGTTCGTTACTGAGTACGCCCAATTTGAATTGATATTCAGTAGCCAATAAAGATATCCGATCGTAAACGGACCAATAAAAGCCCTGATCTCTGAACCGGGAAAAGCCGCCGCTGCAGCAGGTGAAGAGCTGATCTGACAGTGAGGGACAGGGGCGCCTTAAGATAACCAGAGGCCCCTGGGCTACTGCATTACAGTAGGCCCCCCTACCCTCCCTACTTTTTTTTTTTAAAAGCTTCCAGACAATTATTTATGTCAAATTTCGATTTGTTTTTTCTTGTTAATATGCCAGTTAACATTCACAACACTGTTCTGCGTAAAATGTGAATATAAGTGAATATGCAAATTCACTCTTTGCCACAAGGTGGCGCTTAAGAACAGCAGAATATAGCCGTTACATAACACTATTACAGGCTTTATACGGAGGTAATATGAAAAGAAAATGCCATCAAAACTTTCCTGGCTGAAATGTGAGTTTACAGGTATGATTTAAACACCATAAATCAAACAAAATATTCATTATTCATCATCAGTAGAACGCAACATCACGACATGTTGGCATAAATGTGGATTGTTTGGTGATTGCTAACTGCGTTTTTATTTTGAAACATGCCGTGCTCACGTTTAATTAATTAAATCACAGCCGTATAAAGTTTAATGATCACATTTAAGCAATAGGACAATTCCTATTTTTCCATCCCTGGATTTAAAATTGAGACTTTGAAGCAGCACCTTAATCTAAAACCTTCATCTGACACAGATTACATCCACGCAAGTTACTGAACTTGCACTGTATGATGTTACAGAAAGGTTGTCCGATCCAGTTCCTTTCACACAGCAGTGTTGTTTCTCTTGTTAATCAGCACGTTAACATAAAGACACTATTGTGCTGGGCTACTTTACTAGCGAATGCATTGATTGTGCGTTCTGTTTACAGTATATCGGTGGAACACGTGGAACATACCAACTACACAAACTGTGTGGGGGGAACCTAAACTGAACCATTCACTATATAAGCTACTACAACCAGGGCGTCACTGAAAATGAGTGTGTGAGTTTGTTTACATGAATGCTGTTGTCACTGCTGCAAACTCCCATATAAATAATTATTCGTAAAATATAATTTCCCTTCAACCAGTGGGCCCCCTTTCCAGTGTAGGCCCCTGGGCTCCAGCCCCTTGAAGCCCATGCATTAATGCGCCCCTGGTGAGTGAGCTCAGCGTAACTGGAGTCAAAGTTTGGAGAAACAAACTACATGGTAGTGTTATCATAAATATCTATATTTTGATACCGATAGTGAAATATCTGATACGGTTCCATTACTCATATTCCACAGTATCTCCCGTATAAACACCGAAACAAGCTGCGTCTCGCTCTCTCCTCTCAGACAGTGAGTTTGACACGCATCGCCTCCTGTCAGTTACAGAGTCTGAATATCCGTGCGGGATTGCAGGTATTCCGCATGATTTTAATCATTCCTGCGCAAATGTGGCGAGTGCTTTGTAACATGAGAACACAGTCATGTAATCGCAGAAAAGGAGATGCGAGCTCTCAAATAGGCCTGATTTACACAAATGAACTGCCTGTCTTCTCACTCCGATATTGCTTGTGCGCGCTCAGACTGTGTGCAGTCGCGATCTCTCCGTACTTTTAAAGTAGAAATTATTTCTCTTTGCTCCTGGATTAAACTGTGTCAAAAGTTATCATTCAGAATAGATCCACGCCTGACAGATGAAAATGCTACTGGAAATTTAATTGACTGTAAGTGAAATGCACCAGAAAGTCTTTCAATATGAAAGATGGAACTTTCATTTATTTTCAATGTAAGTTTATGCTAGAAATGTTTCGGAATGGGATATTTGTATGATTTGTACATATCAATATCCCAGTCTGTCTAACTGCATCACTGCATTGTACAGACATTACAGGTCAAAGCCATCCATTTATCTAAATCAACAACATAAATGGCTCTTTAATCACTGTTTATAAAAATTCAGTGTTGTCATATTTTGAATACCTTATACCTCAACTGAATTGAGGTAATTTGTTTTATAATTTTATTACCGACTGTGTACTTGTCTTTTTTTGTAAATTCAGTTCAGTTTGAAATCAAGCTTCTTTGCTGTAAGCTTTGGCAACAAAGTTACCCTATTTTAAAGACACAAATACACAGAATGAGCAAATGTTTAAGATTGAGATTTTTGTAATGGTAATTAATCAATGTTTATATGTAGGCTATGTAAATAAAAGCCTATATTAAAATCTGTTCATCATATAAAGCGAACGTGTCTTTTTTTAGAAGACTTGGATTAAACCACTCAAAGCTTGAAATAATGATTGCCTTGAAAAAATGGATGGACAAAATTTGAAATATTAAAATATCTATATGACAGTATGTGGTAGTTTTGCCAATGGTATTGAAAATGATTGAAGTCGTCATGAAATCAAAAACGACCCTACTTTTTTAGTGCACATTACTAGTCTTGTGGTGAATAATTAAACCGTGCTGTGACGAGGCGAACAAGACGTGAGACGTGTGGATCCAAGTGCAAGCTTTTTATTATAAAACATGGTCATATTCAGGCAGGGTCAGAAAACAGCAAACAGGTATGGCATGGGCAAGACACAAGAGTAGCCCTTAGAACAAGCGTGGGTCGGCGATAGGCGTACAATATCCAAGGGGCTTGACAGAAGGGGTAATCCAGGTACGAGAGCAATAATCCAAAACCGAGGCAACAAAGTCCAAAGGGCAAGGCTGAGGGTAAATCCAGAGAACACGGGCAGGAAACAAACACGGGAAGACAACAAGGCAAACTAACAATAAGGAACGCTTTGTAGAGTAGCTAGGCTAAACAATACTCGGCGATAATACTGAGAAAGTCCATGGCTTAAGTAAGGTGTGTGATTGGGTGAGATAGTCCTCAGGTGAGAGCGTGATTAGTGAAATCAGCTGTGTTTCATCAGTGCAAATGGATGATGGGAAACGCAGTCCAATGTAATGTGCCAGTGGTGTAGTGTATGAGTCAATGTGGTGCACAAGTGACCTCTGGTGGCTATTGGGCGGAAGTTCATGGCCAGGATTCGTGACATAGCCCCCCCCAAGGAGCAGCTTCCAGACGCTCTCATGCGATCCAGGAGGGTGGTGGAGTGGAGGCGGAACAGGGGGAGGGACGGAGGGCCAGGTCCGTGTGCAAGCGGAGAGGCAGGGCAGAGACGATGGAACTGGAACCCACCAGGGCGTAGCGGACGGGCCTGGAGCCCACCAGGGGCGGAGCGGACGGGACTGGAGCCCACCAGGGCGGAGCGGACGGGACTGGAGCCCACCAGGGCAGAGCAGACGGGACTGGAGCCCACCAGGGCGGAGCAGACGGGACCAGAGCCCACCAGGGCGGAGCAGACGGGACCAGAGCCCACCAGGGCGGAGCAGACGGGACCAGAGCCCACCAGGGCGGAGCAGACGGGACCAGAGCCCACCAGGGCGGAGCAGACGGGACCAGAGCCCATCAGGGTGGAGCAGGAGACCCCCAGACCCGAGCAGAAGACCCCCAGACCTGAGCAACAGACCGCCACGGGGGAGCAGCAGACCACCGCAGGTTAGCAGACTGAGCAGGAAACCATGACAGAATCTGGGATCTGAGGAGAACAAGGACAAAAAACACAGGGAGAGCAGAGACAGACAACACAGAGAAAGCCTTCATGGTCTCAGGGGCCGTGGCAGGGCAGGTCGAGGGTTCATAGGTGGCCTCCATAGCCGCGACAGGGCAGGACGAGGACCCACAGACGGCCTCCATAGCCGTGACTGGGCAGGACAAGGATTCACAGACGGCCTCCATAGCCGTGACTGGACAGGACAGGGATTCACAGGAGGATACCACTGACACCTCTGGAGGTTCTGCAGCTAACGCCGCCACCTCTGGAGGTTCTACGGTGGTAACATCAGGAGGCAGGTGGAGTTCAGTGACAGTTTCTTTGACTGTAACATGACAGGCTGAGAGTACATTGCTGGGTGCCACCACCTTACAAGGGGCTGAGGCGAGCACCACCGCTTGGGGAGGTTCTGCAGCATGTGCCGCCACCTCTGGAGGAGCTGCAGCGGATGCCATCACCTGGGGCAGTTCAGAGATGGTGTATGCGGCCCAAACGCAACATAAAGCGATCCCCATCCTAGGAAGCGCTTCAGACAGGGGAATTAGTTCAGGAACAGGAGGGCTTGAGTGAAAAGGTTTGGGGATACCAGCTGCGCGTGCAGACACCAGCGGTACATCCCTTACGCTGGACACCAGACAGGGAACTCGAAGGACTGACCTTAAATCTCTCGGTGTGACAGATTCTGGCAGTTCGGCTGAGACTTGAAGAGCTTTGATGTGGTGTGATGCTGGCTGATGAGCTGTGATGCAGAGTGATTCTGGCTGATGAGCTGTGATGCGGAGTGACTCTGGCTGATGAGCTGTGAGTTGGGTTAATTCATGATGATCAACGGTGGGTTGGCGTGACTCTGGCTGGAGAGCTGAGATGTGGTGTGACTCTGGCTGGAGAGCTGAGACGTGGCGTGACTCTGGCTGGAGAGCTGAGACGTGGCGTGACTCTGGCTGGAGAGCTGAGACGTGGCGTGACTCTGGCTGGAGAGCTGAGACGTGGCGTGGCTCTGGCTGGAGAGCTGAGGCGTGTTGTGGCTCTGGCTGATGAGCTGAGGCGTGTTGTGGCTCTGGCTGGAGAGCTGAGATGTGGCGTGGCTCTGGCTGGAGAGCTGAGGCGTGTTGTGGCTCTGGCTGATGAGCTGAGGCGTGTTGTGGCTCTGGCTGATGAGCTGAGGCGTGTTGTGGCTCTGGCTGATGAGCTGAGAGAGGGGTTGATTCATGACGATTAACGGTGACTTGGCTTAACTTGCGATGATCAACTGTGGCTTGGTCTGACTCACGAAGATCTACTGTAGCTTGGCTTGACTCACGAAGATCTACTGTGACTTGGCTTGACTTGTGATGATTGACTGTGACTTGGCTTGACTTGTGACGATTAACTGTGGCTTGGCTTGACTTATGACGATTAACTGTAGCTTGGCTTGACTCGTGACGATCAACTGTAGCTTGGCTTGACTCGTGACGATCAACTGTAGCTTGGCTTGACTCGTGACGATCAACTGTAGCTTGGCCTGACTTATGACGATTAACTGCAGCTTGGCTTGACTCGTGACGATCAACTGTAGCTTGGCTTGACTCGTGACGATCAACTGTGGTCTGGCTTGGCTGGTTGACATCAGTTCTGACTTGACTTGTTTCTTTAACAATGGCTGTGACTTGACTTGGCTCTTTAACAATGGCTGTGGCTTGACCTGGGTCGTGACTGGCAGCAATGACGCTGCGGGGTGTGGTTGTGGCCGCCATTTTGTGAGCGTGCTCTAGCGCGGCTGTGAACTCACAATTGGGTGCGGTGTCTCGTTCCTCTGCGACCCCCACAGTGAGCGTTGAACCAACAGTCAGTAAGGCATAGTCCAAAAACTGAGCGAGTGATGCACGTGTACCCTCGTGTCTAAACTCAGACTTTAGTGGTTGATTAATGCCATCGCAAAAAATCTCAATCAAAGTAATGTCCAGCAAATCTGAATAGTTGGCGATGGCTAAAAACTCTCTGATATGTTGCTCCAGTGATCGAGGGCCTTGTTTAAGGGCAAACAGTATTCTTGTTGTGTCCATACCTGCTGAATGTCCGTCTGAGAAGCTGCTGGATCCTAGTGGGCCGAGTATTCTGTGACGAGGCGAACAAGACGTGAGACGTGTGGATCCAAGTGCAAGCTTTTTATTATAAAACATGGTCATATTCAGGCAGGGTCAGAAAACAGCAAACAGGTATGGCATGGGCAAGACACAAGAGTAGCCCTTAGAACAAGCGTGGGTCGGCGATAGGCGTACAATATCCAAGGGGCTTGACAGAAGGGGTAATCCAGGTACGAGAGCAATAATCCAAAACCGAGGCAACAAAGTCCAAAGGGCAAGGCTGAGGGTAAATCCAGAGAACACGGGCAGGAAACAAACACGGGAAGACAACAAGGCAAACTAACAATAAGGAACGCTTTGTAGAGTAGCTAGGCTAAACAATACTCGGCGATAATACTGAGAAAGTCCATGGCTTAAGTAAGGTGTGTGATTGGGTGAGATAGTCCTCAGGTGAGAGCGTGATTAGTGAAATCAGCTGTGTTTCATCAGTGCAAATGGATGATGGGAAACGCAGTCCAATGTAATGTGCCAGTGGTGTAGTGTATGAGTCAATGTGGTGCACAAGTGACCTCTGGTGGCTATTGGGCGGAAGTTCATGGCCAGGATTCGTGACACGTGCAAGTAAAAAAAATAATAATTGTCTGCCGTCGTAATATTTAATCAAAAACTGAAAATTAGTGTCCGCTCTGGAATGGCGTTCTCGCTCTGATGACGTCAGTTTGACGGCTTGGGGAGAATCCTCTTGTTAAGTCTGATGTAAGGACTGCAGTTTCCGGGTCCATGTCTCTACTCATTTCATTTGAGAATACTATCTCAACAGCCATTTATGAGCACTATTTAATTAATATTACATATTTAAGCTAAGCATTTAAAAATTTGCTGTGCACACTACAGTCTCCGTACTCACAGTACACTAATATTTTAGCTGAATCACTGTCTGGCCATCTGGGTTTTCAGTATGGAGAGAAAGGTTAGGGTTATAATTTTTCAGAATTACATGACATCGTGGGTGTATATTAGCACAGTTTGGTGTTTTCTTGGGGCATCTGGCAGAGCGTTAGGACCCAGAAGCGAAGATATGAATTAATGAATTACCAAAAAAATTAAATATTGCCGCTAAAAAGTAACTAGTAACTAGTACTCTGAGTAGTTTTTGGGACGAGTACTTTGTACTTTTACTTAAGTTTACTTAAGCTGCTGCCATACTGATATGCAAACGCCTCTTATCCAATGACAGAGACGCACATTTTGAAAGACAAGACAGTTAACTTAGCCTATAGGATGTATTTTGAATGTCCGGTAGTCCCTCAAATAACATTTTAGTCCAGTCTCGTCTTGTTAACGAAGACACGGCTTAAATTTCGTCATAGTTTTTATCATCAGATATTAGTTTTAGCTCGTCAACGTCTCGTCTTAGTCACAGAAAAAAGGTTCGTTGACCAATATTTTTCATTGTGGTCTTCGTCAACGAAATTAACACTGCTTTCAGTTGATATTTGTTAATTTGTTTAGCAGCTTTATGTTTGTGCTTCCCTTAGGGTTGTCTCTTTGTTCTTGAATGATCTTCTTGTCTAAAAAAAGCTGTAATTAGATACTCGCCTCAATCCTGGGACTGACAGAGAATACTGGATATTATTCACTCCTTTAATTGTATATCTACCAGAATTACCTTTGTTTGGACATATGTAAATTAATGTTCAGTTACTGCAGCTATCCTGAATGAATATCTACAGAAGCCCGTTTCCGCCAATGAATATATAAAAAAAGGTCATTGTGACTTTTTTTCTCAAAATTCGAATCTTTTTCTCACAATTCTGGCTTGCAGTTGAAAGTTATAAATTCAGAATTGCGTGATATGAACTCAGAAATAAAGTCAGAATTGTGAGATATAAATAGTAAGAAAATAATATTTTTTCTCTCAGAACTGGACTTTATAACTCACATTTGCAGGTTCATATCTCAAAATTCTGAGAAAAGTCAGAATTGCAAGAAAAAAGTGAGTTTATATCCCTCAATTCGGACTTTTTATCTTGCAATTGCGAGTTCATATCTCACAATTATGACTTTATAACTCACAATTGTGAATTTATTTATATCACACAATTCTGAGAAAAAAGTAAGAATTGTGAGATGAAAAGTTGCAATCACCTTGTTATTCAGTGGCAGAAACAGGCTTTCATACAAATCATTATAGAACGTAAGCATTAATAAACATCCAAAATAAATAGGTTACAGCAATTCTAGATTGCATTGCAATTTATAATATCACTCTGACATACAGTATATCAGCTTCACAGCTTTCAGCTGCTAATGTTAATAGCATTTGTGTATACAAATATGCTAATAAATACATTATAAAATAAAAAAGCATTTCCTGAAAGAAACACTATATACTTTTATATTCATAAAGATGTGTTAGAGGACATCTCTTACCATGTTGATGGCATTTACTGGACCAATACTGTTGACAAACATGTCTGTGTGGATCACGGTTGGTTTGACTGTAGAGAGCAGTGGAGAGAAACAAGAGGAATGTACAGTTAGTTCAGAGTATATTTAACGAGGTTTATTAAGGTAATAATAATGCAGCAATCAGAGCACTTGATGAACATATTATCTGACGCTCTTGTTAAAGTAAACTTCCATTATATACTGACTTCAACGGGTATTCATTAAATCTCTATTTGTGTTCTACAGAAGAAAGTAAGTTCACAAAGTTAAATGTTAGCAGTATTTAGACACCGCTTCATCATGAATAAACATTCACCAACATTTAGCATCACAGCACAGTTTTCATAACAAATTCACAAAACTGAAACTAACTTTACTCATGGTTGCCTGTTTGGAGAGAGATTTTAATGACAAGGGCTGAATCAATTAATCAAAAAAAAAAAAAAAAACATAAATTATTAAATAAGTATGTAAGTAAGACCAGACACATTTCTCAAATTATCTTCGTTTATAGGCCACAGTTTATGTTGTTTATGTTGTTGTAGCCTAAAAGTTTATGTGTTATATATTCTATGTTGAATCAAATAAAATATTTATTTCTAAACCTACTTAAAAAAAAAAAAAAAAAAAAAATTGATATTTTTCTCATTTTCACAATAATGGCTTACTTTAAAGCCATTATTGTGAAAATGAGAAAAGCATAAAATAAACTTTTTAAAAACTTAAATCACAAATTAATCACACATCAAATTTAGCCGAGAAGTTACCCCACATGATAATTTAATCGTTTGTGGTAATTTCTCAGCCAAATTTGATGTGTGATTAATTTGTGATTAATTAGATTAATCGGCACATTGTGTAATTAATTAGATTAAATTTGTAATCGCTGGACAGCCCTAGAATACACTTTATAATTAGGGAATGCATTTTTGTTATTTGGCATGAGATTTAGTGAGGTGGCGTGAGAGTGTGAGACTGAGCTTGAAAGTGTGCGTACATGAAGCTTGACAGAGCATTTAAAATTGGACAAATCAGAGACAGTTCTCCGTAGTCCTTCAAAGAAACGTGCCGCACCTCAGACACACACCTAGACAAAGGTAGATTGGCAAAAGTCATTTTCACAAAAAGCTAAAAATTTAAGAAGCCTCACATATGAACACACATATGACACAGGGACAAAAATGTATTAATTGTGGCCATGAATTAAGAATTTGTCCCCTTGTTTTATGAATTTTGCTCATTCTGAGAAATCTCTGAGGTGCTCTGAGATTCATAACTGACTGTAAATATACAACGCATCACTGTGAATTATATGAAAGAGTTGCTTGGCCTCCTTTGAGAATTCGGAGAAAAATGCACTGGCACTTGTTGATATATAAGGCAATTTTGGGTCATTTGCCAAATTATCTATGTTGTTTGGAAATGATTCATTACGTTCTCAATCAAATTATAATCTCTGTGTGAGCTTTGTCAGAACTGAGCTTGGTAAAACCTCTTTTAAATATGCTGCCGCCTCAGAAAAGGAGATGAAGTTACAAAACTTGGTGTCTTATAATTATTTGAAGTCCTTACTATGTAATCTAGAGAGCAACTTAACGGTGTGTAATTGTTTTTAACTGGTTATATGTTGGTTTGTAATGTTTGTTGTAACTATGTTGTTTATTTGTATAAGCAAACTCAGCTGCCTATCTTGGCCAGGACACTCCTGGAATAAGATTTTAATCTCAGTGAGTCTTTTCCTGGTTAAATAAAGGTATATATATATTAGTTAAATTGTGACAATGAATTAACATTTGTTTTAATTTGTGGCCATGTTTTAATTCATTCCCTAGTTTTGATTTGGAAATTAATTAGTACAACATGTCCATGATTTACAAAAACGAGGGAAAGAATTAATAAATCCTGGGGAACAAATAAATTCGTGGCCACAATATATATATATATTATCCCAGCATATCATAAGCACGACTCTGTACCGATTCCCTCATTCAATAAAAGGCAACAACTTTGCCCACTATTCATTTTCTATCTCCATTAATCGAATAACATAATTATCAAATGTATACTTTTTAATATTTTGGACACTGCCTTCCAAATCCATTTGGCTCAACAATCCGTGGGGTCACAAGCCCCGTGTTAAATGATGTAGAGCGATGGAGATCAGGAGTTTGTGTAATCACATCTCATCTAGGGTTTCTGTAACAGTATATCTTTGCCTGTCCATTATTCTGAGTGCAATGCATGCTCAGTACATAAAGTGATTACATTCTCTTCATGCTGAAAATGTACACCGCAGAAGGCTGTGCACTCAAATCTCATCTCACGTGGTCCAGGAACGATAACTTTGTTTTTGGCCCAAAGATGCATTCATCTTTTTCTCTTTTACCAAAGCACATAGATACAGTTTGCTGATGGTTTGATGTTTTTGGCTTATAAAACTTTGTCTAAAAGTTTTAATTTGAAAGGTTTTATGGTCAGACAGACAGAAAGTAAGTTAGATGAAGACATGAAAATCAATAAACATTAGAGCCCATTAAACTTCAACTGACCCCTCGGAAACCACATCAAACCAGTTCAGACCCAAACAAACCTCTTCAAACACATTAGACCTCATAAGAGCACTAAGAGACCTCAACAGACCACAAGGCATTACTTTCATGTTTCTATAGTTAGACATTTTTCAGTATGTTTGGTGCTTGGCCCCAAAATAACTGCTTGCAACTCTTGTTTTTATTAGGGGCCAAGCACTGAAAGGGCTGTAACCTCTGATGTAATTATTATTCCTCCCCAAATGTTATCTATGGCAGCACTATGAACCCTAGGAAGGAGAATAATGAAATTTGGCACACTTAAAGGGATGGCTCTCAATAGTAATTTGATTAAAGTGCCCTTATTATGGATTTTTTCACAGCTCTAAGTGATTGAAAACAACCACAAAGTTTTAAATCTGAAAGTGCACCGTGTATAAAGTTATTGTCTCTCAAAAGAAAGAGTCGACTCTGAATCATTGAAACGAGTCGTTTTTAAAACCAATCTTAAGCCGTTTCATGTTGACGTCAAAATGTAACGTTAGCATATTGCCGCACACTTGTTGCCACTAGGTGCTGCTGTTGGAGTGTTAAAAATAGCCGTTTCCCTGGTAACGCTGTACACAAATCAGCACTGCTCACAAACACTGCTTTAAATGAAATCGACCAATCCACCAATCACAGCAGATTAGCGTCACGCAAAGGAGGGGCTTGGAAAAATTAATCGTTGATTGAATCGTTTGGGAGTCGTTGAGCAAATAAAGTAAAAGTAAATGCATATTATAAGAAAATGAAAGTGTTTTTTGACCTTGCATGCATGTCAACCTGTTGTTGGGGACTCCCAAAACCCCCAAAAAACTTTATAACCCATAATAGGGGCACTTTAATTCTGGTGTCTCTAGGGCCAACTCTATTACGCCACCACAAGTTCAAAAATTCTTAACTTTTGAACCCTTTGTCCTAGAAACAACGTATGATCTTAATTGATCTCATGCTGATCAAAGCCAATATGTTACATTAGCAGTAGTTCCCATTTTGATATCCACTATATTCCATATTTTCACTCCTCCTCCGTCAAATTCTGTCAGATGATTAACATGTGGCTCAGATGATTACTGGACCTAGCTGCACAGAAATGACTGAACAGAGCCTAGCATGGATGTTTAATTGACTGACGGTTCTTAAAAGTTTAGTTAGTTGTTATGCTTTCAGATGATATCACAACTGAACATCTTCATAAAAATATGTGTCATTTTGTGACGAGAAGCTGATTTGTTTTTTGAAAATTAAAATAGTATACCCAATAGGGCTGTCAATTTTTTTTCCCGAATTTCTAATAATCGTCGAATTTAAAATAAAACTCCACAACGTTTTTGCATTCGAATTTTGGGCTTATCAGCGACGCACAAGATGTGATGACGATGTAGGTGTCGTTACATTTTAATGCTTTTGTTAGTCTATCCAGTTGAACCCACTAGATTCAGCGCTGCTGTGTTGTTCATTCAAAATATTGCAGAAAAAGAGAACATCAATGTGGAGATGATCTTGTTTACAGTGAAACTGAAACCAAGCTGTTCACACAGAATGCATATTTATCACATTTATAGTCAAGTCAAGTCACCTTTATTTATATAGCGCTTTTAACAATACAGATTGTGTCAAAGCAACTGCACAATATCAAAATAGGAAAATAGTGAGTCAATAATGTAAAATGACAAGATTAAACACTCAATTTTCAGTTAAAGGCATTTCATTATTGAATTCAGTGATGGCATCGTCCAGCTCAGTTCAGTTCAAAAAGTTTCTGTTCAATCAAGTCGACGATATTGCTGGAAATGAATAGTGTGACGAGTCGGCTGCCTCCCCCTAATTATCAGCATCTCCCCGTCCCTTAATCGCCGCCCTTCACCAGGCTCCCGACGGGAGTGGGTGTGTGAGAGAGGAGGGGCGCTGAAACAGCCAGGTCTGGCGGCGTGTGATGAGGCACACCTGAAGTGAATGGAGCCTCATCACCGCCGCTGTTATATGCCGAGTGCACCTCTCCTCGGGAGACCGGTCTCTTCCCCGTGCATGCACGCTGGTGTCCTCGTGGGTCCAGGAAGGGAGCGTGGAGAGAGCAAGTGCCGCACCCGTTACACGGCTGACGGGCCAGGATGCCGGGCCGTATAATCCCCGGAGGTGCCGTGGGCCGAAGGAGGATGAAGCCGCTACAAGAAGCTGCCGTCCCTCGCGCTCTGGACCCGAGAGGGGAGCGCGTGCGGCCGCCGGACTCCGCCCCTTACCTGGACCCTTCCTTCCAGAACACTGCCCCTCCTTCACAACCCTTCCCCTGTTTGTTTTAGACACTTTATCCCCTTTGGACATTTTATTTTATTATTTCTGTTCAATAAAAGCCTCTCCGAGGCCTGATGTGATAGGTACATATTTATTTATATATTTATAGGTACATCTATCAGCATTGCACTCGCATCTCGCACAAGAGAGCCGCATGTTTAGAAAGCCATGCAAAATTAACGTAAGTTCAACTTTTAAAAAAACACGTCTCGAGACTTTATAGCAGTTTTTCCTCATCCCACAGCATCTCATGTTTTTAATGAAAAAGTACTCTTTGTAATTGGTTTATTAAACTTTACATACATGCATGATGCTGTTTTGATTCTAATTGTTTAAGCAACTTTATTAATTATATATGGTTTATAAACATTATTTTTAAACAGTATGCACTTTTTTCAAAGATAGTCGTGTTATTTTATTGCTCTTGAATAATCGTGCATTAGTAATATTTTGGTCTCCATGATGCACCTCTTGTGGACTCAAAAGTGGAGAGAAGCCAAAAGCTTTTCCCCCTAATAGAAATTATGCCTTTTAAATTCGAATATTGATAATATTTGAGTACAAAATTCGAATTTAGTTTTTCAGTCATTTTGACATCCCTAATACCAAACACAACTCAAACACAAGTCAACTTAAATAAACCCCAGCTGAAAGAGTAAATCAGAAAGATACAGTATTCCCACATTATATGTTGTTTGTGATTGAGAGGGAGTTTGGTGTGTTATTAAATCCAAATGTAAAGAGGTTCAGTATTAAACATGTATTTGAGTCAGTTGTTAAACAAACTAACACACATGCTGATTCTGAACCACCTTCAGTAGCTCAGATCTGAATGAGAATACAGAAACAGGACCTACCTCCGATGTCTGGTCGCAGCTTGTTATCGTAGCCGTCTAGTAAGCTGTTCAGAATATGTGTGACGTCGCTCTCGAACACTTTGGGGGTCAGAACCCAGGTTTTGTTTGCCACTTCATCATCATCACTTTCCAGCTGGACAGAGCTAATGGGGAAACATTAAAAAAGGTGAATCAAAGTTGATAATCTGTCACTCTTGTACATGTCCTATAAATACACTTTTATTTCTGTGGTCTCTAGAATGTAAGATAAGATCGTGTTGACTTTGGTTTGACAGCATAGCAAATGTCCATCTGATCTGGTTCTGCTCGTATACCTGATCTTGTTAACAAGCCGTCAAGCGAGTATACTGTAAATCTGTATTTCCAGCTGAAAGCACACATTTTGCTGAAATGTCTTCCAAAGAGCCACTAATGAATGTTTATCGAAATGACACAGTTTTTGTCTTGTTTCCAGCCAAAATATCTACAAATTCTTAAATCAAGAAGGATTTTCTAGGCAAGTAAAAATCTTGTTTTCAGAAAAAAATAGTCAAAATTAAGTCAGTTTTTGCTTGAAACAAGCAAAATAATCTTGTTTTCTGTTTGAAATAAGATTAGCATTTTAGCAGATTATTTTGCTTGTTCTAAGCAACAACTCACTTAATTTTGACTGTTTTTTTCTTCTTCTGAAAACAAGGCAATAATTATTACTTGTCTAGAAAATCCTTCTTGATTTAAGAATTTTTAGATATTTTGGCTGGAAACAAGACAAAAAATCTAAGTAAGAAAAGCATTTTTTGCAGTGCATAATTGAATGTATATAAAACAAAATTAGTAATAGCATTGGAGATATGGTAGGAGGCGCTACCAAATATTAGATACTGAATCAAAATTTCATAAATAAATAGATCCAGACAGCTCTGAATACTTAATTAATGTGAATGAATGACTGGCTATTGTTATCCATGAAATGATCTAAACAAATCTTAGCATAAATAAAGTTATGAGATTAATGTTCTAAAGTTATTTCCGCCTCAAATTGTTACACAAAAACAGCACTCTTGCTCGTGTTTTTTCTGAAATTTCCAAGCTGTACTGTAATCTGCTGGTAAGATATTATGATAATAAGAAACATGCATGAACAACGACGTGAAGTGCAAAGATGCAGAAAGAGCACAGCAGAAAGACATTAATCAACTTGTAATGTGGCATGCATGTTCAACGTTTGAACGTTTTAAACAGTGTTGCTGCCGTGCATACTACAGGTACGCATATTTTGCTTTATATGGTATCACATCTTCTGAAAGAGTACTGAATCTCTGGATCAAAACATGGTGAAGAAGATGCAGAAACATGTGATTATGTGTAAGCAGACGCATATGTATAGTATCTTAACCATCAAACATTAAACTGCAAATTAATCAAATCTGCCTAATGTTAGCAAATGAAATGCTGACGCAGAAAGTGTTACACCGCTGTAAAGCTTTGGATGTGTTGATAAAGTGATCAACTCCATCTATATTTTGATAATATGATCTGGACAAAAATGTGATTTTTTGTTCAAAATTTTGCTTTTTGATTAAACTCGCCCACATTCAAGTGTTAATAAAAAAGAATGCATGCAGCTAGAATAAAATGGTTTGTTTTGTTTAAAAGCAGAGGCTCTGTTCTTTCTTTTGACATATTGCATGTTCAGATATTCATACATAAAATATTCTGGGGGACATGAAAATTTGTGAAAATGATCAAAAATGCTGGCACCTAATAAACTACAGTAATTATTTCAAGAAGACTTGACTGATCTCTGAATCTTTTGCATAGAGCACATGGAAATGTTAACAAAACAGAGACATCAATCACATACAAACACAAAGTATCTAAAATAGCAATTATAAATGACAAAAAATGAAAAGCAATGCTTCTCCTGGGCTTCACACAACAGATGGAAGCAGATTCAGGACGCACGTGTTCTTAACTCTACTGAACTGAACATGGCTGCTGTGATTTCCATAATTGGACATGCAACAAAGTTTTTTTGCAAAAAGGACCCTTTAACTAGTATCATAAAAAGAGGCGCCATCTAGAGGAGGACACAGATAGCGTTCAGTCTTCAGAGTGTGGGTGTGATGGTGGAGGCTGGAGACAGACAGACGTACAGTAATAATGTTGCATTAGACGTGGAAATATGCTCTCGCTCTTTCTCTCTCGCTGGCAGCGCTCCCAGAATCAGATTGTGAGAGGAAGGTGCGACAAACACAAGCCTCTGTTTTGCATCTACAGCATTATCTCATGTGTTCTATGAGAGTAGGCTACAAATCATTTTAATCACATGCTAATGTGTTTCATAAACTACCTGCTTGGGTTAATAGTAGAGTTTATGTTTTCATAGCAGTGCACAGTGGCTATCTATCTATCTATCTATCTATCTATCTATCTATCTATCTATCTATCTATCTATCTATCTATCTATCTATGTAATTTATTAAAATATTAAAGTATGCCAGAGGCAGAGTGATGCAATCATTCTCAAATGCACAGCTGCTATATTTTTGATATCTTGAACATCCATCTATCTATCTATCCATCTATCCATCCATCCATCCATCCATCCATCCATCCATCATCTATCTCCGTCCGTCTGTCCGTCTATCATCTATCTATCATCTATCTATCTATCTGTCCGTCCGTCCGTCCGTCCGTCCGTCCGTCCATCCATCCATCCATCCATCCATCCATCTATCTATCATCTATCTATCTATCCATCCATCCATCCATCATCTGTCCGTCCGTCCGTCCGTCCATCCATCCATCCATCCATCCATCCATCCATCTATCTATCTATCATCTATCTGTCCGTCCGTCCGTCCGTCCATCCATCCTTCCATCCATCCATCCATCCATCCATCCATCTATCCATCCATCCATCCATCCATCCATCCATCCATCCATCCATCTATCCATCTATCTATCTATCCTATGTAATTGATTAACATATTAAAGTATGCCAGAGGCAGAGTGATGCAATCCTGCTCAAATGAATGCTGATGACTTTGGCAGATCAATCAGAAAACAATGGATGGTGTGAGGCAGTAACCATGGAGTCAGTAGAAGACAGAAAAGCACATCCTTGAGAGAAACATGTGACTGAGAGCAAACACATCAGAAACATTTCAGAAAGGCCAGACTGTAACACCTCCAATGCATTTCACTGTGCATTAATACGGGGACCCTAGTGAAAAATAAATATTACTAAATTTTCATGCTAAGTATACTACAAATACATTTACATGCTTATGTACTGAATAAAAATACCCAGAAATTGGATACTAAACTGGTTTACTTCAAGTCTGCTAAACTGGAACAACTAATTTTGTGCTTAATGCACTTTAATTGAGCAGAAGTAGTGCTGAAGTGATATACTGAAGTATATTTGATTGTGCTAAAGTGGAACTATTACAAGTATACTTCAGGTACACTTTAAATATCTTGCATTTAAAGGCTGATATCATTCAAAGATCATACAATCTTCACCAGCGGTGACATTAAAACACATTTTAGGCTTAATATTAAGAAATGTGCATTGTGCACAAGTAGTACTCCAAATAAAGGTTAATTATATGTGAGCCTGGACCACAAAACCAGTCATAAGGGTCAATTTTTCGAACAATAGGACAATATTTGGCCAAGATACAACTATTTGAAAATCTGGAATCTGAGGGTGCAAAAAAATCTAAATATTGAGAAAATCATCTTTAAAGTTGTTCAAATGAAGTTCTTAGCAATGCATATTACTAATCAAAAATTAAGTTTTGATATATTTACGGTAGGAAATTTACAAAATATCTTCATGGAACATGATCTTAATATCCTAATGATTTTTGGCATAAAATAAAAATCAATAATTTTGACCCATACAATGTATTGTTGGCTATCACTACAAATATACCTGTGTTACTTATGACTGCTTTTGTGCTCCAGGGTCACATATTTTTTATATCAGTAAATATCTCGAGTGATATGTCAGTAAATATGTTAATAGATTTGAACTATACTTTGTGTGAAATAAATGTATTTTAAATATATCACTTTTTTACTAGGTGAGGAAGCACCACATCATGACAGTCTTTTCAACAACAAACAGCTTCTGAAGCCCATTTAAAAGCTTCCCGCTGAACTCTACACATATTCCTTTTAAGCAGTTATCAAAAATGAAGACTTTTAGCATCCCAGAACAGTTTAGATAAATTGAACATCAGTTAGACCTGTCACAACGATTACATAATTATCTCATCAAGATGTTAGTGGATTATTACTAATAACTGTGA
Organism: Schizothorax lantsangensis; assembly: GCA_027422415.1. NCBI lineage: Eukaryota > Metazoa > Chordata > Actinopteri > Cypriniformes > Cyprinidae > Schizothorax > Schizothorax lantsangensis. The sequence continues at coordinate 2,032,606 of CM049859.1, forward strand.
TCACTGGGCACTTCACATTTCAATTACACATTGCATTGCGTGTGATGGACTGTCCATCTGTCTAGAGGTCCCTTGACGCTAGAATAGCCTCCAGCAAACCTGTGACCCTACAGAGGAGAAGCGCTTTGGTGCATGGATGGACACTGCATTACAAATAAATGATTTTATAAGTGAATACTACAAATTATTTGACATTTCAGACCATCCTGAGTTATTTTGAACACAAAGCACTACAGGTTTATTTTATTTTTTATCTATGTTACCATACAAAGATAATGCAACAAAACATGCAACATGCAACAAAAAAGAAGAGATTTATCCTTAAAACATAATGAGATAAAATATAACATATACAATAATGTATATGTATATAACTGCATTATTATTGTGTTTACATTATTGTATACTGTATGAGTAACACTTTATTTTAGGGTTTCTTAACTAGTTGCTTATTAGCATGCATATTACTAGAATATTAGACATTTATTAGTAGTAATTAATGCCTTATTCTACATGACCTTATTCTACCCAATACCTAAACTTAACAACTACCTTAATAACTATTCATAAGCAGCAAATTAGGAGTTTATTGAGGGAAAAGTCATAGTTAATAGTGAATAAGTGTTCCCTATTCTAAAGTGTTACCCAGTAATATATACTCAACTACAGAAAGTCTTCATTCATGTCAAATGAAAGCTTGTGGGTTTAATTGAACTGCTTTAAAAATAAACTGCTGCCTTTCAATTAATCACTGATCACAACAATTATCATATAATATCAATGAATTACCTGCAATAATAGTGATAATAGCATAATAGTGACAGCCCTAATATCAATGAAGTTAATATAATTCACACATTTTTCCAGCAGTTTAATTGTTGCGTCTGTAATGTGAAACTTTAAAAAAATACCGATATCATACAGAGCTGGAGTGCACTTCTATTGAGAACACTAGACATGGAGAGTTTAGAATATAATACACTGTACTACATATATTAAAGGGATAGTTCACCCAAAAATGTAAATTCTGTCATCATTTACTCATCCTCAAGTAGATCCAAACCTGTATGAATGTCTTTGTTCTGCTGAACACAAAGGAAGATATTCTGAAGAATGTGGGAAACAGAGCAGTTCTGGGGCACCATTGACTTCCATAGTATTTTTTTTCCTACTATGGAAGTCAATGGTGCCCCAAAACAGCCTGGTTACAAACTTTCTTCAAAATATCTTCCTTTGTGTTCGGCAGAACAAAGACATTCATACAGGTTTGGAACTACTTGAGGGAGAGTAAATAATGACAAAATTTTCATTTTTGGGTGAACTATCCCTTTAAGAGTGCATTTTACAACATGCCTGTTCCAGTAATTGTCATATTAGAAATAAAAGCCATAAATATAGCCTCAAATGGTGATTATCAAGGGGCAAGGACAAATGACTCAAGTAGACGATAAAGTGATACAATGGCCATGCAAAAAAAAAATATATTTTTAGAAGTATTACACAATGTATTATAGCAGAAGATACAAATAATACTGAATTTGTTTCAATTGTCGCACAGCTATCAATCTTCTTTTTTCCATTAGAACGGCTGTGGCTTCTGGTGTCATCTGCTTCCAGCTATTTGCTGCGTGATATCACACACTAGCGTTTCATACCATATTATTTTTATGTATCGTCTTAATTATAAATCATAACAGTTTTACAGTTTACTGCACTTTGTTATTCTTCTCGTTATTACTCTACAGCGGCTAATGAATCAGAAGACTGACATTCACAGAAAACGGCTTTTCTGTGTTGAAAAATAAGGTGGATACATTGAGTTTTAAACAAATATGTTTTAATATCATTAGGAATATAACAATATATAACAATAATTGTTAACACTTTAGAATAGGGAACACTTATTCACTATTAACTATGACTTTTCCCTCAATAAATTCCTAATTTGCTGCTTATTAGTAGTTAGTAAGGTATTGTTAAGTTTAGGTATTGGGTAGGATCAGGGATGTAGAATAAGGCATTAATATGTGCTTAATTACTACTAATAAATGGCTAATATTCTAGTAATATTCATGCTAATATGCAACTAGTTAAGAGACCCTAAAATAAAGTGTTACCCAATAATTTAACATTTAATGATCTATATAAGCATTTTAGACATCACAGATCTCTCTCTCTCTCTCTCTCTCTCTATACTGTAAATACACTACACGTCAATATACTGAACTATTTATGGATTTTTTAGCCTGAGAGCTAAAAGGATTTCCTCTGGACAGCATATTAAAGCTGATCTTTTAGAAATTGCTGTTAGTCCCACGAGCGTCAGGGTAATTCCTGAAATTCAGCAGAATGCCCTGTTGTGCTTGTGTACCAAGTTTTGTGAAGTTTTTCAAATAACAGGAAACTTTTTGGTGAGGAAATGGATCAAATATAATCAGCTGATTTGGGGGCACTGAAAGATTCATAAGACTTTACTGAAGAAATGACTGCTCCAGAGTTATCAGCAAGAACTTGTTATTGTAGTTTGATGCTGGCGGCCATGTTTGTTTGTTTATCCAAATAAAATTGGAAGAATATTTTAGCATCTGCCAAGGATAAGAGGCAAAACCATTTGCAACGTCACTGAATACATACGGTTTTCTTAAGTTTGGACCTCTGCATGGATATCTGCTTAATCTAACAATGGCTCAATTCGTTAATATGCACTATGCCAATTAATTCGCCTATACCTTCACATCCCTTGGCCGTATCAAAATTATTTTGATTATTATTATTTTTATTTTTTTGCGAGCATGGTTTAGATCTGTTCTGTGCAAAATTTGGTGAAGATCAGATTAACAGTCTAGGAGGAATATTAAAAAGTAAGGAACATCCCCCAAATGTTTTGATTGTAGCTCTCATATGGACACATGAACCAAAACAGCAATGACCTTATTATAGTGCCACCGTTTCTGATGTACAGATGCTTTTAGGGACAAAAAAGAATAATAATAACTAGAAGAATAAGAAAAGACTAATGTGATGTTTTGTCAAGTATGGTGACCCATACTCGAAATTGGTCCTCTGCATTTAACCCATCCAAGTGAACACACACAGCAGTGAGTAGTGAACACACACACTGTGAACACACACCCGGAGACTATATTCACTGCTTGAATCATTAATAAACACTCTTGCCTGGATTGGAAAATAAGCTTTTTCATTTGCTTTAAATTAAAAATTCCTTATAAATAAACAAATAAATGAACAGAACAAAACAGAAGTAAAACCTTATGATTTTTATGAGTTTTATAGGCCTACCACAGCATAATTTATTCAGAATCAGTATTGGGGAAGATACTTTTAAAAGTAATGTATTACAATATTGCGTTACTTCTTAAAACAGGAACTGATTATGTTACTTAGTTACTTTGTATGGAAAGTAATGTGTTACTTTTGCATTACTTTTTCTAATCTGGGCTGGGCTTGCTTGTTCTTTTTAATATAAACATGTCTATTTCTGGCAAATGTAAAGCCGTTTCACACCAAAAGTGAAATTAATAAGCCTCAGGCTGAAGGACATGTAAATTCATATCTGTACAGTAGAGGAAGCAGGAGAAGAAAGTTCAACTATAAAAAAACCACAAATGTTATGTTTATTTAAAGTCATTTTTGCTTATTCGTATTAGTCTAGAACTACAGTAAGATCATGTTCACACAGCGCTCTGCACTTACTCCTGATTTCTCTTGACATGCGGACAGGAGAGCTGTCAGACAATACATGAAAAAACAAAGTATCTATCGTTACTTATTTGAGAAAGTAACTCCAGTAAATTAACCCTTTATGGTACGCAATATGATATCAATGAGGAAAAAATAATTTGTGATGTTTTTCCTGCTTAAAATTGGACACTATAACAATATCAATAAATATTTTCATTTTATTTATTTATTTTTTAAAAGTTTGTTGCCTCAAGGCAACGAACACATTTAAACATTTGACATTTTCATGCATAAAAAATAAATATATTTATTGTTAACATCATTTTCTTTAACCAAATACTTGAACAGTTAGTTTTATCTAGTTTTTAATGTATTGCATATCTCATATTTAATAAAATGCAATTTCATATCCAGCTGTGGCTCTCAGGCAACATTGTATCATCGTGGATCACAAGTATAACCAAACCATTATATCAGTTATCATATCAAAACATTACAATCAGAGTTGTTTCAAGGTAAAAAAAATGTAATCAGCATAACCTTATCCTAATATGCACCTTATCCTTAAAAGCATGCACATACACACACAAGCACATGCATGTAAAATCTCCTTCACTAATGACACCTCACTGCTTGTGAAAGCTGAGAAAGCAATTCCTCTCAACAGAAAAATCATAACATGTGCAAATATAGTAACTGAATTACTATTTTTACAAATGCATTACAAAATTTTGCAAAAATGCAAATACATTTAGATAATTCTAACTCTTTTCCTTACAAATATCATATACTTGTATTATAACCTAGCAGGCCTGCGATTCCATTACGGTACAATGTTGCCTTGAGGTAACATTAATTTTTTTGTAATTTCCTAAAATACATTTGATGATATATAATGTAAAGTTTTTGAAAATACTTATTTACTTACTAATGAAGATGACTCAGATTTTTTGTAGGCAGTTATATGGATAAAAACTGGTGATAAATGCACTTTTCATTGGAGAAAATAGGGAGTCATGTGACATGTGCACATGTCCTGAAATTGGAAGCAAAATGGACCCCTGTGGGTCATGTGACCACTTTTTTGCAATTTCATTGATTAGTGTTTGAGTTCTACTACCCCGAGATAGCATTTATCAATTAAATGAGTGTCTAATTTTATTAAAAAACCCTAAAATAAAGTATGTTGCCTGGAGGCAACATGGTACCATAAAGTAATGTGTTACTTTACTAGTTACTTGGAAAAAAGTAATCTGATTACATAACTCATGCTACTTGTAATGTATTACCTCCAACACTGTTCTGAATGCAATGTTAAGCTCATAATTATCTCTATTTGATATTAAAGATTTAGCAGAGTTAACCTAGCCTTTCACATTAAAGTCTGCGCCGATAGTCTCGTGGCCAGCTCGCCGACATATACCAGGTTTAATGTTTTTTGAAGGAAACTAATGGGACATGAGCTGCCAAGTCCAATGTTAGCTACCACAATGTGCATTTTCTAATTTTTTGCAGCCAAAGGTCCTAAAAAGGCTTAATTTTCTTCATGCAAAGTATAATGGTATACAACAATTTACTATGAAATTGTTTCAATTTTGCAATATCTTATGTGTGAGGAAATAACTTGAACCTGACTGCATGGCTCAAATGGCTCCTGTGTGGTGGTGAGAACCATTGCATCAGATTTTCATTTCATCCTTATTGAGTATAATGAAGTAATATGCCTGCTTATTGCAATTCAATAATCAGCCCATGCAGCAATGCAGGAAAACGCTCACCGTAACCCTTTTGTAATGGTTCTCAGTATAAGACAGCTCATAATGAAAAGGAGATGATATTTCCCTTGATGGGACGCTGATGCCATTTTTGTTTATTGGGCCCAGCTCCACTGAATTACACCATCTGCTGCATGTAGCCTACTTGTCCATCACTAGTCCAGAAAGAGGCTGAGGACAGGCAGAAGAAATCAAATGTCCCCATCTACACTGTCCTGAAGATAAGGTGCTATTAACAATACATCAGCCGACCTGTAATGGCCTTCAGTTCCCTAATTAGATGACCTTTAAACAGTCTGGATATTCACAGATCTTAAAGCTTAATCCTAACTAAATAAGATCGGTCACGCTTTATTTTAATGTCAAATTCTCACTATTACTAACTATAAACTGCAACTTTTCCTCAATAAACTCCTAATTTGCTGCTTATTAATATTTAGCAAGGTAATTGTTGAGTTTAGATATGGTGTAGGATTAAGGGATCTAAAATATGCAGAATAAGGCATTAATATATGCTTTATAACAGCTAATATGCTAGTTAATGTGCATGCAAGTAGTTTGAATTGGTCCTTAAAATGAAGTGTTACCATAAAATCAGTTTGGAGTTTAAATAGGGTCAGTTTTAATATTCAAAAATAATTATTTGAAAAACAAATTGATACACCATTGCAGCTTCTGTTGACTAGTTTCGCTTCAGGCCTGTTTATTTTGCTCTCCTAACTATGCATGATTATATTTTTTGGGCTGCAACTCACCAACTGAGAACCAATGATTTATGAAACTGGACCAACATTGATTTTTTTTCTTTAAAGTACAGCCAATTTTTTACTACTGCCCTTTTCAATTTGTTTTAAGCAAGGAAATCAAAGACATAGCAAATATTTGTATTTATGGATCAGTAACACTTCAATAAACTGGCTTTTACTGTGTTCTGGACATTTGGGAAGATGAGAGAGTAACTTCTGAATATCATAACGTACATCTGCAACACACCGCATGCATTTGGGAGTCAGCTTTCAAACATCTGAGCTTTGGTTCAGAACATCTTACGTGATAAGGTTGAGGTGTTACTACAGGCCTTGCTCTTAAACCAGCATGCTGAGAGATATCAAAGGCAGCAGCAATCTTTTCATCACACCACGAGTCAGTGTATTAATCCCTGTGGTGCAACTCTAGATGAAAATGTCATGTAGTGTTGGGGTGCCGCCGACACGTGCCACCGGTGCCACACTGATGAGCTTCTGATCCCCGTGAATCTGACACTTGCCTGATCTACTCCTCATGGGTCAGAAACATATACCCCCATATCACTCAAACAGCCTAATGAACAAAGTGATTTAGGTGTAAAATAGTAGAACACCTATAGTCTTAAAGGGATAGTGCACCCAAAAATGAAAATTCTGTCATTAATTACTCACCCTCCTGTCGTTCCAAACCTGTAAGACCTTTGTTCATCTTCAGAACACAAATTAAGATATTTTTGGAGAGTATCACATATGTAAACAACTTATCTGTTGCACACATATGTGATACTCTCCAAAATGGTGCTATAGGGTGACTCGGAGGAGACAAATTGTTGAATAAAGTCGTTATTTTTGTTTTCTTTGCACACAAAAAGTATTCTCGTAGCTTCGTAAAATTAGGGTTGAACCGCTGATGTCACATGGATTATTTTAACGATGTCCTTGCTACATTTCTGAGCCTTGATCGTGTTAGGATCCTTGCTGTCTATGAGAGTCAGAGAGCTCTCGGATTTGATCAAAAATATCTTAATTTGTGTTCCGACGATGAACGAAGGTCTTACGGGTTTGGAACGACATGAGGGTGAGTAATTAATGACAGAATTTTCATTTTTGGGTGAACTGTCCCTTTAAGTAGATTAGAGAGATAACCCTGAGTGACAGCATTAGCAGCTCTGTCAATGCTATTCCTTCAATCTGTTAAGAACAGTTTCTGCTCCTAGGTTTGCACAGCTCCTGTATTGACAGTTTGAATCCATCAATAACTGTACACAAGGTCTAGCTGTCCTTTCCCAATCAATTATCACTAGCCTATCTCAAATATACGTGCCTTTCTGGACGGATGCACTATATATGGAACAACAGCTATGCTAATTATGTCTCTATTTGTTTCTCTGTTTCTGCCACGGGATTAACATCCTTCACAAGCTTCAGTCTGGATCCAACCCTTAAATGATCTGAGATGACCAAACACTGATGCCAGCCCCTCAGAGGACCTCAGAGGATGCCAGCCCTCAGACAACATACAGAATTAACAAATTTTGCCATAAGTTAAATATATTAAATTTCTACAGTATATAAATATATTGTAGAAACTTAATTTCCTGTAAAGATGCTTTGCAACCATTGTATCGTAAAAGGCGCTATACAAATAAACTTGAATTGAATTGAATGTGAAATTGGCTGGGATGTATGATAGAAACATGTTATGACATCAAATCTGTGACTGATAGCAAAAATATTGAATGCATTATCCTGACAATGGAAAGCAAGCATTATATTACAAAGTACTGGTTAAATAAGAACATAAGCAGGCTTTTACTATAATTACAATAGATGCCTCTGTCAGTAATCTCCTCGAACGTAGAAAGCCCATGTGACTGATGCAACTAAAAGGTGATCAAATGCACAATGTTTTCATTTAAATTTGTATGCTTCGGTCAAAATCCCCCAAAAACTAAAACAATGAATACCTACAGTGCTTTGTGATCAGAAGATTCAATAATATATGTAGGTCAGAGGTGCATATCAAAATAATAGCTTCATTTCAAAATTACGGTAACACTTTCGAATAGGGATATTTATTCACTATTAACTACGACTAATTCCTAATTTGCTGCTTATTAATAGTTAGTAAGGTAGTTGTTAAGTTTAGGTATTGGGTAGGATTAGGGATGTAGAATAAGGCATTAATATGTGCTTAATTACTACTAATAAATGGCTAATATTCTAGTAATATGCATGCTAATAAGCAACTAGTTAAGAGACCCTAAAATAAAGTGTTACCAAAATGACTATTAGTTTTACTTTTGCACGCACAGCACTTGGATCTCAGGGAACCAAACATAAAGCCAATCTCAACAAAACATGACTCTTAAACCCCCTGATAGTCATTTTATTTCAGTACTTTAACATCATTATTTGCTTGTGGTGCTTGTGTTACGTGTCCACGCTCAGACTGTGTAGCTACAGGCCAGATTTATTCCTGATTCTTCATCAGCAGGTGGAGAGGAGGAGTCAATCCATGACTTAAATCTTCTTAAACAAACGTCTTGACTCAAATGTCGTCAAGCTTTGAACTTTAGCCCTTGACTAAACACACTGAGACATTGCATGCTTTTGCATCTATCCTGATTCTGTCCTGATTTTGGTTTAATGGCTGTTTGAATCATGACACACCTCCAGACTGAACACGGTCATTATATAACTAGTATTAGTTATATAATTATTGCTATTATTATAATTATTATTAAGCGGATTGCTCGATAGCTTGACACACCACTGCCTCATTTAGTGATTTTTTAAGCTTATTTAAAGGGTTGCGCCACCAGCACCGTATAAAACACATGCAAGCCCCAATGTCGTATCAGATTTAATCTTCATACTGTTACAATGAAACATGCATCCATTCCTAGACTCTGAGGAGAACAGATTAGAGGAATCCATGGGAAACAGAGCAGCACCAATCACACATATAACGTTTGCGAACCAGAGCACATCAACATGATAAATTCGTCTGATATTCTTACCTCAAAGGAAGATGGGCGATTAGAAAAGCCCACAGACAGAGCTTGAGCGAGATCGCATTCAAGCATTTAGAGGAAAAATGAAAAGAAGCCATGATCACCATCTTGCTCTCTCTTCGCGCAGACGGACGCGTCGCCTTTATTTACTGCCTTTCTTCGCTATGACACATAGCAGATCGCGTCGGCTTTCGCGTCTCAGAGCCGTCAGAAACACAACAAAGCACGGCGAAGGCGAGCTCCTTCTCTCCTGAAATAATACTGGCAGATATCTGGAAATAAACGCAAGACCGGCTCCGGTTCAACTGCTGAATGTGTGAATGCAGATGAAGCGCGTGAAAGCGGATCTGATGCACGTCGCTGCAGCAATAACACATGCGTGGTAGAGATGCATCCAAGCTCACATGCTTCTATTAATACAATCTCTCCATTATATCCAGATCATATTATAACAACGACAAAGCATCAACTCATGCATATTATAGAGTCTTGATTTTTTTGTTGCTATTATTAGATTATTACTCTCTATTATTATTACTTTTAAATACAACGATATTTAATAAAAGGGAATAAACAAATCCGAATTGTATGCTGCCGAGCAACTACAATGTGCGTGTTTATCGCGGTATTTTAGTGTCGTCGAACGCACTTATCCAATCAGAATTCAGATACTGTTTTATGCAGGCTATTTTGTTAATGTATTAGAGGCGTTTATTAATATTAGAATTAAAATACAATGTTCTTAGACGAATAGGCCGGCTCTCTGCATTTGTACCTTGTGACATTGACTGTTTCTGTATGTTTTGCTCATATATTTAATTATTTTTTTATTTTACTTTATTAGTTTTTATTGTATTTCATTTTCTTTCTAGCTTGTTGGATGCGGAGATTTATGTCAGAATTATTTAACATGTCCATAAATGACAAAATTAAAGGTTGTGTGTGATTTGGAGTGTATATAGCACTTATGTGTGTTTTTAGAGAGAGAGAGAGAGAGAGAGAGAGAGAGAGAGAGAGAGAGAGAGAGACACTGTCCTGATGTGAAGCACAGGAAGCTGTCATCCCTCACAGCATGAGGTAGAAGAAAAGCATGGTAATTCCACGTGATATAGGCGACCAATTGCTGCTTACAGCTCACAGATGTCACATATGAGTCTAACTGAGGTAGAGTGACAGGATTTTAGCGAGACCACTATTTATGAGAAGAAACTCAGTTTCAGCAGCATGTACAAATCTAGAGAGCATCAAGTGGAGGGGATTGTATTCTAGCACCATGGACAGCTCCACTGTGAAATCTCTGAGGAAACTAGGGGGAAAAAACAGGTGACACTATATTTAGGGTGGCACGGTATCTATATACACTATATTGCCAAAAGTATTGGGTCGCCCCCTTCTAATGAACAGGTTTGACTACTTTAGTAATTTCTATGAGTACAGTGTTTAATGTTTAAGCATATAATGATATTCTAGGAAATTGTATGCTTCTAATATTATAGCAACAGTTTGGACAGGACCCTTTACTATTCTCCAAACACCAATGACTTGTACATACACTATATAGACAAAAGTATTGGCACCCCCTTCTTTAGAACAGAAAAATGTTCTTCCAAATCTGTGGCAACAACGATGTGAACATAATTCATGTATTTAAAAATTGTATTTCATCTCTGTAGCAACAGTTTTGTAAGTGTCTAAAATGACTGAACCCATATGTACAAGTCATTGGTGTTTGGTGATGAGTTTTTGTCTCAAGGTCTGCATTTACAGTCACACCAGAGGTGTTAAACTGGGATTAGGACTTGGTTTTATGCAGACCAGTCAAGTTCTTCCACACTGACTCAATCAATCATTTTCTTTTTGAACCTTGTCTTATACACAGAGACATTGTCATGTTAGAATAGAAAAGAGTCCAAACTGTTGCTATAATATTAGAAGCACACAATTTCCTAGAATATCATTATATGCTTTAACATTAAGATTTGTACTCATAGAAATTACTAAAGTAGTCAAACCTGTTCATTAGAAGGGGTGCCAATACTTTTGGCAATATAGTGTATCTATGCATGTATGTGTTTATTTATTAATTCACCACTGTTTTGCAACCCTCCTAAAAATAAAGAGATAAATAGGTCAAATTATTCAATTTAAGTTGACTTATCCTCTAGCAATGCAGAAAACATTAGAATATCCCTTATATAACATAATGTGTCTAATGAATTAGCTAATGTTTTTAAGCGAGGCATTGTGGCTGAATGGTCCATCCACTTCTTTTAGCCACTGGGAAGGAATAAAATAGAAAACAGATTATAATTCAGGCTCCTGGCCTGTTCTACTTTCCACTATTGTCAGCTTATGCCATGAACGCTCAGTATTAGTGCTCAGTGCAAAAGTTAGCCGCGGGACGTTTCGTGCCTGTGGTCATGCTTGGTTTGCTGCACACACACAGCACATGCATTCATTTTCATCTAATCTGTTATATTATCAAAAATCATTTAACTCAAATGCATGTCGGCAACTCCTGCCCAGAGTATACTGTGCTGTTGGTGAGACCAATTGCTTGCATATTAAAATGTTGAACTTTTCTGTGTTTTCATATAATCATGTACCTCGCTTCTTAGTTTCATAGGAGAGGTAAAAGGGAAAGTTTGCACAACACTGTTTAAATTAATAATAAAAACAGATATTATATAGAGATGGCAAAAGAGAAGCTTACTAAAACATGCTGGACTATGACACACACATCCCAGTTGAAGAAAGAAATGAGCATCTCTTATGGAAATAATTTTGTGGATAAATAATAATAATACTGTAGTAAAAAAATAAATAATGATAATGCCTTCATCCTCTCAGCTTGTTAAATTAAACATGCATGGCTGTTTGTTTCCATCGGCTCTTTTCCAGATGTCGAACAAAGGCTTGCAGAACAAAATAACGTATTTGTAATGAGGTGTAAAGAGTCCATGAAAAACATACTTGAGTAAAAGTACAGATACCTTACAGTGAAAATTACTCCACTACACGTTACAAGTCACCAATTCCCAAACAACTTGAGTCAAAGTCTTAGACTATCTGATTTTAACAATACTTATGTATATTACTTGTAATAAATATAGGCTCAAAGATGCACCAGTCAAAGAGACATGCCAGTGAAAAACTGTAATGTTGTGGAGAAGCTGGAGAAAACAGGCAGAGGCAAGGATCTATGTGCAGGGATTTCATGGAAAACTAGAACAAACAATAAAACAAAAACCACAGAGAACAAAGAACTGAATGACAGACATCCATTACATTCAACAACTCACAAAGAACTAAAGAAACACTAGGGCTATATATACACAGGAGGCTAACAAGCTGAACAAGATAAGATACAAACTGACTACAAACTAGTGATGGGTCGTTCTTGAACGATTCGTTCATTTTGAACAAATCTTTAATGTGACTCGGGATGAACGAGTCGTCTCGGGGAGTGATTCGTTCAGTCGCGCATGCGCAGCATCCGATAGATTCTGCACTTAATTAGTTCATCTCTCGAGTCTTCGGGCTTTGAGTCGTTCATTCATCACGTGACAGCCTCATACGTGTAACCTATGCAGTCTAAGGGGAAAATACTTAATAATAATAATAACCAAACTCTTTAGTTTATTACCTTTGTTACCACATTCAGTGTTGTGGAAAAGAACCATCATGACAGAAATTCACACATTTATAAACTGTAAGAAATAAAAAGCTACAATTTGAGACCAGAAACGCATCACGTAACTGTAAGAGTAAATAATAATAATAATAATAATAACTATGCAGCCGTTTGTTGTAAGGAAGGTTGTGAATTAATTAATGTCTCTATCCAACGCTGTCACGTGACAAAAGAACGAACGACTCGAAAGACTCGAGAGATGAACTAATCAAGTCTCTTTCCGGCTCTGACTGCATTGGTTAAGTTTATGGGGTTGTAACGTGATGAACGAGCTTTCCTGTAGCTCAAATGGTAGAGCATGGCGCTAGCAACGCCAAGATCATGGGTTCGATTCCCAGGGAAAGCAAGAGCTGATCAAATGTAAAACTGTAACTTGAATGCAATGTAAGTCGCTTTGGATAAAAGCGTCTGCTAAATGCATAAATGTAAATGAACCCGAAGACTTGTCAGATAAGAGCTGAGCTAATCAGAGTAAAAGGTAAACAATGAATTCATTTTTTTCTGTTTCTTATACCATTATAGTTTTGTATTGTTTGTAGTGTGATCAACGTTTGCATAAGTAGTAGACGTGTTAGGGAAGTAGCACGTAACATTTTAATTATATTTTGCTAAAATGAACGAAATGACTCGAAACAAGATTCTTTCATTTTGCTGAACGAGACTCAAAGGTCCGAGTCAGTAAAATGATCCGAACTTCCCATCACTACTACAAACACCACGGGAGACAGGAAGTGACATAAAAGTCCAGGACAAGGCACAGAGAACATGTAACAAAAACAAGAAACAGTTGATTTGTGAGGAGAGCAATCACGTGTATCCTCTAAAACCAAAATATAGCTGAATACATTAAAATTGCAAACAAAAAAGATCTCTTCAGTATAATGGATAGATAAAATAATGTTAAGTAAAAGTAAAAAGTCAAAGTCTTCTTGCACTGGATGTGTCGTGTCCTCGTCTCATATATAAGAACACCTGTGATTCACATCATGTAAAGCAGCCTTGTTGACAAGTTTGTGTGAGTAAGAGCAAAACTCATGAGATCTAGGACCTTCAGTGCTCCTGTAGTAGGCAGTATCACGTCTTTTGTAGCAGAAATAAACTGCAGCAGTAAAAAGCTGGGTCCATGCAAAATGTAACTGCAACACTCATATCAAATGTAGTGAAGTAAAGAGTAAAAGTTGGTCATATCTTTGATACCCAGTAAAGTTTCTGAAAAGATACTGAAGTATAGTATTTAATTACATTTAGTCCAATATTTTACACCTCTGTATTTATAACTATTTAGATCTGGAATTATACCTTTCTTCAGAATTAATAATGTTCTGTAGTTCTATAATTCTGATGCAATATAGATGAAATATAAATTGCCAAAAAATATATATATATCAGGATAAGAAGGGTTTTCCTCAACATAGATGCAAATGAATGCAATGCTACTCTGTTCCTCAGCCTGGAGCTAGTTATTTTACAGCTTCTGCAGCTCTTGCATTGCTGGCCTACATTTATTCGTCCTCTTGAATGCATCGACAGTGCAGCTGCTGAATCATTGTTTTTATTTGTACAGTAACTGCAAATGATTCTGCAGCGTTCTTATTAACATTGTGTATTTCAAATCAGTTTCAACTTAAACGATGGTTGAATTAACATTTAATGCAACAACATATACAAGTCTGAGTCAATGGATAGCGAGTCGGACTAATTCGAATCTCAGGTCCGGCAAAGTATCCTCCTTCAATACCACGACTGAGGTGTCCTTGAGCAAGGCACCGAACCCCCAACTGCTCCCCGGGCGCTGTAACATGGCTGCCCACTGCTCCGGGTGTGTTCACTTAGGATGGGTTAAATGCAGAGAATACATTTCACTACTGGTTATATACTCTCTATGTAATTGTGTATGTGACAAATAAAAATAATCTTAATCTTAAAGTAACACTTAATTCATATGCAAAGTGTCATGCTGTAAAATACCACAGAATCTGCACAGTCCTGTAGTCCCAAACAATATTGTTTTGAAAATAAAAAGACACACTCCTCAGATTATTCAGAGAAAAACACCTTTATTTCCAAGTATTTAAAAGCCTACTGTTTGTTTGTTTTTTTTTGCACTGAAAAAAAATAAAATTCATTGAATTTACCATTTTTTTTAAGGTAAGTGGTTGCAATCAATTTATTTTAGCTACATTTAAATAAACAAATTTAGTTGACTAACTTTCAACATTCTTTTTTTATTTAAATGTAGCTAAAATAAATAGTTTGCAACCACTTACCTTAAAAAAAATATACAGTATATAATTTTTTCAGTGTACTGTGTAATTAACACAATTACATTTTCTAAATCAATTCACAGCTCTAATTTATTTTAGATTTTAAATAGACTTTATGGGTTAAATGATTAATCAAATAATACTGACAATGAAAATATTTGTTACTTGTTGCCCCATTGAAGACACACTGAGAGATAGATTAATGAGATGGATATGCTGTCATGTGGCTGAATATATTTCTAATGAATAATACAACAATGTGTGGTAAAAAGAGGTACTTACTCAGTCCACATACACCTCCCAGTCTTTCAAATGTGCTTGCTGATAAGAGCAAAACACTCCACAATTTAGACACTATTCAGGGCTTACTGGTGCAACCAGTTTATTTTCTTTCAAGTGATCACACTGCAAAAAATGGCTTATCTTACTTAGTATTTTTGTCTTGTTTCTAGTCAAAATATCTAAAAATTCTTAAATCAAGATACTTTTACTAGATAAGCAAAATGACTTAAGATGTTTAGTCTTATTTCCAGGAGGAAAAAACTAAATTATGTGCATTTGGCTTAAAACAAGAGTATTTTACTTACCTCACTGACAGATACTTTTACTTGTTTTAAGCCAAATGCACTTAATTTAGTTTTTTCCCCCTGGAAACAAGACTAAGGCCTGGTTTCACAGACAGGGCTTAGACTAAGCCAGGATTAGGCCATAGTTCAATTAAGTCATTTAAGTAATTTGTATAAACATGCCTTAGAAAAAAACATCACTGGTGTGCATCTTGAGACAAAACAAAGGCACTGATATGTTTTAAGATCTGTCAGTGCAAGTTTCTTTCAGTTGAAACAGCTCAGACTTTACATTTTAGTCTAGGACTAGGCTTAAGCCTTGTCTGTGAAACCGGGGGTAAATATCTTAAGTCATTTTCTTATCTAGTAAAAGTATCTTGATTTAAGAATTTTTAGATATTTTGACTAGAAACAAGACAAAAATACTAAGTAAGATAAGCCTTTTTTTGCAGTGAATACTTGACCTCTTGGGGCTCTAGTATTATGTAAAATTGTTCATTGTAAAGGATTTGAAGTTAAAATGTCTTAAACCTGTTAAAATCTGAAAGTGGCCAAGAGTTTAACAGAATGTATTGTTATTCTTCTGTAAGTAGTTGGAGAGTGAGGACTGTGTGTTCTGGCCAGAGGGTGGTGCTTGAGGAAAAGTCAGAAGTCTTTAAAGAAGTGAGAAGGTCCATCTACTGAGGAGCATGAAGCTGCTCACTGCTTTTACTTGAAGTTCTACATGGACAACTGACAAAGTCACTTAAGACTCTCCTCAAGGAAACTCGTTAGGAAATGTTGCAATAATTCCTATATGTTCATGTGTATAGTTTTTACAATTAGGGACCTAATGGCACCCTAAACCCTTACAGTCTTCTTCTGAGTCAATGCTTTTGTGATGTAATGCCGCTTAGACTGTTGGGTAGAAGTCAGGAGTGTGCATTGAGGCGAATGCAAAAATATTGGTCATGCCAATAAAAGAACGAGAAAGGGCAAATCTTTTGTAATAAGCATAATCCATAAACAAGTATCCCCTTCACCAAATTATTCATCAAAATGTTTATTTCGTTCATGAACAAGTTTATATAGTTTATTTCTGTATATCTTGAAAAAAAAATCTTGCAAATTTTGATGTTTGGATTAATGAAATGATGTGCTTATCTGTTGCACCTAATTAATAGAAAATTATCACTGACTTTTTTTAACCCTTGTGCAAACTTTTGGACATTTTTTGTCCAATTTTTCTTTTTTATATAATTTTGTCTGTGTTTATGCTAACTGCATACATTTTGGCTCAGGTGTGTATTTTTATTGGAATTTTAATATTCCACCCTCATTTCCTTTAATAAATCTGTTTTGCACTAGGTACAAAAATAGTTCCTCTCAGGACCTTTTGGACAAAAATGTCCTCATTGAAACCCATTAAAACTGCTATTTTTAATCGCTGTGCAGTTTAACTGTAGACTGATGCAATTTTTGTTAATTGCAGTTTTCATTCTGTTGGCAAATTAATTTTTTACCAGATGGTGCCATTTTTTCAGGTTTGGTCTATAAAGGGTCTATAAAGCAAATACTTGCTTTATTCCTGTTTTCTGCTTCTGCATATTATAGAGCCAATTGGATAAATAATGCAGCTATAATTGTGTGTGTGTTGGTATAGATGTCAGAGTGTGGTTTGTATGTGTGTCATAAAAAAAAATGTGTTTGTGTACATGTGTGTTCTTGTAATATTTGAGAGAGATAAACTCTACTGTAAATCACAAACACAAGCACTGTGAGCTCCAGCAGAGTTTTGCTGCATCTACTGGGGAAACATTGGTACTGCGCCCAAACAATATCTTACTGAAAGCTCATTTTTTGAGATATCAACCTCAAATTTGGAACACAACTTGTTTAGATTTATGGCTTTGATTTTCTAGCAGGTTTAAAGTTCAACATGTTTCATAAAATATATATTTTATATAAAATATTGTTCATTAACTTAAACCTGTATAACTTTTTTTTGGTTTCACTTTTTAAACTTTTTGTACTTCAACAATAATCTGTCATGGGTCTTCTTTAAAATGAGACCAAACTTAAGTCTGTGCTCCCAAGCTTCACATTATTATGATGGTGTTTTGACACTGACATTTTTGTCCACTATGGACCTATGTGTAACTTTTTTTAATTGATGCACAAGTGTTAAAACTTAATTTCTTGCAACTGGGCACTGGAATTTTTGGATGCTAACTAATGGAAATGATATACAAACAAATACATCCTTGTAGCTGAACATTAGAGTTTGTACTTGTGCTATGCTCCTCTTCAAACTTGTGAAGAGTAGAGCATCTCTAAACTCAGCTCGTAAATCATTCATATCATCATCTCTGCAGGGAAACATGTTAAATATGTATGAAAGATTATCTGAAAAAGAGAGAAAGAAATTATAAAGCTTTAATATCATGGGGATGGGAATAAGATGATTCATACTCGAACACTTGGGCACAAGTTTCTTTGAACTTTCTTTGAACTTTGGTTAAATCTAATGTAAGATCATGTTAAAAAATAAGGCACTGATTATTCGAGACTCAAGTAAATGAAATGTAATAAATACAATACATTCAGGAAGTATTCAGATCCTTTCGTTTTTCATTTTACTATATTGCAGCCTTTTATAAAATGCTTTGAATGATTTTTTCACATCAAACAATACATACTCTATAATGACAAAAATAAAAAATTAAAATTGTGAACCAGAAAAAAGAAAGAAAAAACTTAAATATCTCACTGACATAAGTATTAAGATCTTTTGCTATGATGCTTGAAATTAAGCTCAGGTGCATTTCTGTGGGTGAGTCTCACTCTTAATAGTCCACTTTAGACATAGCATGTCAACTAACTCTCATTAGAGTATTAGTAGACTGTTAGGTTAGGGTTAGGGTTAGTAGAATAAGTTAACATGTACAGTGTTGGGCTAGTTACTCAAATAATGTAATATATTACTCATTACTAGTTACTCCTTTCAAAAGTAATATTATTACTTTACTTTCTGGCAACAGTAATTAGTTACACTACTAGTTACACTGTTTCTTCACGCCGCACAGAAGTTGTAACTGTGTATCTTCCACATAAATGTTACTAATAACATATTTCTGCCTCATCATTTGACCAAAATCCACATTGTATCGCAGTCAGAAGTTATTACAAACACTCAATAGTGATTAATAGTGACATTCAAGCAGAAGTGTTGTATTAATCTCATTAATTGTCATGTGTAGCTTGAAGCTAATTGTAATTTATCCGTTACCCATATACGATTATATTTCATTATGTATTTTATGAAATCACATAAGTTTGTAAGAAACTGTTTAATTTTCCAAAAGATGTTTAATTATAGTAATATAATGTAGCACATGCTGATCAGAGGGATGTAATGCAGAGTAAAGTAATACACAACAGTGTTCAGATCATATTTTTTCTTGACAAAATCAATATAATGCAATATTTCTATCTGCTGAATGTAATCTTTTCCATATTCCAAGCATACATGCATGTGTGAGTCGTGAAAATTATGAAAATAAATCTAGGTATTATTTGATTGTTAAGATTTTAAATCAGCATCAAAAGTAACTAAGCTGTTTTATGGATGGTAACTGTAATATTATTACTGAAATCTTATTAGTAATTAGTTACACTACTAGTTACTGCAAAAAGTAATATTATTACAGTAACTAAGTTACAGTAACTAGTTACTGCCCAACACTGAACATGTAGTTGCACAGTCAGCAGATTGTCTGAACTGTTACCCATTTTTGAATGTTTCTACACTTTGATTGTAGATTGAGTCCAACTGTGGCAATTTCAATTGCTCGGACATGATTTGAAAATGCACACATCTTTATATAAATTCTAAAAGATGAAACTGCATATCAGGGAAAAAACAAGCCATGAGGTAAAAGGAACTGTCTACAAAGCTCAGAAATATTGTCAAAGTACAGATCTGGGCTAGGCATAAAAAAACAACAACATTGAAGGTTCCCAAGAGCACGTGGGACTTTATAAATTGGCTGAGCATTTGGGAAAAACAGACCCAGACTTCCTCACTATCTTTGCAAAGTTATGTTCTAATTGTACAATTCTGAGAGTTTATTTACTTGTATATTATCCCATGTATGACCCTACTGTCTTTTCTGTTTACCCCTTGCTTTGCGATTTGGATTTGGTGGCTTGATAAGATTGTTTTTGATCCTCTGTCTGTTCTCCAGCTCTGTTTCTGGTTTTGGATCCTTGTGAGCCTCTGGTGTCTTCTTCATCACATGAAAGCCTGCTTGGAATTTCCCAAAAATGTCCATGGTGGTAACATCATGTCGTGGGGGTGATTCATTTCAGCGAAGAGACACAGGCTAGAATGAAAGCTGAATGCAGCAAAATAAGATTAAGATTATTTTATTTGTCACATACACGATTATATAGAGAGTATATAACCAGTCGTGAAATGTATTCTCTGCATTTAACCCATCCTAAGTGAACACACACCCGGAGCAGTGGGCAGCCATGTTACAGCGCCCGGGGAGCAGTTGGGGGTTCAGTGCCTTGCTCAAGGACACCTCAGTCGTGGTATTGAAGGAGGATACTCCCCCCACCAACAATCCCTGCCGGACCTGAGATTCGAACCCACAACCTTCCGCTTACAAGTCCGACTCGCTATCCATTAGGCCACGACTGCCCCCTACAAATACAGATATATCCTAAATGAAAACCTGGTCCACAGCGCTCAGAGCCCAAACTTTAACCAAACTGGACTTCTCTGGAGAGACTGAAAAATGTCCACCAACTCCTCATCCCAGCGGACTGGATCTGCAAAGAAGAATAGCAGAAAATCCCAGAATACTGAAGAGCAAAGCTTGTCACTTTAACCTCTACTTAAAAGTCTTGAGGAAATTGCAGCCAAAGGTGCCAAAATATGAGAAACAATGATGTTGTGTGTGCCTTAAATGACCACAGATCCTAATTAATGTCATCTTTATTCAAATAATGAACATGAAAAAAACATATCAGATAATTTATTTTGTGATTGTGTAAAAAATCAATGTTTAAGTAATTTTCTACTCTATAATTCTTCATTTGAAATATATTAAGTAAACAAATGTGTAATAATAAGAATGTAATAATAAAATAGAAATAACATTGTCAGCCATGGCAGAATCTAAGCTACAAATTTAAAATTTAAATAAGCATCACACATATATGCATGACTTTTTTTTTCAGACAGCCTTTTGGGAGAGTGGTGCTTCTCTCACTCTGAACGGACGTCTCTAAAGATGAGTGCTTTCTCATGTCCTCGACATTCTTGACGTATTAATGATGTGAAAACTCATGATGACTGTCTCTGAGTGTTGTGTAAAAGGCACTGAGCTTTCAGGACAGCCACGCAGGCCATATTTAGTATCATGATGGGCAGTGTGCAATGGAAGAGATACCAACAGAAAGGACCTTGAGCTGGGAAAACTGGACTAAAATGAGAGAAACAGAACAGAACAAAGCAAGACATTGCTGAAGAGCAGAAGTGAAAATCTAGAATACAGCATAAAACAATCTGTCAAAAACAAGAGGAAAGGAAACACAATAAATAGGGAGGTAAACAGGTGAGAACAATTAACAAATAGCCTAAACGACTTTCAGATCAACCTCCAATCAATCGACAACTGATGAACTGAGGTCCCGCCTTACATCTTTTACATTTCACTCAGATGTACATGACAATAAGGAAGAACTGTCCACGCATTAAATGCCACATGAACAAACATTCAGTAACATGAAAACAGTAGGAAAAGTAAAAACACTGCATGTCCAGAGTCAAAATAAAGTAAAATATGCATGCAAATTACAGCGAAGTGCAATAGTTACCGTATGGTGTTCGGCAATGGTAAAACAGTTCATTTTTAATTGATATCCTTTTGTAAACTCAGAGATGTGGATTCACACAGCAATTAAATTCTAGCATGACCTTGGTGTTTGTCAAAAAACAGTAGGTAATTCGGCCGGGGATTTTTGGTGGAGGGAGAAAAACACTGGTATTCTGGATTCGGACGGCAATAAATTCACAGACTAACCCCTGTAAATGATGGAAATAGCTTACGTCCCCATGAGAAACAATTACCGTCCGAATCGGGCTTAAGACAGACATACAAAATGTGCAGAGCAGTGGGTCCCCAGGACTGGAGTTCAGAACCACTGGTCTAATTGACCTATCGGTAAGCCCCTCCCCTCGAACGCAGACCAGCCAATGGCAGTCGAGTATCAGTTGCACGGGGAGCGGAACTCGGACATCTTTAAGTTTCAGCTCCATAGAGAAACATTGGAAGATCCGAAGGTCGCATCGGTTTTATGGTGTTTATGCTTCAAAAATGTAAATACGATGTGTCTGTGGTACTTGTAACACTGATTCCAGGTATCCTGAGAGGATGGGCAATATCATTTATTTTATTACATTTCCTGAATCCAAACAAAACAGAGCAAAATGTCCCTAAGTATTCAACCCCAATACAAATGAAGACAAAAACGTTTATTTTCTGGTTGTCATACACTCATTAAGTTACAATTTTCATCTGATCAAGCAGAACGTTAATGTTATCTTGTGCTTCAGCAAGGTATCTCTGGCTAAAACTAGCTAACGTTAAAGTTAGAGTCCATGCTAATGTAACCTAAATAGCGGACTGATCACGTCTTGTACAGTGTAGGTCAAAAACACATAAATGAAGGCCTACATTTCAGCGCCTCTCCATATTAAACTGGTTAAATGTACAATAATTTAATGGTACCCTGCGATACATGAACAGTGTTGATCCTGCATGTTATCATCCGCGATCGTGATGACCGACCGTAATATGAGACTTCTCCCGCTTGCATTGTGATCTGTAAACCCTCGCTTCCAGTTACCCACCGTAAATCCCTCCATGGAATATTTAATTCCCATTTGGTGGCCTTCTGTGTCCAAAATGGTGCAAAAACATTGTGGGACAAGGTTTTCACACTGACCACTCTCATTGTAAGACAGTGAGCAACTCCGTTTGGTTGTCCGAGGGAGCAACAGTAACTAAGGGGGGCGGGGCTTACCGATAGGTCAATTTACTTGTCGGATTACAAATTTATATACATGGTGTAAAACTACGAAGAGAATTTTCCACAGTGATGCTGATAAAGATCTACGCCCTTCAACAGTCACAGAATATGCTTGCATTATGTGAGAATTTATACGTAAACAGGCAAATTCAGAATTACAAACAGCATTAATGAGTGATAACAGATCAGGGGTGCGTTTCCCAAAAGCATCGTTAGCTAACTATGGTCGTTAGTTCCATTGAACTCTATTGGTAACGACGGAACTTGCGACCATAGTTGATTTTGGGAATCGCACCCCAGACCAGTTATGTTCCTAAATAAAAATCAGCATCAAAAGTTATTGCAAAAGCAAATTTCTGTACATTTGTGAAGCAGAGTACAAAACCAATTCACAAAACTACAGTCTAGTTGTTTTGGCGCGTGTGTGTTTGGATTACATTGTAAATCCAAAACAATGTGAATTTGTGCATTTTAGCCCTCTGGGTGTTTTGGGGGTCTGGAGAAGTTCTGACATGCCCTGACATTTGTGCTTTTTTCAGTTGCTTATAAACATATAAATGGCTAAGGTCTGAAAAACTGTATTTAGCACAAACTGGGCTACAATAATATGTGAGCAGCATGCACGTACATGATTGGGTTTTTGAGAAAAACAACGTTTATGCGTGGTTAGTGAAAAACTAAAATTTAATAGAGCCATTTATTCAATTACCAGCTGGTGTTTTTTTGTGTGTGAATGTACGAAGTCAGCTGAAGTCATCTCATTGACTCCTATGACAGAATGCAGAGCATCATTGCTGATTTGTGGGCACCAGCCCAACCACCACCCCAAGGCCTCGTTTCACGACAGAGAATCAGATATCACACTAACAGGGAAGCCAAGGGCATCGATATCTATGCAAAGCCCAGAGAGCTTCCGCTCGAAAATGCTGCGGGGAAGCTCAGCTTTCCAGCTCCTGAGAAAGAGGTGAGAGGATCCATGAACCTGAACAGTTAAATAATCCATCTAAGGTTTGAACGCGTTCCAGGGAAAACATTAAAAAGTTCTTAACTAAATCCATTATGCTTCAGTGAGGCAGTAACCTCTGTCTAAATTGGATCACAGGACCGAGTAATTGCCCTCTGGCTTTACCAAAACGGACCTCTTTCCTGGATGCTGTAGAGAGTGCTCCAGCTATTTGAGTTCTGGATCAATTAGACTGAAAGCATTTAATGTGGAAAGACAGAGGCTTGTCTGGTGTTATCAAGGCCAGCATGTACACATCAACATGTTTTTCCATCTTTTTTAATATGGTAAACAACAACTCGGTTTATGAAACTTTAGCACTGACACTCAAACCAGCAGAACAGCGCCTGAGAATTCTTGCAGCTCTAGCCTTCAGTAATGAATACTATGACTCTTTAAAAATATATATTTATTTTTCTAATCTTTAAATCCTTCCCTGCTTTAGCTTGTACAATTTCAGACAGTGTTTGAAACTTTGTATCACTTTGAATGTTTTTGCCTGCTTATGAAAAAAATTATTTTATGTATACCTCATTTTGCATAAAAGCATCTACTTAATGAGTAATATGTATATAATAATAATAAGAAGAATAAATTATTATGTTTCTATAAACATATTAACCAAGATACAAATCACAATTAATATTTCAATTTGGAATATTTTTACCTCCCAGTTGCATATTATTTTTGCATATATTGATGCATGTTTTTCTAAGTAAAGATCTACCAAATTCTGGAGTGTTATTTATGTAATATAAATTAATTCCAGTCAGTTGCTGCAGAATCATTGCTGCTAGATCAATAGAGAGCCTTGTCCCCAAAAATAGTTTTAATATGCACTTGCGTAGCTTGCAATTTTGCTATCCACCCTTGATGTTGGATTTTGCAAAGTCCACACTGATGCAGTCTGCTTAGCTAAAAACATGAGTCTAGTCACCTACACAATAAAACATAAATAAAGCTAACTTAACTATTGAAAATAAGCTGGTTTAAAGATCGTTGGATCACCTTGGCTTTAATTGTTCACTAGATTTGTGAATGCAGATTGGCTTTGTTTGGAGGTATAGGAGCATGCACATTATAAGTTGGCACATGTGCATGTTGAAGCAGACCAGCAGCAATATTTTAAACATCAGTAACAATCAATGTGTTTCTTCTCTTTTTTAAAGCAAGTGCACATATTTGTACCGAAGTCATTTGTTAAAATGTTTGTAACATGTAGCAGCCAGATTGTAGAGCATTGGTTATAATGTGCATATAGAGCCTGATGCAATTATTAACTGAATCAGCTTGAAATTACACCTTAACTGCTTACAAGTCTGCAAACTTCAATATTCAAAATAATAAATAAAATGATTATACTGCTGTTATTTGTTCATGTTAAGTGTCACAGAACAAGTGAAAAATTAGCACTTGTTAAAACTAACTTACACATTTATAATGTGCTGTGTATTAATATATTTACTGTTTATTTGTTTAATTCAAGCAATAGTGTTGTTGATTACATCAAATCCTAAAGGCGATTCTTTAGCTTAAGTTTTAGTTAACAGAAGCTTACATAGAGATTATTTTTAATTTTCAATGTCCTTGTAAGCTGGCTCGGCTATCACACATTTGCAGACTACTCAACAGAGAGGAACAAGACAATTAAAGTAAGTAAACATTTAAACCGCTGACTCAGAATGCACTTTTAATAAAACATGACCTGCCTCCCACAACCCACCCAAGGTTTTCATGGGGCAATGTGTCTATATATAAAAGTCTCTATATTTAAAATTCAAAGAGACAAGATAATACAGTACATGACCTGACCTTTCCATGAGAATAGAAATGGGATTACGGATGAAGCTGCAGCCATAAGCCCCAGTGCTTTCTGGAAAGACTTGAAGGGAAAGAACATCCATAGTCTGAAAACTGAGAGAAAGAATGGATGCATTGTATATTGATTATACAGAGAGGTACTAAATTAATGTGTTTGCTCAAATCAAACACAGGCAGAACAATCAGAACATAGACACAGTTCTAAATAATTACAACTTAAATGCAGTAGTCGGGAAGGTGATTAATTAAGATAAAATTATATTAAATAAAATGGCCATGGCCATATGGATCAAAATTAAATAACATTTACATTTACATTTAGTCATTTGGCAGACGCTTTTATCCAAAGCGACTTACAATTGGGGAGTACATAAAGTGATTCACCTTGAAGAGGCAATCAGACAGAGGAAGTGCTCGTAACACCAAGTCTCAGTCATTGTTCAAATATGTACAAGCTAGCAAGGGAAGGAGAGAAAGATAAAGGGAAAGATTAAGATTTTTTTTTTGGATGAAGTCAAGTAGTGCCAAAAGAGATGAGTTTTCAGTTGTTGCTTGAAGATTGACAGGGATCCAGCATTCCGGATAGGGGTGGGAAGATTATTCCACCATCCAGGAACGGTGAATGAGAATGTTCTGGAGAGTGATTTTGAGCCTCTCTGTGATGGTACCACAAGGCGTCGCTCACTAGCAGATCTCAGACTTCTGAACGTAATAGTGAGTGGAAGGAGGAGGGTGCTGAGCCTGTGGTCATTCTGTATGCAAGCATCAGTGTCTTGAACTTGATGCGAGCTGCAACTGGTAGCCAGTGCAACAATTGAAGACCAGTCGTGCCGCTGCATTCTGAATCATCCAGCCAGAAGAGCATCAGTAGTCCAGCCTAGAAACGTCCCAAGAAGTTGCGCAGCATTCTGTCAGAAAGGGCCTAATCTTTCTGATGTTAAAAAAGATTACGAGCAGTCTTTGCAATGTGCTCTTTGAAGGTCAGCTGGTCATCAAAGATTACACCAAGACTTCTGACCGAAGTTGATAATTATTGATGAGCCTAACTGAATCGTGAAGTCATGCTGTAGAGTCGGAGTTCAGTCTTTGCCAGGTCGAGCTGTAATGTTCTTTCATCCATGCCGAGATGTTGAGATTGCAGCTACCGTTGGATCATCAGCTGCGTGTCATCGGCGTAGCAATGATAGGAGAAGCCATGTGCCTGTATGATGGGACCCAGTGATGTAGTGTATGTGGAGAAGAGGAGGGGTCCAAGAACCGAACCCTGAGGAACCCCAGTGACCAGTTGATGTGTTTTGGATACACCCCAGGCCACCCTGAAAGACCTGCCGGTGAGATAGGATTCAAACCAGCGAAGTGAAATCCCAGTGATGCCCAGCGATCAGGAGGATCTGATGATTAACACACACTTGCAGACCAGCAGAATGAGGACTGATGATTTGGAATCGGCCTTTGTGATCAATTCGCAGGGCTTCAGTGACTGAGAGTAGCGCAGTCTCAGTTGAATGGCCACTCCTGAAACCTGACTGTTTAGCAGCCAGCTAAAGAAACAATGAGAGCTGATTGAAGACAACTCGTTCGAGTGTTTTCGCTACGAATGGTCTGTAGTTTTCTAAAAGAGAAGTGTTTAATGTAGGTTTTTTGAGCAGTGGGGTTACCCCTAGCCTGCTTGAACGCAAGATGCCTCCGGTAAGAGTGTCTTGGAGAAGGTGACAGGGGATTGGGTCAAGAGGACATGTTGTAGGATGGAGAGGAGAAGTTTGGGGCTAAGACGGAAAGAGAAAATGGGAGTTCACCCTGAAATGCAGTGGATGTTCCTAAGGTGATGGTTAATTAAGATATAATTATATTAAATAAAATGGCCATGGCCATATGGGTCAAACAAAAAAATGGCATTTATTTAGTCAGTTGCCACTTGGGGTCAATCTGTGCACTTGCTGACAGTAATGTAGTCTGGAGGTCATGAATGCATGAATTATTAGGCATCAGAAACAGAAAGCTCGTGTCATAATTTAGCAATGTTTCTGGGTTGAAACACTGGCGAAGTGACTATCAAAAGACAGGCTGATATCAAACTCAACACCCTGTAATAATCTATAGAGAATGATAGCAATATACTGTAAACTGATTCCACATAGAGGTGGGCAATAAGACTATATATATTGTGGTGACCATAATGTATCCATGTAATGTATCAGATAGAGATTTTGCAATTTTGTGTATGCATATGTAAATATATCCGCGCAGTTGAGGAATGCAATTTTTTTTAGACGCATTAAAGCAAAAAAGCAGCATGCATGAATGAGAAAGTAGCAGTGATGTTCACACACAGTTCAGTTATTTATTGGAGCAACAACTGCATTGTGAAATAAAACTCACACCCGTAATATTACATTTTCAGAATATAACCCTGCTTTGCAACTACGTTAACCACCAGTCAATAGAGTATTAGTAGTCTGTCTGATTAGTACCTGCTCACACTTTATTTTAATAGTCCCCCAACACACCTTCATCTTACTATAAGTAACTTTGCAACTACTGTACATTATTCCACTAGCCCTACCCCTACTAGTTAGTTGACATACTGTTGCAAAGTTACTTATAATCAGCATCGTTTCTAAAGGGGACCATCAAAATAGGTATAACCATTTAGGTCTGACACATCTAAACTTTTGTTACTTTCAAATATGATAAGACTTGACGGTTTATGAGCATTGCTATCTTAGATATGAAACTGTATGACATTGTGTTTGATAGTCACTGTTGCTCTGGTTAGAGGTTATAGTCACTTTCATTGCACGTCTATACAGACAGCACTTGAAGCAATTATTGTGAACAGGACTCAAGACACACACCTGTAAATAAATGTGATTCCAAACACTGACGGTGTGGATGCAGCCTAAGTGGACTTGAAGAGAAATGTGCACCAGACCTTTCCAAAGGACTGCTGACAGGAACTGAAGTGCTAAGAGCGGAAACACAGTTCAAGAATAATTGTCTAAATTCAGAACACACTGTTTCTTTTCTGAGCAGGTCTATTCTGTTACTTGTGACGTTCCAGTGAAATGACACAGCATGAGAAATGCTGATATTCAGGCTCAGCCTACGCTGTTCTCAGTGCTTCATTCTCACAATGGCTGTGATTCCTGAGTGCTGGCATTAAGGACTTGGTTAAAACGGTCTGTCCCAGGAGAACATGGACAGATGAGCAGGGCTGATTGAGAGGATTGTCCTTCTCGCTCTGTGATGTTACTGGACAGCGATCAGCCGCTGCAACACCCCCCCCTGCTGGAGGCTCTGCACTGACAAACAAAAGAAAACAACCAAGTCTCTCTCTCTTTGACTTCTCATACAGGTTCTTCTCACACACTGGTTTGATATGCTCTCCATGTGCAAACAGAGATATTGCTTTTTGGACAGCGCAGTATCAAATGCAATCAGAATGCTGGGCTGTTGTTTGTCAGCACTGCCCATTGTTAATATCTCATTGCTTTTTTCTTTCTTTCCACAAAGGGCACTCAGAAAGGGTGTGCAAATGCAGAATTAGCATATTTATGATTACAGACTGTGAGGGAACCAAAAACCTGTCTTTCTCCCTCTCTCCCCTGCTTTTCTCTGTTTGTCTCACTTCTCCTGACTGAGAGTCATCTGCAGTCTTCCTGCAAACCTGGCAACTGTAGCACGCACTTTCAAAGCAAAGTCAAAAGTACAAATGGGATGAAATTCAATTTTGCTAACGTGATAAAGATTGGTTGCCTCTCATTCGCTGCATGTACTCCTTCACTGTTCGCTGAGTGTCTAGTTGCAGAAGATGTGAAGTGACTGAATTAAAAATCTGTGAAGAGACACACTGACTCACTACGGGTTTGACCTGAAGGTTAGGAAAGGGTATGTGCCCTACAGCACTATTAAGAAGACCTGCTTAGACTATCATGGAAACCAGCATAAACTTAGTTAGTCTAGTTGTTGGATCAGTGCAGCCGTGCTGTTCATCCACAAAGAGACTTACATACACATGCTGTTCTGTTCCCCTACTAATTATGTATTGTATATATATATACAGTATATATAAAAAAAGTAAATAAAATATCATGAAAAACATTGCATGCATAAAAACAAGGTATGACAGTACACAAACCCATCACTTATGCATTCTTACTCATCAGTAAATCTTTTATTTCCCCCAAAATATTCATATTTCATGACTTGTTTGTGTAACATATTAAGCGAATTAGTATAAAATATCTTTTAAACGATTATACCTATACAGGGGTAACTTATATGTGATGGATCACAAATTATTTTTGTACTTCAAAACATTCACACATACAATATGTCCTGTAAGACTCCATTAATTATCTCCATTAATATTATTTTCTCAATTGTGCACATATATTCACTAATCAGTTTACCCCATTAACATTGTCACCACGTTACATTTACACCTTCAAATATCTTATAAAACAAGGACTGTAAAAAACAATTAACCTTGATTAATTAAAAGGGTTGTTTTATTCTAGTTAAAGTGTTAAACTAGGAACATGCACAGTTGATGCCCAAGCACCTGCTAGTTTGGCCTTTTTGCACGACATTTTTTTTTTCTATCTTTTTGCACGACATTTTTTTTTTCTATCTTTTTGCACGACATTTTTTTTTCTATCTTTTCGCACGACATTTTTTTTCTGTCTTTTTGCACGACATTTTTTTTTCTATCTTTTTGCACGACATTTTTTTTCTGTCTTTTTGCACGACATTTTTTTTCTGTCTTTTTGCACGACATTTTTTTTCTGTCTTTTTGCACGACATTTTTTTTTCTATCTTTTTGCACGACATTTTTTTTCTGTCTTTTTGCACGACATTTTTTTTTCTATCTTTTTGCACGACATTTTTTTTCTGTCTTTTTGCACGACATTTTTTTTTCTGTCTTTTTGCACGACATTTTTTTTTCTGTCTTTTTGCACGACATTTTTTTTTCTATCTTTTTGCACGACATTTTTTTTTCTATCTTTTTGCACGACATTTTTTTTTCTATCTTTTTGCACGACATTTTTTTTTCTGTCTTTTTGCACGACATTTTTTTTTCTATCTTTTTGCACGACATTTTTTTTTCTGTCTTTTTGCACGACATTTTTTTTTCTATCTTTTTGCACGACATTTTTTTTTCTGTCTTTTTGCACGACATTTTTTTTTCTGTCTTTTTGCACGACATTTTTTTTCTATCTTTTTGCACGACATTTTTTTTCTGTCTTTTTGCACGACATTTTTTTTCTGTCTTTTTGCACGACATTTTTTTTTCTATCTTTTTGCACGACATTTTTTTTCTATCTTTTTGCACGACATTTTTTTTCTGTCTTTTTGCACGACATTTTTTTTTCTATCTTTTTGCACGACATTTTTTTTCTATCTTTTTGCACAACATTTTTTTTCTGTCTTTTTGCACGACATTTTTTTTTCTATCTTTTTGCACGACATTTTTTTTCTATCTTTTTGCACGACATTTTTTTTCTATCTTTTTGCACGACATTTTTTTTTCTATCTTTTTGCACTACATTTTTTTTCTGTCTTTTTGCATCTTTTTGCACGACATTTTTTTTCTATCTTTTTGCACGACATTTTTTTTCTATCTTTTTGCACGACATTTTTTTTCTATCTTTTTGCACGACATTTTTTTTTCTATCTTTTTGCACGACATTTTTTTTTCTATCTTTTTGCACGACATTTTTTTTCTATCTTTTTGCACGACATTTTTTTTCTATCTTTTTGCACGACATTTTTTTTTCTATCTTTTTGCACGACATTTTTTTTCTGTCTTTTTGCACGACATTTTTTTTCTGTCTTTTTGCATGACATTTTTTTTCTGTCTTTTTGCACGACATTTTTTTTCTGTCTTTTTGCAAGACATTTTTTGCATTTAAGTTCTAATTCTGCATACTACTGCTGTGAAATCAAACACTTTAGAATAGGGAACACTTATTCACTATTAACTACGACTTTTCCCTCAATAAACTCCTAATTTGCAGCTTATTAATAGTCAGTAAGGTAGTTGTTAAGTTTAGGTATTGGGTAGAATTAGGGATCTAGAATAAGGTCATGTAGAATAAGGCATTAATATGTGCTTAATTACTACTAATAAATGGCTAATATTCTAGTAATATGCATGCTAATAAGCAACTAGTTAAGAGACCTTAAATATCCCAATAACTAAGCCCTCCATTAAGCTTAACAACAAGCAAGCTAGTCTGGCATGGGTGTTATATGGCATTGAGCAAGATCGGAAATGCCACCAAAATGAATAAAAATGCCCCCAAAATTCAAGTTATGACTTGCCCCGTATGAGTTTTTGTGTTTCAAATATAAAATTGTTAAGCAATAGCACACAAATGAGAGGGCTATTTTCCCAAATATCAGCACACATTTGCCACAACCTGCTAGTTTAAGTTTTAGTTATATTTAAAACATTAATCTCATTAATTATTATTTATGCAATTGTAATTGCAGTATAAATGGATTTTGTTGATAGTGATTTCCTTAACATAGTGTGAGATGTTGAACAGTATTATTTTCTCAAAAATAATGAGGAGAGGAATGCATCCCATCAGTCTGGAGTGCGTCAGCTCCCAGCATTGTGTTTGCTTCTCTTTAAATGGCTTGTTTGCTTTGGCTCTCCTCATGCGTCATCTCGCCAGCACGAGGAAGATATTTATGCAGGATGGCAGCTCTTATGACTCTCTTTGTTTTTTGAATGTTGTTTGGCCTCCAACTATGCCTCAGTCCAACAACCCCTGTTGTGAATTATTATTGTAAAGTCTGGTGTGAAGAACCACAGAGCACAGAAATATGTCATTAGAGTCTGAGCACATCTCCACTGTGACATTTGGAGAACTCAGAGACAGGGCAAAGCAAATGCAGAGTTTTGTTAATGCAATATCAAAAATACAATTAATTTAGCAGCTGGAATACAAAACACAAACAGACCAAACTGAGCACATCAACACAGCATCCATGATAGAACAATAATAGACAATGAACACACAGAAAACACTAGAAGTACATACACAGGTTACCCTTACCAAAAAGTAGTATACTTCAAGTTTATTTTATTAAGTATACTTTCAAGTATACTTTTAAGTATACTTTATGTAGTAAGCATACAAATATAAGTGTACTAGTAGTATACTTGTAAGTGTACTATTTCAATACTCCTTGGGACTAAATTGGCCCACTTTCTAGTATATAAAAGTATACTTTTAAAAGTATAACAGTAGTAAACTTTAAGTACACAACAAGTTTACATCAACATTTTTAGCTTGTACTGCAACTATACTAAAAGTGAACTTATAGGTATACGCATAGTTTACTAATTAAATACTTGTAGTAGCATTTTAGTATACTTATAGTACTTATAGAAGTATAGTCTCAGTAAACTACTAGTTTAGAAGTTTTATACTGCAAGTTTTATTTAAGTGAACTTCAGATCATACTTTAAGTATACTACTATGTCCCTATTTAGGTATTAATTTGTATATGTTTTGTTATATGAATATCTGAACATACAAAACATCAAAAGAAAGAATGGTATCTGCGTGTAAACAAACACATTTTATTCTAGCTTCATGTATTCTTTTATAAACACTTGAATGTGGGTAAGTTTCATAAATAAAAAATAAAGAAATAAACAACATTTTGAACAAAAAGCTGAAAAAAGACTATGAATTGGATTCAGAATGATAATCAAAAAGTAGATGGAGTCGATCAACACCCCAAAGCTTGACACTCATTATTACCTCTTCATTGGTGATATTATATTCATAACGTTACACAGTTTTGATGCTGTTTTATGTCTGATGATAGTATTAGATTACACGTGGAAGCATGTTGTTTTGGTTTCTTCTTCACTTCAGTTTTTTTGGAGCACAAGTATATCTCAAATATATTATACTTTTTCTAAGTATAAGTCAAGTATACTTAAATGTCATTTTAAGTATATTTCTGAGAAGTATATAAAGCCCATTTCTGAGAAGTACATAAAAAGTAGATTCAAATTATACTTTCCTACTTTTAGTTTAAAAGAAGTATACTAATAGCACACTTGAATAAACTTATTTTTCATAAGGGTAGCTAATTGAGTAACAAGACAAAGGGAAACAGGAATCACGAACAAAAATACAAATAGCCCATATTACCAAACAAGAGCACAGAACAGGCAAAATATGACATAACCCTGATGGCCCGAAACATACAGAAACCAAAAGTAATCTAGTTTCACTAATCTAGCTGCTTAAATGGAATTGACATTAAATATTTATTTTCTCTTTTTTGTGGAGATTTGATGGATGCAAACAAAAATATTATATAATTTATAGCAAATCAATTAATTCAGCGAGTCAATAACAGCTGCTTCACATTATTTGAGTAAAACCAATATTTAAAAAACAGTCAATATGTTCAGATAATCCATGTTTGAAGTCTTTGTGATGCTGATTTAGCTGAACACCTGTCTCATTACACTGCCAAATCACTTTTATTATAAATAGTGTCTGAACTGGAAGTTCCTGACTGTGTCACAGTTTACAGCATTTGCTCTAGCTTTCTGCTTGGTGACCAATATCTTTCAAACACATCACCGATATACCACTTTATAAATTGTAAAGCAGGATTTTGGTACACGCTTTTCTACTGCCACATGATATATATACATATTTCATGTTTTGTCTGGTCAACTTCATGTCATTTGTAAATATACATCCTTTCCTGTCATTCAGACCTGCAACACATTCCAAAAAAAGTTGGGACAGTAAAGCATTTACCACTTTGTAATGTTGCCATTCCTTTTCACAACACTTAAAAGACGTTTAGGGACTGAAGACACCAAGTGATGAAGTGTTTCAGGTGTAATTTTGTCCCATTCTTCCTGCGAACAAGTCTTAAGGTGGGCAACAGTACGGGGTCTTCGTTGTCGCATTTTGCGCTTCAAAATGTGCCACACATTCTCTATTGGAGACAGGTCGGGACTGCAGGCAGGCCAGTCAAGTACCCGTACCCTCTTCCTCCGCAGCCAGGACTTTGTAATGTGTGCAGAATGTGGTTTTGCATTGTCTTGTTGAAATATGCATGGACGTCCCTGGAAAAGATGTCTTCTTGAAGGCAGCATATTGTGCTCCAAAATCTCTATGTACTTTTCAGCATTAATGGTGCCATCACAGAAGTGCAAGTTACCTTTGCCAAGGGCACTGACACAACCCCATACCATGACAGACCCTGGC
Organism: Schizothorax lantsangensis; assembly: GCA_027422415.1. Classification (NCBI taxonomy): domain Eukaryota; kingdom Metazoa; phylum Chordata; class Actinopteri; order Cypriniformes; family Cyprinidae; genus Schizothorax; species Schizothorax lantsangensis. Next base: position 2,067,540 of record CM049859.1, read on the forward strand.
TTTTGGACTTGTTGCTGGTAACAGTCTGGATGATCCTTTTCTTCTTTGGTCCGGAGCACACGGCGTCCATTCCTCCCAAAAAATACCTGAAATACTGATTCATCTGACCACAGTACACGTTTCCACTGTGTGATGGTCCATCCCAGATGCCTCCGAGCCCAGAGAAGTCGACGGCGCTTCTGGACACTGTTAACATAGGGCTTCCTTTTGGCACAGTACAGTTTTAACTGGCATTTGTGGATGTAACTACGTATTGTGGTACTTGACAAAGGTTTGCCAAAGTAGTCCTGAGCCCATGTGGTGATATCGCTTATAGATGAATGACGATTCTTGATGCAGTGCCGCCTGAGGGATCGGAGATCACGGTTGTTCAGCTTAGGCTTGCGCCCTTGTCCTTTACGCACTGAAATTCCTCCAGATTCCTTGAATCTTTTAATTATGTTATGCACTGTTGAAGGTGAAATATCCAAATCTCTTCCTATCTTTCTTTGAGGAACATTGTTTTTAAACATTTCAATAATTTTCTCATGTATTTGTTGGCAAACTGGCGATCCTCGGCCCATCTTTGCTCCTAAAGGACTAGACCTTTCTTGGATGCTGCTTTTGTACCAAATCATAATTACAATCACCTGTTGACATCAACTGTTTCAAATCACATCATTATTTAACCAATTTACCTCATTACTAGCCCTAAATTGCTCCTGTCCCAACTTTTTTTGGAATGTGTTGCAGGTCTGAATGACAGGAAAGGATGTATATTTACAAATGACATGAAGTTGACCAGACAAAACATGAAATATTTTGTGTTCATATTGTCTGCAATGAAATACAAGTCAAAGTAAATTTAGAAATCACTACTTTCTTTTTTTATTTGCGTTTTCAATACTGTCCCCACTTTTTCTGATTTGGGGTTGTACATAAAAAAGTCTGAGGCCAGCACTACAGATAGTGCTACCCTTTTGTTGAAATACGTCATATCTGATTTGTTACGAGCATTAGTGACAGAATCATCAGCCAATCAAATTTTGACGTTCAATGACAGCCCGCCCTCTGGGTCTAGCGACGTGCCCAGTGCTACCCCCAGCATTAGACCGCCCCTTTAGTCAGGGATTACCAAGGAACGAAAGTGAAATTCAATGAAAAGAAAATGACAGCTGCAGTCATCGGCGCCTACACCAGATCTTGTTGCCTATCTAAAAACGCCTTTTTCAAGGCACTCTTTTGCAGACAAAAGAGAATAACCAGGAAAGGAAGACCTACACCCAAACTGAATTCGCTAACAAAGGCCAGCAAAGTTTTTATTCGCCATTTCAAAGATTGCAACTATGAGTGCTATGAGTGGCTAACAGCTAGCACCGAGCACAAGTTATTTTGTTGGCCATGTTTACTTTTTAATACGAGTAAAGTGACATGGAATGACAGACCCATGGACTTTATTTACAAGTGACAGGTGACTACTTTATTTTTTGATGAGTATTGTATCATGCACATTGTTCTGGAGGTGTACGTGTTGCATTGATAATACTGTGGTGTGGTGTGTGGATGTCCAGCATTTGTACAGTTTTGCTGCTTTGGGCGCGTCCTCATTTTAGAGTGACCCGTGTACTGGCGGATTACTTTTACTGACCATGTAGGGAAATTTACTCTGCATTTAACCCACACTAATCTAGCCTACTGTTGAAATTGTTGATCAGCTGTCATTGTTGTTGAGAGCCTGAGTGCGGCATTATACTGTATGTGCATTATATACATATGGCTGCGTTAGCTGTAACAGAGATGTGTAAGATGTGTACATGTATTACAGTTGCTTACAGAAGGCCCTGACTGAAACCCCACGGTACGCCACTGTATATATATATATATATATATACCATCATATACACCAAAAGCTCATACAACAAATCAGGAATGGTCTAAGCTGTATGTGCTGTATTACACAGTTGCTGCAGTTTCCAGACAGAATTATACACTTCCTTTTTCACTTCCTTTGGGAAAAAGGCTTGCACACAACAGTGTGAATAAAAACAGAGCACCGTTTTTAATTGCATTACATAAGTTGGGTTATGTAAGCCTGCCTCACAAACATAGGTATTCACAAACTAAAATGAGGAACTGATATTGGGTAGTGTTAATAAAGGGATGACACATCGAGACGGGGAAAGAAAACTGACACAAGGATGGTGAGATTGTCTTGTAGGACACACCTCCTCCTTGTCATCAGTATCGTTTTTTGTCACTTCGAGGCTTGGAATAAAAACAGAGCACCGTTGCATTACATACCTGCCTCACAAACAGCTTGTGCTCGTGACAGGAAGAGGTCATGTTGCGACAACAGCTACCTTTGCTGTAACCGATATCTCTTTTGAACATGACACAAACAAACAGAAATCACTCGCATATATTCTGAGAAAGATTCAGCAATAAAAGAATAAAGCATTGCATTAAAGCACTGAAATTTCAAATAACCAATTTCAACCTTCAGATATGACAAATATGTTATTCCTGTTATGAAGGGTGTTGTAGATAGAATTAGTTCGGTCAAAATGTAATAGATGAATCATCTTCGGTCAAGATGTAACATGAAAATGTGATATATGACATATTGCTATATCAAGAGTGATAATGTCACATCTTAAACCAATCCTTGACACCTTCTCTTCTCTCTGAAATTCAGCGCATTATCATTTCCTTCTTTCTTATAAAATTTTAACATCTATCTTTTATATTTAGAAATGTAATATCAGCATTTATTGATAGCAGTTCATCTTGATATGCATAAATGCATTGAGATGCTGCAATGTGATTGGCTGATTAGATATTTGCCTTAAAAGTGTCTGTTGAGTGTATTATATCTGTAAATAATTTACAGTAGGAATGATATGCTTGTAAATGCTTTAAAATATAATGGATTTCTGCAATGATAAGTCATAAAATGTGGCTTGATATTTATTTAACTCACAATAACAGATGAATACAATTCAAATAATTGTATTTTCCACATTTCTATTAAATACATCGAGTAATCATTCATGGCACAGAAAGAAGCAAATTCCCGAATGTAGTAACTTGTAAACAGCTAATAAAAATATGTTTTGTTTTGCCAATGATGCTATTAATTTCTGAAAATGTTATTTCTGACTGTTCTCTCTTTATTTTTTATATTTTTTTTTTCTTGGTTATATAAACATACCATTTTATCATTTTGCAAACATTATGGGAATGTTACTTTTAAATGTTCACTAAAAAAAAAAAAGTAATATGAATGTCCAACTAAAATATTTTAGGGAAAAAAAACATTCCACACTGTAAAAAAAAAAAGTTGACCTAACTCAAAAAAATAAGGCAACCTATCACAATCACCTTTTTAAGTTAACTCAACTAGCAACCGACAGCTTAAAAACGTTCACTAATGAATAAAAGTCTCACTGAGTGTTAAAAGATCTGTTAGAGCAACCAAAGATGTTTTATGCAATGCACTTTTTAACAATCCTCTTTCTTTTAGGATTTTCAAAGTTTTCTACATAATATGGTTAAATGCAGAATATACAAATGTATTAAACAACTTGAATGAGATGCCAATACAGTTCGAAATTCTGAAACTTGGCGAGGAACAACAAATTTTAAATCAGTACAAATTGAACTTTCCACATTTTGACAACAGCAGCAGCAACATTTAAGCCAGTTTTAAAACAATTTTTTTTTAAAATTAACAAAAATGTTTTCAGCTGCAACAGTGACATGTTGTTCAATGTTTGTTCAAAAAAAAAGTAATATATGAACAAATGTCTAAGTAAAGTAAACAAAACAACTAAACTATTTTAGTTCACACAAAAAATTAAACTGACTTCTCCTACAAAAAATTCTTTGAAAAAAAAAAAGTTGGATTTTTTACATTCCATGAATGATGTTACATTTTAGGAAGGTTATGAAAGAACAGATAACTTTGAATAAACACTCTATTAACCTTACTGGAAAGTTTGATTTTAAAAACTCGTATAAATACTATTATTTGGAAACCCAAGAAGAACTAATGAGAGTACAGTGTGGGAAGGTTTGTCAAAGTCTCTGCTGTTCTTGGCTGGGTGTCCTTTCCATATTCCATATCCAATTTATTTAATGTTTTATTTGTTAGGGACAGATACAATAATCATAGATGAAACTGAAATAACAGTCATCCCATGCATGTATCATAGTGCTTGTAGCCGAAGCTAATTTGCATCACTTGTCCCTAGGAGGGCTTTTATAAATTACAGTTACAAAAAACAACAAGTAGTACACAAATTTATAATATCAGTACACTAAACATGACTACAAGTTTGTTGATGTATCAACCAAGATTTCGTGGCTTTTTAAAAATGATTATAATTTGCAATAGATTTTAAATATTCAGGCAATGAATTCCAAAATTTTATTTGACAAAAAAGTGACTAAAGTCAATATTTAAAAAAGTCCTTAACAAAACTAACATATTCAAATATATGTTACATGTCTGCAAACGATCCCATGCTTGAGTGCTACAAAGTGCTCTGATTACATGTGAAAGGGTTTCACGTAACGGACTCGAGTAAACATGCACGAAGTAGATGACAAATAGTCTTTAATTAATCCACAAGAAGGTAAATCCACAAACAGGCAGGCAGGAGACACATGTATGGACGTAGTAGACCAGACAAAGACACACTGAACAGATAGGAACTAAATACACTGGCAAATAATTGACAAGACACACCTGAAAATCGCCCCCTATACCCTCATTCACTATTGCCTACATTAGTCCACTCATACAGTTCACTTGAAGGAGTGAATGAAAGTGAGTGAGTGAATTCGGACACTGAGTGCACCAGAAGGACTGGCCGCTTTTGCATAGTTTGCCTGCTGTTTAATAATCATTTGAAACGGGCAGCTCCAGTAGTAAGATTGAAGGATTCATCTTGAACTCTGTCACGGAAATTATGTATAAACCCTAATAGTCAATTTACAATTAATTTGTACCTGTGTTGTATTACGCCATAGACGAGCGCTTCTAAAATACATGAATGGATGATTCAGCTGCGGGCGCCATCTTCTGGCGAGACGCGGGAATTCATTCGGTGCACGACTCTCACAGTGCATTATGGGGATTCTCCAGCTGTTGAGTGTACACTCGTTTTTGCGGTGCATTGTGGGATTGAATGAGTGCACTCGAGAACATCCACTATGGTTTCGAACACCACTTAAAATGGCTGTCTCCTCAAATAGTGCACTATATGAGGGTATAGGGGGCGATTTCGGATACAGCCAAGGTCAGGGAACACATGGGGAAAACAAACTCAAAGTCCATGATAACTAGGGATGTAACGGTATGAAAATTTCTCATCACAAGTATAGTGACCAAAATGATCACGGTTATCAGTATTATCACGGTATTGTTAAAATGTGCTGGAGATGTTCAAAAAGTACCGACACATAAATCACTTCACCAAGTTTTATATTTAAAAATCAACAAACAACAAATAAAATGACTTTTGGTTTGCATAATCACTAAAACAATAACATTACCAATGATGTTCGGATTTTAAATGACAACTTTACTGACACCAGTTTAATAGCATGTTCAAATATCTAATGTAAATGTTCAAATAAAGCTTAGAAAGAGTTTCATAAAAAGGTAAACCTCACATTTCAGTCTTTAAATAAAGAAAAGTCAAAATGATAATTAATAATAAATGATTATATGTATTTTATCTGCTCCATAAATAATTCTATATAACTTATCTGAATTGTTTAAATGTGTAGAATCCACATAAGCTTGTTTTTCATCAACCGGTCAATATTTACAGCAGGGCATGCGAATTCGGTCCGTTTTTGTCCAGACAGAAACTGCACACAGACTGAATGTGAATGTAAGTGTCTGTAAATCCACTCTCTGACAGCAGGTGGCACTTATGAAGCATCAGAATTACAGCTGTTTCCCGTAAACTCCGTGGACAAAGCAGTATTGAGATTAAAAACACTTCCTTTAGGTATTAAGTTACATGGAGCGAAGATGAAAACAAAATGCCATCAAATTGTTTCTGAAGACAGTCAGAACCTTCAGAGGTACATTCATATAATTATTTCATTCATATATTAATTTGTATAATTCCCTTAGCACTCTTTTAAAACCTCCCAGCTTTTCCGCCCTATTTTCACTCAAAACGAAACTACTCTGCTGCTGTGCGCACATGAGACTGTTACTGAAAACTGTGCTTTATGCTGGACAGTGTTTATTTATAATGAGTTGTTCAAATTGTGGTAATCTAATATGGTATTAATGATAATTAAAATATGAAACGGTAATACTAACCGTGGGGAATTTGATCATGATTTATCGTCAAACCGGTAATCGTTACATCCCTAATGATAACTAAGAGGAACAGAACAGAACTGTGACAAAGGGACATTTCTTAAAATGTCCTGTTTGATTCAGGGACAGGTCTGCTCTAGAGAATGTTCTTGAAAAACAAAATTATTGCTGCTTGTAGTGCAGAAAAAATAGCATTAAGTAGACCTCATGGAAAATTAAAAGGTTACACTTTATTTTCATAGTCCACTTTAGACATTCTATAAGCAACTACATGTCAACTAATTCTCATTAATTTGCAACTACATGTCTACTAACTGTAGACTAACTACATGTCTACTAACATACTAAGGTGTATGTTATGGACCCATCAAAATAAAGTGTAAGATATTAAGCAGACAGTCTATTAATACTCTAATGACTGATAGTTGACATGCAGTTACAAAGTTACTAACTGTTAGTAGAATGTCTAAAGTGGACTATCAAAATAAAGTGTTGCCAATTAAAATGATTAAAAAATGTATAACTCTATTAAGTTGCAATCATTTTATGAGAAACCACAACTCTGACCTCAGATCATGATTTAAAGAGAACATTACCTCATCTGATCAGCATCCAAAATACCACCATTTTCTTCTTATTAGGTCCTTATCATTAATAACTAACTAGCACATTCAGATTGTTACACTGTGTGCACTGTTTGTAACTGATGTAATGGTGTAATAACGGTCCCTCAGACTCCCTGCCCTCCTCTGATCCTCTTGCATCATGAGCAAGTCTGTGAGGGTTTGAGAAGACGAGGTGAGCACAGGAATGCTTGACTGAAGGAGCACCATGCTCACGTAACCATCTTCAAGCATGCCTCAGCTGCTCTGGAGGAAGAACAAGCTGTGCTTCACCTGAGGCGGGGGTTTGCAGAGTGAGAACAGCTCATCTATGGGTCTCAACCAATTAACACTTCATCACCATGAAATGAACTTATTCACAGAGTGCATTACAATTGCCTGTACCCTGAAGATGACAGAAAGAGAACTGTAAGTACTGAGAATAAAAAACTTCAGACAGTCGGTGTTTGGGATCGATAACTCTATTTACTACAAGGTGAACTGCAAAAATAATTTTCAGTCCCTGTTTATATTAGGTGGCCTTAACTACTATGTACTTACATTTAAATTAATCATCTGATACAATGCACTTATTATGTACATGCATGTTTTTATATTGTACTTATATTTAAATGCATGTGATTAATTTCTTAATTACATTTATAATGACACTGTTGACTCATCCCTTACCTTAACCCACCCTTAACCTACCCATCCCACCAAACCTGTCCCTAACCTACCCGTATCACACCTCAAGCAGCAGTGTTTTGCAATACAATACAATATGAACTTGAATATGAATTTGCAATACAATATGAACACAAAGTACTTATATTTTGATGTACTTCATAAGGCCACTTAACATAAAGTGGGACCTAATTTACTTTTGATCTTTAATTGTATCTGGTTTTCGAGTAAAAACTGGTAAGACTTTATAATGACTGCACATGAATAATCACACACTAATACCTGAATTAACATACTTTAACAAGAACTAATGATTACTACAGGAACTAATCACGAATCAATGAAAAGCTATTCTGCTGGAGTCATATAGATTCGTGCATCAATAACGGCAGCCTTAAATACATGTTAGTATACGTGTGATAGTTGCATTAATTAACATTTGTGTTAAACAAAATCAATCACACTCTGTATTTAAGTATTGCCATCTGCAGCTTGATCATAAATATCTATGGATGTCAAAGGATTAGTTCGTCATTATTTACAGGATCCTCGTTATCAAATGTAGAAAATACTAACACTAATAACCAGTAATTTGATCTCAGTCTGATTTGTGTGATTGTCTTTCCCTTTAACCTCACTCTGCTGAGGCTTATATGCAGCTAAATAGAAACTAAAAATATAAAATCCAAAAAATGTTGGAACGACTTACAGTCCACTCTCCATCCAAACACAGGTAAAGATATACTTTACATCTGTGACTTCTTGAAGAGACACATAATAGGCTTGCATGACATCACTTAACTGGGCTGAATACTATGTGAACTAGCACGTGTATTTAATATCGTATCGTATGTCTTTATTGTCATTGTACACGTACAACGAAATTGAAAATGCAAACCTTTAAGGTGCAAAGAAAAATAGAAAGCTAGGCATATTTATACCTAGAAACATACAAGAACACAACAGGAGAAACATACAAGCACAACTCAACATTCACATTTCTGCCGGTCATTGCACGATCCCGTCTTATTGCACAGTAAATGATTGCACAGTAGATAATTACTGAGTGTTTAATTCTTGGTTGTGTTCAGTGGAGTTATGGCTCTGGGGTAAAAACAGTTTTTTAGTCTGTTAGTCCGAGTTTTCATTACTCTGTAACGTCTGCCTGAGGGCAGCAGTTCAAAGTGAGTGTGTCCGGGGTGAGATGGGTCTCTGAGAATGTTATGTGCCTTCCTGAGACAGGAACTATACCGGTCTTCCAGGGAGGGGAGGGGGCAACCGATAATCTTTTGGGCCGTGTTGACGACCCTCTGGAGCGCCTTCCTCTCTGCGACTGTACAGCTGGAAAACCACACACAGATGCAGTATGTGAGGATACTCTCTATGGTGCAGCGGTAGAATGACACCAACAGTTTCTGTGTGAGTTGATTTTTCCTAAGAATTCTCAGAAAGTATAGTCTCTGCTGTGCCTTCTTGATGGTAGCGGTGGTATTGGTGCTCCAGGTCAGGTTATCATCAAGGTGAACGCCCAGGAATCGGAAGTTGGATGCCCTCTCCACACAGTCCCCATTGATGAATAGTGAGTGTATAATAAATCATTAGCTGATTTTAGAATGTAATTAACAGTTAGTTTATATTGCATTATATGACTGTACTCTACAATTAAAACATACTGCAAGTTTCATACCTGAAACCATTTGTGACGTCACAATTTTTGTAGCTGTGCACCTTATGTGTATGATAATCTGTCGAGTAAGTATTGTTCCGTCCCTGAATGCAGACAAAAGCCCTATTCGGACGTTAAATGTTTCTCATACGTAAGTTATTTTCATCACTTACAGGAGTAGTTGGTGATTTCATCCAGAATGTCAGTGTACTTCGCTGTAATATGCATGCATATTTATTTCTGAAATGCTGGAAAGTATTTACAAGAACAATATTTTATAAGATTTTTTATATTTTAAAGAGAAGAAAAGCATGTAAATAGTTGAAATGGGTCTTTATTATGGCAGCAGCAAGTATGCAATACAGTTTTAAAATGTGTATTATATACAGTTATAAACATAACTATATCGCATATAATTATATACAATTGTAACACATCTATTTCACTGTTTTTAAACAGGAGATTTAAATAATCAAATAATAAATAGGATTGTATATTCTAAAATATGCTTGGAATAATAAGAATACATTGAATATAAAATCCTTCTAAATCTTTCTTACTGATCTTTGGACACGAAGAATCTGCCATTAAGTAATATTTTAATACATTGTACACAATAATAAGAAACAAAAAAAAAGATAAATGAAATAAATTGTATTTACAGCAGACAATCTGGCCATGTGAGCAGCTATGTAAATGTATTTTTACAGAAGTCCACATGAGAAACTATTACCGTCCGAATCGGGCTAAAGTGCAACCCAAAAACTCAGCATATCCATCTTAAACTATTAGAAATGCATGGCAGAAGTTATTTTTTTACTAACTGAGCGAATGAACAATAATTTTTTTAATGTTTGTTCGTCTCATTTCACAACAGAATCCTTCAATTATTTACAATACTACCATTTTTGCTAAATATCTTGTATTGAAAGCTACAGCAGTGCTAAGTAATTTATCTATCAATTGTTGCAGTTGCGTTAGTTCATTTTTAATCAGACTAACACTCAGACATTTCATATCATATCAAGTCACACATGCTCAAATCAAATCACATTTATTGTAATTTATTGCTGTAAAGAAGGGCATTGATACAGTGCTATCAAGTTAACCAGTCGCAGCAGTAGTTAATGCCTTTTTAAATGAAGTGTTTGTGATAGTCTGAAAACAAGGATGGGAAATTATTTTACACCTTTTTTTGTTGCAAGAATCTGCTTATTTTATATGCCAACCTCCATAAACACAATATACGTAAATGTCTGAAAATGCATTTCATGACCCCTTTGATTATGATGTAAATATAAAAAAATAACCCATTTATGTGAGTCCATATAATCCAAATGCACAGGACTTCCAAAGTTGACGCTTCAAAAACTACACAAAGTGAACAGAGAACAGAGAAGTGACAGAAGCACAGGACACGAGTTTCACAATGCACTGATCATGCTGCAAATCATGCTGACAACCTTTACCTCCATGCGTGAACTCATGAACCCATGTATGGCAGTTGGCCGGATCCGATGGTTTATGCTTCACTGTAAAATGTAGTTGGGCAATTATTTCACCCTGAAAGTAGTTAAATAATTTCTGTATTTGAAGAGTTCAGATGCAAACGCCTCTAAGTGCCGTCTGAAATTGTCTTCTAAAATGAGCTTTTTTCTCAGGCTCCTATGTTTATGTTCAGTTATTTCACGTTAATGGCAATTGGCAATTAAAATAACCTATTCATTGCCATTAAAGTGAAATGACTGAACCTACACATAGGAGCCTGATTAATAAAAGCTCATTTTAGAAGACAATTTCAAACAGCACTCTTCATTTTCCTTATGCAAGAATAATGTGAAAATAAGCAAAATGTATAGACAGCACTATAAATATATATGAAGAGTTTATTTGCAAAAACAGATATTTTTTTTAATTTTCAAAAATCATGTTTTATTTTATTTATTTAACCTTTATTTAACCAGGCAAGTTAATTAAGAACAAGTTCTTATTTTCAATGACAGCCTGGCAGGAGAATTAATATCTCATGAGAAACATACAAACATACAGTACATTACAATACATAAAACACATAAAAGAAAAATAATAAAATCACAGTTAAAACATTTACAGGTCGAGGTCAGAGCACTTACTAGTAATTTTTTAAATGCACATACTGGAATATTTGTCTCTAGTTTCAATGTTTCGTGTTTTTTTTTATGTTATCATGCTTTTATTGTGCTGTATTTTTTTGTTATTTTTTAACCTACTCAAATTAATTAGAATGCACAATGAAGCACTTGATTCTTGAAAATGGTTAAAAACGGAGTTATCTGTTTTTGCAAATGAACTCTTCATATATTTATAGAAATATGTCAACAATCACCTGCACCTGACTCTGCAGTCTCGCATGGCTGCCTCGTCATTGCTAAGGTTTTTGGCATCAGCATGACATCAGAGTAAGTTTGGCCACATTCGGACACATTTCTAACCAGCGTGCATCTCGTGGTGAATACAGCTATAGATGTCAGAGACTGGCACGGAGACCTGGAGGGCAAAGCATCCATGATACTGCAGCAAAGGCCAGTCGATTTTCCTTCTGTCAGTTTTCATCGACTCGTGTTGCTGCTGTGAAACTAAGGTTGTTGCACTGGGTGAGGGATGTCATTTCTATCGCTCACTTCGACTTCTAGTATTTCAGCTCACTACTCGGAGCGTTGCTTCTTCTCAGACATTATCTAAGGGTGCATCTTTGGAGGACAGTTGTCTGATTTGATTCACTTTTGTCAGATTTTATACTGCGGACATGGCTCCGACTCCTGGCACGCTAGGTTTCAGTTCATATTCCTCTATTTACCAGTGGTCTGGTGCTGTGGTGTAGTGTTCCCATTGCATTAGCTACTGACACAGCGTCTAATGAAGGGCTGTGGCAGAACGCAGCATCTCGTTCCCTACTCAGGGAAACAAGGCAAAAATATGCATCAAGCAAATTAAAGCAACAAAAATGACCAAAATGGATAGATTTCTTTTATATTTTATTGTATGACTAATGAAGATAATCAAATTCTACAGGGCCATAACATTTAAGAAAGCAAACCTTTACAAAGACGATTTCCCAGTGTACAGTACAGAATAAATCATACTTTGCCTCTGGACATGTGCACATTGCTGTCTGTGTCTATGACCGTTTATGCACATATTCATCCTTCGAGTTAGTAGTTACTTCAACTTTTGCAAAGCACAAATGTAGTTTTTTTTAATTACAGTGTGTGTTGGATTACTTCAGTACATTGCAAAATCAAAAATTAAATCACTTTTACAATCTGGTATGCATATGAAATGCTATAATCTCCCATAAAACAAATAAAGTAAAATTACAAGTTTTTAATCCATAGCACAGGTCATCAAAAATATATATTATTAGATGCAACAAAACAATCTAAATATATCTATTATTTGTGGTGTAAATAATATAATACACTAACTGAAAGATTCTTTTCAATCTATATATTTTTTTTAATTTATTGCCACATTACCCTGTTTTTAAAATGGATTATTCCAGATCTGAGCCACCCGTCCTTACATGCTTTCAGAATGACAAACAGTCCCACAGCTAAATAGGGTGAACAGTTCGTAAATGACTTTTTACAATATATATTAGAAACGACAGTGAGGAGGAGTGAGAGAGAAGCTAATTAATACGGTTCAGAGCTATCCTTGCATAGCACAAAGCTGACTACATAAATATTAAATATGCCTAAAATGTGCAAAATGCATAACAAGAGGTTGGTACAAATGAAATGTTGCATCTTTAGAACAAGTATCATCATGGAAATCATCATATATCCATCATGGATATATATAGCATCAATGAATTTTACAGTATTCACAAGTCTAGCTCCAAAGGAATCCACAACTGTGCATTTGCATACTGTTTCACACACATCCCAGAGTAAACTTTCAGTCTTCGCTCAATCTGGCACAAACTCAGCAAACTCTAGATACCGTCAAAAAGGTCTTTGTGAAGATCAAAGAATAAAATGAAGAGGGGTAACATGACATTTATCTGCATCACATAGTCCAGATAATGCGACAGAAAGTTCCTGATCCAGTGGCATACCCCAAAAACATCCGTTTCAATATTTTGTGTATGTATTCATTATTTTGAAAAAGAAAAAAAAGTGCATTTTACACACAAAATAACAAATCGACAAAACAGAAGAGTACTGCCAACTTATAAAAGCTTCTTATTTCAGGCATTCATAAACATACCAAGAAGAGCAACTCAAATTGATCAGAATGGTGTGCCTTTTATCACTTCCGTCACAAGAAAGCCCTTACTAACCTATATTGCTACATCAAAGTAAGTATGATAATGTCAAAGTTCCTCATTTAAGATAACTTTTTTTTTCTCTTAGTCCAAAAATAGAGAGGAGACTCTTTATAAGTTTGGTTTCTTTTCAATAGGTGCATGAGGAGCAACTGACATGCCACAAACATAAAAAGTTGCCATTGTTATAGCACTACAAGACATATTTATATGTAGAACAGTGTTTTCACATACATGGCTAATCGCTAGACACGTCTTCTTTTAGTTTTCATTAACGAGCAGTGATAAACATGTCTGTAATGGGATATATGTTCACTATGGCATGTGAGACAAAAGGCAGTGTGGCTGATACTTTCTTCAATGATGTTTTTGAAAGGTTGCCCATATCTAATTCAAAGAAACAAGGAGAGCACTTTCTAAGAAAGTACCCTCTTAACTTGCAAATATATACAAGGCACTACTCTTGATTCGCTCTGACTTGTTCACTTTTAAGTGATGCTAGCGAGTAGCAGCAGAGAAGTGATAACCCTAGTGCCATCATTTTTATATCCCGTGTGCGCCCGCCACAATTTCTCTTTCAAAAAGCATCTACCAAAATAAATAAAGAGTATTTTAATGCTAAATATAAAATTGCATTCCGACATCAAGACATTCTTTCTAAGTATCTACTTTAGTCCCTCCTTAAAAACTCTTTATACTAGTTTTCACTCATATCGGCACACACATAATCATCAAAAGGTAAATCAAAACTATTGTCTAGTGGATCTAGAAAAAAAAAAAAAAAAAAAAAATTAATTCATATACCCGAATTTCATTGATGATCTGCGCAAATCAAAACAATGCACGCTTTCTCGGTCAAGCACTGAGTTTGTACCTTGTATTTACATTTAGCAAAGCTCAAAATTAATATTGACATCTCTAAGATTTTATAATATTTACATGAAAACAAAATAAATAGTATGCTTTATGATATACACATTAATATTTTCTCTACGCTTTTTATATCCATGAGTAAATGATTGTTTCCCCCCCCCGCTGAGACATGTTTTATTGCTGTTAATGGAATCCTAGTAGAATATAAGGTCAAATAACAGAAGATCCAGAACACAGGCTAAAGAGAAAAAACAGAGGAACACAAATCAAGCTGTTAACTGGGTATAGAAAGCTTCACCCATGCAAACTTATTCCATGTACATTGCTAATGTAATGCAAAAACATATTTTATGTTAAAAGAATCTTAAAAGAACAGTTCACCCCATTTTTTTTAATTTCACCCTCATGTTGTTTTAAACCTGTCTGCTGTTTTTGTCTGTTTTTTCTTTTGAAACACAAAAGTAGACAATTCTTCCGATAATCACATACAATAACACAATCAGTACTTATGTCCAAAAACAAAAAAGACAATGAAAGCGCCATACATTACTGCATACAACATCTATATTTCTATGTGGTAGCTTCAAGTGAGGAACACATCAGAAGACTTGGAATAAAGTCTGTGATTTGCATGAACTACTTTTACTTTTACGCGGCGTGTTGTTGTTGACAGGTCGCTAAACTGCCATTATAACAAAAAGAGCAAAGTGTCTCCTTTTGTGTTCAACAAGAGCATACAGGATTGGAACAACACGAGGGAGAGTATTTAATGAAATAATCTTGTTTTTTTTGGGTTAACTATTCTCTAAGGAAGGGGGTTTTAAACTATAATTCTATGTGCATTTGCAGAATAGCATTTTCTCAGGTCTGATATAATGTGTCTGTTTGTTTATATAGTATGAGTTTCCTTCCAGTGCAGTGGTTTGTACATAATACAGCCCCTCTCTTTATCATATAGGAAGATACAGTATGTTACATATGTCGACACAAACTTGAAATTGGGAGCGTGACTATCATTGAAACAAACTGGTTCGTTTCACTTTTTTTGTTATTGTTTAGAAACATAAGAAAGAAAAGAAAGAAAGAAAAAAGAAAAACAGAGGGGATAGAATTAGTGTGCTTGCAGGCCGCCCTGTAATTTGGGTTTTTTATTCAAGTAAGTTGCCCAATACACCAAGTTAAAGGTTCCGAAGAGCAGCGGGAAGGCTATTCTGGCGATCCTGTCGATCTTGCTCACGCTGTTGAAGGTCTTCTTGGCCTCGGGGGCTTTGGGTTTTGGCTCTTCCTTGGGCTCGGTTGGCAGAGGGGGGGCACTTTTAGCAATAGTTGCCAAACCAGGGTCTCTGGCAATGTTTGGAGCAAACGTCGTCGCTGTCGCGGCCGTGTAGGTGTTGTTCTTTTTCAGCAATGACTCCTTCTTCTTCTTTTGCTGTAAAGGAGGTCAACAGGAAATATGTCACCGGCTCTTACTATTGCTGGTAATGCTGATACCTAACTATAGCTTCATTGAGATTCTGCTGCATATATTTATTTCCCCCAATTCCCCCTCAAGATCCTCCTGTGGGGTTTTCTAATGTTTTTTTTTTTTCAGTTTACTAGTGAAATAAGGTCTGTGGTAAACATAACTTGATGATACTTAGACATTTTGTTGTATAATGTAAACTGCACTCACAATCTTATGCAGGTGCTTATTACAAACATAAGCTCTTAAAAATAAACGAACCGCTTTAAAAATGAGTGTTTTCAGTGTGGGTGTATCATCGTGTAGAGCAAAACATCCAAGTGTTGTTAAATTATATTTACCACAGACCTTATTTTGCTCATAAATTGAAAAACCCCATTATAAAAACCCATAGGAAAATCTTGAGGGAACCCATGGCAAATTAGTTTTCCAGGTTTTGACGTCAAAGCTGCAGCGCTCTATTATTGTACATTATATTCCAGGTATTCTGAAGTCACACAGTGATTTTATGTGAAGAACGGATAACATTTTTGTCAGTATTTGCTGGAAACGTACTCGGTTACTATCGTAACCTCGGTTCCCTGAGATACGGGAACGAGTACTGCGTCTTGCTAGACGCATATGTGAAAACTCCTTTTTCTCCGATAACTGAAGCCTTTTTTCAATAACTCAGTGTTACTGCACGGCCATTGGTTCAGTGCTATAAAGACGAACAAATGGCGACGAAGCCCGCCAGAGCGCGCCAGAATGGGCGGGGCATCTGGCTATATAAGCGGCCGTTTCGCCATAGGATCCTCAGGTTTACATCGACTGAAGCGACGACTGAGTCGTACAGCGCCATAGCATGGCAAGGAACGCAGTACTTGTTCCCATATCTCAGGGAACCGAGGTTACGATAGTAACCGAGTACATTCCCTTTCGATACTTCACTCGTACTGCGTCTTACTAGATGCATATGGGGAACCAGTACAACCACGCCGTGCTATGGTAGGGGAACGACTGGATATCTAACTTTCAGTGCCCATGGCAACAAGTAATAGAAGCCCTCGAGGCAGCGGGACAAACTCATTGAGGTCACGCCCGCCCCAGGTAATCGTCCCAAGGGTTCACATCCATTTAAGCAGAAAGGACCCATGCCTGCAAGGCAGGGACCTCCAGGTTATAAAACCTAGCAAATGTGGATGGCGAGGCCCAGCCGGCCGCCACACATATTTCTGCGATTGACACTCCGCTAGACCACGCCTCTTGTGGAGTGTGCTCGTACTCCGATGGGGCAATGCAGGCCCAAGGAAGAGTAAGCTAGTGTAATAGCGTCAACTATCCACCTTGAAAGCCTCTGCTTTGTGACCGGATGCCCTTTGGTGCGGTCACCGAAGCAAACAAAGAGTTGTTCTGACTGCCTAAAAGGGGCTGAACGCTCCAGGTAGATTCTCAGCGCCCTAACGAGGCAGAGTAAATTCAACTCCTGGTCCTCGTCTGAGGGAGGAAGCGCAGAGAGCGAAATGACCTGTGCTCTGAACGGAGTGGAGAGCACCTTCGGTACATAACCATGCCTTGGCTTTAGGATGACCTTAGAGTCGTTAGGCCCAAATTCAAGGCAGGTGGGGCTCACGGAGAGCGCCTGCAAATCTCCCATTCGCTTGACCGATGCTAGCGCCAGTAGCAGAGCAGTCTTTAGCGACAGGGGTCGAAGGTCGACAGACTGTAGCGGCTCAAAGGGAGGGCCCTTCAGGGCCCTCAGAACAGTAGGCAGATCCCAAGTAGGGACTGTGAGGGGGTGAGGAGGGTTCAGCCTCCTGGACCCCTTCAGAAAATGAACAACTAAGTTGTTCCTACCCACCGACTGGCCTGCTATAGAAGCGTGAGAGGCTGCTATAGCTGCTACATAGACCTTGAGCGTGGAAGGGGAGCGTCCCTTATCCAACAGCTCTTGCAGGAAGGACAATATCAACGATATGTCATAGGAAAATGGGTCTGTACTGCGGGTTGAGCACCAGGCGGAGAAGACAGACCATTTGAGGGCATAGAGACATCTTGTAGACGGGCTCTAGCCTGAGAGATTGTGTTCTGAACGCTCTCGGGGAGGTCCGTGAGCTCCCATCGAGAGGCCAAAGGTGCAGAGCCCACAGCTCGGGCCGGGGATGCCACATTGTTCTGTTCGCCTGAGAGAGGAGGTCCTGTCTCAGGGGAATGGGCCAGGGGGCTGCAGTGAGCAGCTGAGACAGCTCTGAGAACCAGTGTTGGTTCCTCCAGAGTGGGCCACTAAGATAACTTTGTGTTTGTGTTCCCTGATTCGCCTGATGACCTGCGGGATCAGAGCGATCGGGGGAAAAGCGGAAAGGAGGATGTTGGGCCAGTCATGGGACAACACATCCATGTCCTTCGAATAATAAGTCAGGCAATGAGAGTTGTCTTTTGAGGCGAAGAGGCCAACCTCTGCCTTGCCAAAGATCTCCCAGATCTCCTGAACCACCTGTATATGGAGCGTCTACTCCTCTGAGGGGACGTTGCTCCATGACAGCATGTCTGCACCCTGGTTCAGTCTGCCTGGCATGTGCGTTGCTCTCAGCGAACGCAGGTTGAGCTGAGACCATTCCAAGAGGTGCTCCACTAGAACGAAGAGGCGCCTCGAGGAGAGCCCACCTTGGTGATTTATGTAGGCTACCACGGTCATGCTGTCCGAACGGACCAGAACGTGGTGCCCCCTTAGGTCTGGTAAGAAGGTCTGAAGGGCTCGACACACTGCCAGCATTTCCAGGCAGTTGATGTGGAGACCTCCTTCCTCTTCCGACCACAGGCCGAAAGCCGGTTGGCCCTCGCACAGAGCTCCCCAACCCATTTTGGAAGCATCTGTTGAGCCACCTTCCTCCTGTAGACCATTTCCAAGGGCACGCCCTGTTCCATCCACTGATGACATTTTCAAGGGCCCAGGGCTGCCACGCAGGCCCGATTCACCTGGACTCGCAGGCATCCGTGACGCCAGGCGTAGGATGGAACCCTCGGTTTCAGCCAGCGCTGAAGGGGCCACATACGAAGCAGGCCCAGCTGCAGTACTGGAGACGCAGAGGCCATGAGGCCCAGGATCTTCTGAAACGTCTTGATAGGGCGAGAGGCTCCTATCGTGAAGGAGGCCACGAGATGCTGTATGGCCAGAGCATGCTCTGACGTGACCGCAGCCCTCATTCGGGCTGAGTCGAAAACTGTTCCCAGGAACAATATCCGTTGGCTGGGGGACAGTGCGCTCTTGGCAAAGTTGACCCCGAGTCCCAGGCTTTTTAAGTGGCTGAGAAGGAGGGATCTGTGCGATAGCAATTCCGCCTCTGAATGGGCCAGAACGAGCCATTCGTCGAGGTAGTTGAGAATGCGGATTCCCATCTGCCTTAGAGGGGAAAGTCCATGCACTTTGTAAAAGTGCGAGGAGCCAGGGACAGTCCAAAGGGCAGGACCGTGTACTGATAAGCCACACCCTCGAAGGTGAATCT
The DNA here is from genome assembly GCA_027422415.1 of Schizothorax lantsangensis. Classification (NCBI taxonomy): domain Eukaryota; kingdom Metazoa; phylum Chordata; class Actinopteri; order Cypriniformes; family Cyprinidae; genus Schizothorax; species Schizothorax lantsangensis. The sequence continues at coordinate 2,086,946 of CM049859.1, forward strand.
CAAGAATGGCCTGTGATGGGGGGCTATCTGGATGTGAAAGTAAGCGTCTTTCAGGTCCAGAGAAAAGAACCAGTCCCCTGGGCATATTTGCGAGAGGATCTGTATGAATGTAATCATCCTGAACGGCTGTCTCATGAGGGTGAGGTTCAGGAGCCTGAGATCGAGGATGGGTCGCAGGCCGCCATCCTTTTTGGGGATGAAGAAGTAACGGCTGTAGAAGCCTGACTCGCTCTGGGCTGGAGGGACCGTTTCTACGGTGCCCTTTGCCAGCAAAGTCATCACCTCGGAGCGCAGGACGGTGTGTCTTCGCTCTGAACAGAGGTGGGAACTACGCCGCTGAAGGGAGGGCGCGAGGGGTGGAGTCGCTCTCTGAAAAGAAAGCTATCCACGAGTGCAGAGAGGCGAGACTCATATCCTCACAATGAGGACATTCCGTTCCGGTGAGTGCAGCTTCAGCGTGGGGGCTGCCCAAGCAGGAAGTGCACTGGCCGTGACCGTCAGCGGCGTGCAGGGGAGCCCTGCACGAGTGACAGTAACGGCGCGGCATTTGCAACAACGCAGAGAAATGTGCTCTTTTGAAAATTTGCTCTATAGAGCGCTCGCCGGATGGCGGCAGGGGACCGTGATACCACGGATGCTGCAGGCGCTGAAGCGGCTTGAGAGCGGCAAGTCAGCGGGGAAGTCAGCCGAGCCGAGAGGGTCTTGATCCGCTGCAGAGGCTGGTCAACGGAGAGAAGGCTTCGAGTCTCATAGATCAGCAAAGAGCGATGTCGTCGCTGAAGGAGAAGAAATCTGAGGATCCTATGGCGAAATGGCCGCTTATATAGCCAGATGCCCCGCCCATTCTGGCGGGCTCTGGTGGGCTTCATCACCATAGGCTCGTGCAACACTGCTGCCGAGCCATTGGTTCGTCTTTATAGCACTGCACAAACCAATGGCCGTGCAGTAACACTGCGTTATTGAAAAAAGGATTCAGTTATCGGAGAAAAAGGAGTTTTCCCATATGCGTCTAGTAAGACGCAGTACGAGTGAAGTATCGAAAGGGAACTGTCCCTTCTTTGGATTTATATGATTTTTAATAAGGATTTATAATGTTTAAACATGTTACGCTGTATATAAAACCATGATCCGCACTCACAAAAATAGTCTTCTTTTTAGCGTTTTATTTTACATTGATCACCAGTATAGGACAAAACACAAACGTTTTGGCTCAAAGACCTTCTTCGGTGTGTTACGTTGCAATTATTCTTGAGATGCGTAAGAAACAAATGCTGTATGTTTGAGGTCACTGCTTTTAAACCTGATGCAACCAAAGACGTCTATAATGTCTGAACAAAGCAATAAATGAGAAGCTTTCATGCAATGAACAACTTCCACATCATAATTACTTAGTTTCTAATAAAAAGAGAGACAATGTATTTCTATAGTGACCTTACATCTTGTAACCAGTGTTGGGCGTAATGCATTAATAAGTAATCAATTACTGTAATTTAATTACTTTTACCTTGAAGAAGTAAAGGGATTACTCTTAATTTTTCTTCAATTTAATTACTGTAGACTTTAGAACAATTCTATATCAAACAACAGTGAATTTAACATCAAAATTAACATCTAATGTTAAAATGTATGTTTTTAATGTAACCTTCTCCCTTCAAATACTTTGGTGAGTTCAAGAATAATGTATGCAGTTTTAATATTATTAATTTGAAAGAATCAAAAGAGCAGTTTCATGTCTATCCTTATTTTGCTCAACTGGTCGAGGTTGATACGGGATTTAGAAAGTAATTAGTAATAAGTAATAAGTAATGCAATACTTAATAAAGCGAGTAATTAGTACAGTAATCTAATTACCCTGTTGAAGATGTAATTAATAACTAGTAATTAATTACTTTTTTTGCATAACTTACCCATCACTGCTCATAACTAGATACAAATGTTTGTTAAGACAAACTCTGAGAAAGTCTAAAGTAGTTTTAAAAGCTTCATTTCAAGGTTACATTAACATACCATATAAGAAATACGAAAAAAAAACAGATAGATAGGTAGATGGATTCATTTCTTCATAAAATGTGCTACAAATGAATAAAAGACTATATACAGATAACATATCTTTAATGCTATAATGATATTATAGATTATATTTTAATGAAAACAACTACTGTGCATGATCTTCTCAAATGTATACAGCTTTCACCAGTGGATGTCGCTAGCATAATTATTAATTATTAGAAGAAAATGTCTCAATCATTATGAGATACTAAGTCATTATGAGAAATTTTATCATTATGTGAAAACTTCCAATTTTTTACAAGATACTAAATTATGATATACTTCTTTGTTATATATATATATATATATATAAAATATTATTACATTAACTTACAATTGTGAGAAATCGTATATGAGATACTGAGTCAAAATTATGGTAAAGTTTCTCATTATTACTATAAAGTAAGTCATTACAATTCATAGTCATTATGATTAGATGTTAGATCATAATAATATATCATTCATAATAATTGTCTCTAAATTTCACAACATTTAATTGTAATTATGAGAAAGTTTCTCATTGTTATGAAATACAAAGTCATAATCATGCAAAAGTTCCCTATTATTATGATAAACTGTATTAAGTTATTTTATAATTAATTTTCCTAATATAATATTGTTAATAATAATAATAATAATAATAAACACAATACACTTTCAGTGTATGGAAAACTGTAACTTCAAAATATCATGATCATTTTTATGAACAAATCCTTTATTGATCTATGACTAAAACATTTTTTTTTTCTCTTTTATTTGAAAACTGAAATGGCTTTACCTTTTCGGGCACCACACTTTTCCCATCCCAGGCGTAACCCCTCTTGGTGAAGTAGTTTACAGTGGCAAACTCAATGAGAGCCGAGAAGACAAAGGCGTAGCAAACGGCGATGAACCAGTCCATGGCTGTGGCATAGGCCACCTTGGGCAGAGAGTTTCTCGCGCTGATACTCAGGGTGGTCATGGTAAGGACAGTGGTCACTCCTGCAGTGGACAAAGCATAAGAAAAGTGCTTGGATTAAACAACTATATGTCAGGTTTTAATCAATCTGCCAGAAAACAAAATAGTGTTTAATAGTGTTGGGCCCCTTTTGTCTTCAGAACTGCCTCATGGCATAGATTCAACAAGGTAACAGAAACATTCCTCAGAGATTTGGGTTCATATTTATATGCAACCCAGGCTCATTGGAAATACGTGCCTCTAAATACATTTCTGCAGCACCGTTATTACGTTCCTCACTGCACATTTCGCTGCAGTTTCAAAGTGAAACGTCCAGTGAGTGGCAGGTTCAATACGTGACCCTGGCACTTTTTGATGTTGATATATGCACGTATTGCTGTGTTTGGATTACTTTGCTTCAGGTACGTATTGTGTCAGGTTCATAATTCAAGTATCCAATGAGTGTTGCTAAAAGTTAATGCTCTATCGTGTTGGAAAAATCCCCTACACCAAACACAACCCTAAACCTACCCGATAGTGTTAACAAATGCAATGGTATAAAAATGGGTTTGTTGATGCAACCGTGCCATTTTAACTTCCTTATGTGGATTTGAGCTGTTTTGTTGAACCGTAGTTTCACGGGATTCGTACCGGAGCTCTTCATCTCTCAAGTGCAACGCTGTATCGCGTGAGCTACCGAGCAAACCTACTGAGTTAGAAAACTCATGCATATGAACCTGGATATGTGACTGCAATGTTCAAAAGTATCAGTTTTCAAATCTTGCAGCACTTTTAAAATTGTTTTGAATTCATAACATAATATTCCTCAAGGAATTATGCGAACATTAGGCTTTATTAATCGAAACTGTGGATCTGCAAATCATTCTTTGTGTGAAAAGGAATAAAAGTTGTGGAGTTTTACTGCCTCTACTGGTCATTTCAACTGGAAACGGCAGCAATTCGTGTGCATAGGTATGTTTTTTGAGTTTCGCAGAAATGTAGGTAGAGGCACGTTTTTTCAATGAGCCTATGCTGTTTATATGACAGCATCACGCAGTTGCTGCAGATTTGTCAGCTGCACGTCCATGATGTGAATCTCACGTTCCTCCACGTCCCAAAGGTGCTCTACTGGACTGAGATCAGCCTGAACTGTTGATACAAGCCAGGACGGATCCATGCTTTCATGTTGTTTACTCCAAATTCTGACCCTAACATCTAAACAATGCAGCAGAAATAGAGTCTCATCAAAGCAGGCAACCTTTTTCCGTATTGCGGCCTCTGGCAACAAGTCATTTTCTCCCACAGAACTGCAATTCACTGGATATTTTCTCGTTTTTTGTTAGTGGTTGTGCATTCACAGTCACTTACATCACCTTTCTCCCCCTTTCTGATGCTCGGTTTCAACTTCAGCAGATTCATCTTGACCATGTTTACTTGCCTAAATGCATTGAGTTGCTGCCATGTGATTGGCTGATTAGATATCTGAATTAATATCTCCTGATATTTAAGAATATTTAAGGTGTGCACTGTCTAAAATGGATATTAGTACGAAAGAACAATGTTTCAAGTAGCTACTGTATATCTGTTTAAGTCCTTAATCTATCCATATGTTGAAAATAATGTAATTTATGTAGCTGACAGCACATATCTACATTTAAAAATCATCCAAAGCTAAAATTACTGTAAATGTTGTATTAGAATGCTACATTAATTCAACAATGACTTCTTTGCACGAGGATGTCCTTCAGATGAACACTAGCCTATATTAAAATGCAAATGTTGATCAATTACCTCATCAATAAGAGCCTTCCAAAAGAATAACTGAAATTAAATATATGCTTCTATTAGAGCAATGGCCTCCACAGCCACCCGATTTCTATCCTCAGTATCTTTATGAGTGTTCATTTCTGCTGTTCCATAGATGTTCTAATAATTCATTAGCATACTCTGTCACCAGTTCAATTCAGAGATAATTTATGCCGACCTACTTGAAGTACAAAGAACTGCTGAGAGCTTTTTCTGTTTTGTGACCATGTTTCCTCACAGAGAGCTCCTGTGATGAGGCAAGATCTGCGGTAGACAATGTACTCGGTTCTCTAGACAGTGTTTCTATAAATTTTAGAACACATTTTCAATGTGACGGCTGGGAAACATTCGTTAGTATGAATTATGTGTCCTGTTGAATGTAATTAAACTGAAATTGTAGTGCATATTTTATTACTGCTATCTCTTCTGCCCAATACGTGCCTGAACCTTCATCCTGAAGTCAGACTGATCCTTTTGGCAAACACTGATTCTCATCGCATCATTAACAATGTTTATTATCTATTCTTAAGCTACAAAAGTAATACCAGAGAAAAGTAACCTCAAATTGCTGTTTGCTTTCACGTGACAAACATGTCAATAAGGTATCTCTGGTACTTCAGTACTATTCACAATAAAAATAGCTAAATATTTAGGGCAGATTTAGGCAAAAGTGTCCATGTGAAACATGCTGTAAAGATACACCCAGTGGTAAAGCTCTAATTAATTTAGTAAGCATGGTTATTAAAAATTTCCACTCCTCTTGTTTAAATACTGAACATTTGTTCAGATGATCCGTATCTTTTCACAACATTTTCCTTGACATGCACAACAGGATAGGAATCAAATTAAGGGACAATGAATAATGATATTGCAACAAAAATGAAATTAACTCTCAAAGGTGTTCAGTAATGTTGTTAGGGAAAGAAAGCCTGTGGAGACTATAAATGATGGAGAAAAAAAGAAGAGCTAATTTTCTTTTTGGCAAGCATTTAATATAGCAATAAACTGTCGATAAAATGATTAATTATTATTTTTTTGATCCACAAAGGGGGAGACAGGGGAGTGTTCGAGAAACACGTCTGAAATAATAATTTTTGCTTTTCTGTTTGGTGATGCTAATGAAAAAAAAAACTTGGAGACGATTCTATGTTTTTTTTTTTTTTAAATATTAATATACATATATATATATATATATAAAAAAAAAAAAAAAAAAAAAAAAAACATCTAGAATCTTCTCCAAGTTTTTTTTTTTCATTAGCATTTTACATTTATGGGATATATATTTATTTATGGGATTTCAACAAAATAATTAATTCTGTGAGTGTCTTATGTACTAGTTAACACTTTCACATCCTAGGCAAGGCCTAATTTCCATATTACTCTCAGAATTGCATGGTGAACTTGTACTTTATCTGTGGTGTTGAAGACTACTTCTTAAAAGGGCTTTTTCAGCAGCTTTGTTTTGGTGTAATTTGAGTTCTGGCTGTCTTGAGTTATTTAGCCATTTCTCTTTCTCTCTCATGTCTCAACAATGTTATCCTGGTCTTGAGACCTTTCCAGCAGCAATATGAACCTTCTCTCTGGTTTAATTTGCTTCAAACCCCCAGGTCTCCAGAGTAATACCTTCAGCACATTATGTTCAGCCTTGTGCTGCTGCTTCTGTGATATACAGGTAGTTCCTCCTATGGACCCATAATACTGGTCATAATTTTCCTTTAACATCATATTCTTGTGACATTACTGACTTCTTCACACCCACATAAACCACACTATCGGCATTATGCCTTGTTATATATCAAGTTATGGAACTGTAGGGCCTTTTATCAGTGTGTTGTGCTCTCATAAGCCCCTTTCACACAGAGATTCCGGAAAACACACGGGTAATGTGTTCCGGCATTTGTTCCCGGATCGTCAGATTTGCTGCATTCACACTGCCAGTGATTTTCCGGAATCTGTGCGTGCATTCACACACAACCCGTAAAGATCCCGTAAAGACACGTGACCTTTCATGTGACGTGTATAATGTGCCGCTCACCATTTCACTAAACTGGAGAATGATTTCAGCTTCAGCGCGGATAGTGAGGAGCTCCCTGATCGCTGCTTCATTCCAGTTTACATATTTTTCGTCGTGTGAACGTTGATCTGCCTTCAAAACACCCGGTAAAACAGTCGAACGATAAAGTGCGTCATCACTACGACACACTCGTTACGGCATTGATCCGGCTTTTGTTCACACAGCGCTCGTTCCGGGACTGAACCCGGCAATGTTACTAGGTCCCCAACCCGGGATCGATCCCGGAATTAATCCCGGGACGTGTTTGCGTTCACACAGAAGGCACTCCGGCAATTTTCTGGCAATTTTCCGGGACCAACGTGCAGTGTGAATGGGGCTTTAGAGATTTACACCATTGTCTCTTAAAGGGATAACGTTGACAACTGTTGTCATCATTTACTCTTATTAGAAAGAAAAGGATATTCTTGGACATTCTTCTACATAACTTTTGTGTTCTATTCAAAAAGAAAGTGATACCTAAGGTTTAGCAAATGTTGATGGAACTGTACCCTGAAAAAAAAAGTACAGAAAATAGTAAAAAAACAAAAAACTGCCCATCTTTCAGCGCCAATTCGTGAGGACAACATTTTATTTAACTTAGAGTTTTTAAAAGGTTTCGTTTAATCTGACTTCCAAAACTGCAGAAAGATTACTGTTTATTAGGGATACATGAAATTGGATTTTTGCTGATCATTTCCGAAACAAAACCAAGTCTCTCCTGTGCAGAGATTACACATAAACAATTAATAGAAATAATAGTCACCCGCACCATCACTTCTCAGATATCTTTTCTTCAGGAAAACTGTTTATCTGCCCATGCTATCTTCAGAGTTTTATTGTGTTTCAGCAACTCACTTTAAGTGGAGTTTATGTTCCTTTAAAGTGGAGCACAATGCTGTTTCTTTTTGAGAATGGAGAAAGCTTGGCCCGTCACAATGGTTCTGTCTATTTACATTCATTTTGTAATCTGAGGAGTTTGGCAGTGTGCAAACGATGCTCTTCCGAGTCTTCAGGATGCACGGACCGATTTGTTGCTTCAGGCTATCAAAATTTGGCTCGTGAAGTCAATTGCTCCATGGCTGATTCTGCTCTGTCTGCTCTGTGGTGGTTTGTACATGATACTGGGATTTGCATTTGGGGACGATGTTCACCAGTTCCAGTTCTTCCATTAGGCCTGGCCTTATCACCTTGTGTCTTCACAAAGTACATGGACACTGCACTGCTCATATGTGTTTCTAATTACCTCGAGGACTAGCTGATTTTAGCACAGTCTGAGAATTAGGAGTATTTGGAGAGTTAGGACAATTTTTGAATAATGTTCTCGATCACCTACAGAGGCCGGGTCTAAGAATATATCTTCAGAAGAGTGTTTTGTATTCTTGGGGTGGAACTGAACTCATGAACGATGCAGGGGTGATTAGCAGGGTTTCCATCCAAAGTTGCGAGTTTAACTTATGCGCAAAATTGAAATATCGCATGTAACATTTGCGAATAAACACTGTTTCCATCCAACGAGTCAAACAGAACTAAATCGTCACTTTCTGGTAAACTGGAACTATATATCACTAAGAAAAGTAGGAGAAGCCGCTGAATATAATAATTTTCATATTTAATAAATTACTTGCGCCTCAGAGTGAGCAGACAAAACATTCATCATTGCTTTCGGAGGTGGATGTCTGCTGTTTGGGAACGCAGTCATGTAACAGTTCTGGGAGGCAATTATACAGAAATACTTTGATGACAGAGTTTGCTCGAGCATTTCAGAACGACCAAAACATTTCAGATGCTGTGGAACGAGATCAGTCTGCTGGTTAGTCAGGTTTTGCCATCCCAAAGCCACATTACTTTTTTGATGCGCATGGAGGAATCTACTTGGCAAATGCGTTTCCATCTCCCATTATTCGCATTAACCCTTTTTTGCACAAGTCAAAAACCACCTCAAGCGACTGTAAAAATTAAGGGATTTTTATTGGAAATTTGGAGTTTCCATCACTCGTTTCTGATGCGGTATTTCAATATGTGCATTATAACAGGGTGATGGAAACATAGCTACTGTCTACTGACTGAGTCCAGTCATTTTGCCTATGTTTGAATTGATTCAGAGCAAAGCAAGATATTCCTGTAAGTCTGTATGGAGGCTTATGGGTCTCATAGCAGTGGTGATACCGATGGACCTGCCTAATATGAGACTGTTTCAGTGGTGGGTCGAAAGTTGAGGTGTTGGTCCCTGTTGGCATTTTCAACACTCAAACAGATGACACTGTTACCTCAGAAACAACTCCAGTTTTTGACTTTGGGTGTTGCTTTGAGTAGAATCTGTCACAGAAGATGATTATGACAGATGCCTAAGGTCGCCCAGCCTGCGGAGTTTAATGATCTCGCGTGTCACATAAACTGCTTTGAGATGATGTTGGACTTTCAAGCTTTGAGCTATTTCCTATCAGACATTCGAGACTGTCATGTTATCTTCAGGACGGACAAAGTGTCAGTAGTCTCACATATAAACCGTCAAGGGAAAATGCATTCACGCCTTATGTGGAGGATAGCGTGGCCCATTCTTCTTTGGATGCAGAACAAGTTTCTGTCACTAAGATCGCTTTGCTTCAAGCATCTTCTGCTGGTGGGGCTCTCTGATTAGTTCTGGTCTTTCATCAGAAATGACAAAGACCATTCTGAATGCAAGAGCCCCCTCTATTAGGAGGCTTTAAGCAGCAGCTATTTGTGTCATAGTGCAAAGAGCACAATCTGGATCCAGTTCACTGCCATGTTTTGTGGTGTGGCCCTAGTTACCCTTAAGGGGGGGGGGGGGGGGGGTAATGCTATTTCATACATTCTGTGTTATTTACACTGTTAAAGAGTTGGATTCTCTATGCTTAACATGGCCAAAGTTTCAAAAAACGGTTTGGACGTGTGACAGAGTATTTCTGTGCCAAATTTACATTTACATTTATGCATTTAGCAGACGCTTTTATCCAAAGCGACTTACATTGCATTCAGGCTATACATTTTTTTGTCTGTATGTGTGTTCCTTGGGAATTGAACCCACGACCTTTTGCGCTGCTAACGCAATGCTCTACCACTGAGCCACAGGAACACTCCTTCCACATACACTCCTTCTGGGCTCGTATAAGTTTCTGAAAGTTTTTTTTGAGCATGGCTCTTCATGACGTCATGAAGGGAGGAATTCCTTGTTTGGGCATTTCTCCCGGAAGAGAAAACACATCGACCAGAGCGAGAGCAAGAGCAGCACATCAACATCATCGGCAGCGCTGCACAGGACTTAATCGAGAAGAATGTCTCCACAGAAGTGTGTTTTTGGTTGTAAGGGAAAGATAACCTTGTTTAGCTTCCCAAAGAAGCCAGTGTTATGTGAACAGTGGATGCAGTTTGTTTTTCCGGGGCAGCAATGGAGTTTTGCAAGTGTGTTTACTTGTTCCCATCATTTACTGTGACGAATGTTTTATAAACAAGGCCCAGTTCGATGCTGGATTTGCACATTGTTTGATACTGAAAGATGGATTGGTCCCAGCGATAAAAGATCCCGGTCATGATTCGAAACCGCAGACGGTAAGTGAAACTGCATCAAATTTCTGTTTTGTTGGCAATCGGCTCTCAAGTGCTCGTGACTCTTTAGCTTGAGCTCGGCTGTTTTCGGAGAGAATCGTAAAGCTGTATCTTTCTTTTATAAATCTGATAAAACTAAAGACTCATATGAAGAATGCAGCACTACTCTATAGTTACTCAAGATTAACATGAGATTGGGTGAAACTGTGTGTGTTATGTCCCCTTTAAGGTGGATGTCCAGAGTTGCTACTAAACATGCACCAACTGATGGTGTTGCTTTGGGGAGGGAAACACTTGTTCCTTGTTTCATGTAAGACGAGATGACTGAGTCCTTTCCAATATGCTTGTGTTCCATCACAGGACTAGAAGGTTTAATAGGGCCTCCATCTGAACTGCTGGAGTCAGGTTTGGAGAGAATTTTGACTCTTATGAAGGTTTGGTTCTTGGCCTTGGTCTAGAGCAGTGTTTCTCAACTGGTGGGTCGTGACCCAAAAGTGGGTCGCCAAACCGTTATGAGTGGGTCGCAGAGTGTGCAGCCAAAGAAACGACATCAACAACAAAAAACGTAATTCTAAATGTTTTTTCTGATGCGAGACTTTTATTTTAAAACACGGGCATGAAAGCTGTTGACACGTCTGTCAGATGCACTGACGTAAAGAGTGCCTGAGAAAAACTCGCTGTCCCGATTCAGTATCTGCGGTCAGATGAGATGTTGACAGGTTTAATGTCAGCGCCATTATTCTATCGTTATTTTCGTAACTTATGAAATAAAAAGTCTCTCACCTCAGAAAAACGAATTATCCTGTCATGCCAGATGTTATACCGTGTTCGTAGCGCGCACTCTTCAATAGCACGCGCGAACGCGGCGCCGCGCTGTATATCACTTCACTAATAAAGCGCAGAAACTACTAACATGCAACGCGTGAAATAAAAGTACAGTACCGATAAATCACATAACTGGTACTGCGTATGTTAGCTGGGAAGGATTTGCATGAAGGTATGATATTCATTCTATTCAGGAGCAGTTTCCACGTTTCATTAACAGTTCATGAATGAAATTCATGTTCATGTTGGTATTGTATATTCACCAATAACTGTTGTTTCCACAACCCAAAAATAGCATGTTATTTTCACTTTGTGTCATTTTGCATATGTTTAAATGACTGTGGTGGCTCATACCAACATAACTGTATTAACAAAAACTAGTTTGGGACTGCTATTTATTAGCCTTATCTATAGGCTATTTATTCAGTATTAGTCATATTCTTAACAGTTTTTAACTTAATTTTTGTGAAATAAATTTGCTTTGTCTTTGTTTTTTAACAAATTAACAATCTATCTATCTATATATATATACTGTATATATATATATATGTGTGTGTGTGTGTGTGTGTGTGTGTATAAAAAAGTGGGTCGTGGCTTGATGACCATGGAAAAACGTGGGTCCCAAGGCCAAACCAGTTGAGAACCACTGGTCTAGAGGGTTTCTATAGTGCCAGCTACTGACACAGCTTCTCGTTCTCCACTCAGGGAACCAGGGTTACATGTAATGGAGATGTTTTGTTTTGATAGATTGAAGAGTTGTTGAGATAGAGCCTCTCATCCAAGTTTGGCTCGACATAGTGAACAGACATTAATATGAAAATTGTGTGCACTCATTTCTGTGTGGCTTGGTCCAGTGACCATCTAAACCAATTTTGAGAAAGCGAAAAAAATACAAATGGAATACATTACATTTTAAAACGGTGACTCCAATAATGGGCTAATGTAAGATATTGAATGTGATCAATGTGAGAAGATTAATCAGGTGAACTAAAAATTTTGTTTCTAAAACAAAGGGTTTTAACCAGCATGCAATTTGTGAAGGGTGGGTGTTAAAACAGGTGGTAAACCTCCCCCCCCCCCTTTTTATGAAAATAAAAACCACAGTGAAACTATATGAAACCTGTTTGGCTGATGATACACGGGGCAACTTTTTGAGCAATGTTGAGGTGAGGCACAGGGCCCACGACCAATTTATCGAGATACAAATTTGTTACCCATTCTCAGTGGGAAAGTGCCCAAGCAACATTGCTCAAAAAAAGTTGCCCTGTGTATCATCAGCCTTAGGCTATTTCTCTCAGCTGTTAAAGTAACATTTATAGAATAATTACGAATTCTAGAATAATTGTATTGTTTGATTTTGAAAAAAATTGAATCATATAGATGATGCTAAAACTTGGTGACAATAATTTCTTAATTTCTGTCAGTAGTGCAAAATCATGCAAAATCAGTTGGTAGTTATTGATATTTCAAATAGAATAATGATATGTGATGTGAAAAGAGAAAAAAAAGAAGCTGATTCAAACTCGGGCCAATCAACCAGACAATGGTGGACAAAGTTATTGTAAATAGCCTTTGCCAACAAGGCACTCTTTTTTTCCCCAAGAAGATATAAAATCACATCCTTGGCCCCTTAGTCATGTTTCAATCAGGGTGCATTTGTGAAATACAAGTTCACAGAATTGAGAATATGAATATAGTTTTGCAAGGCTACAGTCAAGCTACAGACATCTCTCAGATGCATCTTTTAACGTCTGTCTGAGATGCAAACACTTGGGAATCCAAAGTGCCCAGTCAGGACACTTAATTCAAGGGTAACCCGACAAGCTGACAGAAAAAAACAAAATCTCTCCTCTCTGATATGTGTTACATAATACATTACACAGACACACAGAATCCTCCCGGCACAGTTTAAAACTTCGAATACTGTTGTGCTCACTGTCAAATTAAGGATTTATGATTTTGCAGTTTGCATGCTTCTCCTGAAAAGCACTAACAATCAATGCATGCAGAATTTTAATAAAGTACTGAAGAAAACTTGAGGATTTAACTAAGCTGTAACTGAAAACGGATGACTTTTTAAGACCAAATAAGAAACTGAATAATGTCGATGTTTGCTAAATTTGAGCAAGATCCCCGAATCCTCTTCTGTTCCAAAACCTGCCGACCTAGATATCGTGCAAAGGATTTTCGGGATGTGCCTGAATCAGAATAGCTTAATCTGAAAGGCATGGATGATGACTTCTAAACAAATAACGAAATCATATACGAATATGCAGTATATGAAGTCACTCCTTGTGCTTGCTGGATAGCAGGTGAGGCAGTGGACAGCACAATATTTTTTAAATATCAATGCAATAGTGAATGTGTAAAGCGAACGAGTGTAAACTCTATGAGTGAAAGCCTTGTTCTGTAGTGTGTGAATTTGTCATGGCAACCAGAAACATTTCACACTGATTTCCTACAAGGGCTGTGCTGAAATGTCTAGAAGCATAGAGATATGCAAGTACAAGCCTCATTTGTTAAGGTGTACATATTAGGACATCCTCAGTGTCAAATCACGCAGTTGTACAGTACAGCAGCTGTCATCGAATCTGTTTAAACTGGCAGATCACTCGACCACTGAACAAGTCTGGAGAAAATGTGTTTTGTGTAACATGTATGCATTAAATTATGAGTAAATGAGGGTTTGGGGCTTGTCTGTTTGTTGGACATGGGTTCAAGTTATTCAAAAAGTGGTGGGGACATGTCTATCCCACACACAAATTACCTTTTGCAAATATTTTATAATAAAAAAATACATTTATGAATTATTACATAATTTTGCTATTGCTGCAGATTCAGACCCACATACAGATAGTGGCTTTGCATCACACCCTTAACAATTATGCTTGAGATTCCAGCTTATCCTTTGGGTCACACCTTAGTTTGGGGACCAATTCTCACTATTAACTATTAACTACAACTTTTGCCTCAACAGACTGCTAATTTGCTGCTTATTAATAGTTAGTAAGGTCGTTTAGGGATCTAAGATATGCTCGAGCAGAATAAGACATTAATATGTGCTTTTTAAGTACTAATAAACAGCAAATATGCTAGTAATATGCATGCTAATAAGCAAGTTAATAGTGAGAATTGGTGCCTAAACTAAAGTGTTACCGTACTTTGCTTAATTACAAAGATATGTTTTGGCCAGATTCCAAGGCAGCATCACAGGCATACTTTGCTAAGAATGCAAACCCAGAATTCACTGTAATGAGTTAAATGATATTGGATGAGCATTTATATGTATATTTACATCTATTTTATGCTCACTAGAGTATTGTGTCTTTGCTACATGCTAACACCAAACTCTCTGGTCTTGTGTGTACAGTGTATGTCTCATGAGGAACCCTGTTTGTGTGGTGCATGGAGTTGCTGCCTAGGTAGATTATTCCAGATCAATCATTTATGAGATTGCATTTCAGTTAGGATGCTGCTTTAGAAAGCAGACACCATGACAGTACAACAGCTCGCTCGATTTGAAGATGTCGGGTTGCTGCAGAGTGACGCTAACAGCTCATTGATTGCTTAACTCAAAGATCAATTAGGACACTCACCAAACACAGTTCTGGCGGGGACAGATTCCCTGTTCAGCCAGAAGGACACCTGGGACAGGATCACGGTCATGATGCACGGCAAATATGTCTGGATGACAAAGTAACCGATCTTCCTTTTGAGGTGGAAATGTGTTTTCATGACAACATACTCTCCTGGAAGTGCAAGAGAAAGAGATTTATTTAAGATACATTAATTAATGCTTATATTAGGACAGTCAATTAAACATGTTAATTTACCATGGTTCATTATAAAGAAATTAACACAAAATGAATGCAATTAATCATGCTCCCTAACCCGACAGCAGCGGCACAGAAAGAGTGAGTCTACTTCACACAGACAAACCTGTTTTCTAAAACTACTTTCTGTCTATGCAATGGTGACTCAACTTCTACAACAGTATCGGTGAAGTATCTTCATTTAGGGACTTTTCTCTGCAAATACTGATATGCAAGATTAACTATAATAAATCTGAACAGATATTGTGTAGTTATTTCATTTACTATTTCTTTACTCTAACGCAGTGTTAATTTCGCCGACGAAGACGACGACGAAAAATATTGGTCAACGAACCTTTTTTTCTGTGACTAAGACGAGACGTTGACGAGCTAAAACTAATATCTGATGATAAAAACTATGATGAAATTTATGCCGCGTCTTCGTTAACAAGACGACACGGGACTAAAATGTTATTTGAGGACTACCGGACATTCAAAATACATCCTATTGGCTAAGTTAACTGTCTTGTCTTTCAAAATGTGCGTCTCTGTCATTGGATAAGAGGCGTTTGCATATCTAGTGTCAGTATGGCAGCCGCAGTGGACGGATAGGCTACCAAAAAATGAACATTTATTCCAGTTTTTCCAAATTCAATCCTTGATTCAAATTTCTCATAAGCTTAATTGATTTGGTCTAAAAAGAGAAGAACTGATGACTATTTCAGTTTGAATACTACATATAAAATAGCTACCAAAATAAATGTTGGTAACTACAGTTTGACTAAAAGTTGACAAAAATGCAATGACTTTTCGTCGACTAAAACTATGAAAGACTCAAACGACTAAAATGTGACTATTAAGACTATTAAGCATTTTCGTCTCAAGATAAAGACTAAGACTAAATCAAAAATGCCTGCCAAAATTAACACTGCTCTAACTTATGTAATCCTGCTTATACAGTATGCATATATGATTATGGCAGATCATGCATTATTCATTAATCACTGCACTGCACGTTTTTTGTTTCATGCTTTCCCGTGGATTGTCCATATTCACGTGTATGGAAAAAAATCATGGAGTTTATGCGCTTTATGGCTGATGCTGCTATTCTGCACCTGCATTTCCCACATGGGAACAAATCACCATATAGTGCTCGTATGCTTCATATGTGTTTTCATCTGGAAGATGTGATATTTAGAGCATGTGCAAAACGCTACAAAATCATTCCTAGTTGATGTTAGAGCAATTCAGGAGATGCTCATGATTTAGAATATGCATATGAATCTGATGTTTATCAGATGGTTTATATGCAGATATGGTGCTTAAAATAGAACATGCTCTATGATGCTCTTTTTCACATATCAGTATTGTGCTTATTGAAAAGCAAAGTAGAATATGTGTTGTAGTCTAAATTAGCTTTTGGTAAACTGCATTTTTAAAAGAAAATATAAAAAAATGAACTATGTGGGTCCAGCACAAGTGAGATTAAGTAAAAAAAAGAATACAATATTTAATACAAAAATCTTTTATCACAAATTATATTAACATCCTAATAATTTGAGTGAATAGTACACTACCATAATGTTTTTTTCTGACACAAAGAAGGTTCAAACTATTGAACCTATTCAAACTATTCAAACTAAAAATATTGTCATTGAAAGAATTTACAGACTGATAATGACAAGGTATTTATTGTTTAACAACTACATCCACCAAATCATATTACTGAAAAGGGAGGTAGTCCAAAGAACAAAGTCACCCACTTCGGACCCTTTTGTAACAGTACCTGTATCAGTTGGCCAATAAAAGAGGGAGCAGAATAATTTGCACATCCACAAGGGAAATTATAAAATCTGGAGCATGCTACTTTGGCTAAACTTACTAAAACATCAAATCAAGTAATATGAACATCCAGTCATATGAACATTCCCTTGTCATTTGAGGTGTAACACTGAGACTGCATAATTAAAATGTTGGGAATGCATATGTAACTGTCTGTAAATTATTTATTTGCCAAACAACTGCAATTTTCTGCAAATCTGAGCCAGTTCCAGAGGGATTCAGATGAGTGGATCCACATCAGCTTTGGCATCTGCGCTCTCTTGTTATGAATTGTCATTATTGTTCTGCGTTCTCATTGGTTTGTTGCATGCTGGTGATTTCACGTGCAATCAGGAAATCAATCCATAAATTGCTCGCCCATGCACAAAAATGTCATATATATTGTCATGTTTCCTCAAGCAAATAATTTTTTGAAAGTTCACTGAAAACTCCTTTTACAAGTATAATGGCGTCATATTACTACTTATTCAATAGTTACTAATTAAAGGGAAATTTATTTGATGATTTTATTGTTCAAATTGTTTTATATATATATATATATATATATATATATATATATAGGGGTTGAACGACTTCTTATTTTTTAAAGTCGACTTTTATGTGATGAAAGTTGAGTCGAAGTCGACTAGTCGCTGATGACGTCATTAATGCACAAATAAGTCTGGAGCTGACTCAAACACCTTGTGCACATCTATGGCATATGACACAGCACTGCCCACATGGCTATTGCTCCTATAACAGCTTATTTTGATCAGTTATTTCGTCTTTGGGTCATTATATTTCTCACAGATTTCTGCTCGTTCTAAATCAGATACAGATAAGTAGCACAGTAAAGATTACATTCATATGAATGCATTAGAGAGCGATTGCGTGTGTGAATTAATTCTACCTGGCAGCATCTCTCTACTAGTAGTGAAGCTGTGGGATTTAGTTATTAAGAAATATATGCTTGAACTTTTCAGTTTCTAAGCTATTTTATTGAGAAATCACAGAACAGTGTCGACAGTACATTTCCACACTGAATGATTCTGTGCGCGCGATCTGCACGTGATGTACGAGCAACTATCTGTAGCCTATGTGTGTGCGTTACACTATGTGTGTGCGTTACACTGTGTGTGCGTTATGTGTGTGCGTTACACTATGTGTGCGCGTTACATTATGTGTGTGCGTTACACTATGTGTGCGCGTTACACTATGTGTGTGCGTTACACTATGTGTGTGCGTTACACTATGTGTGTGCGTTACACTATGTGTGCGCGTTACACTATGTGTGTGCGTTACACTATGTGTGTGCGTTACACTATGTGTGTGCGTTACACTATGTGTGCGCGTTACACTATGTGTGTGCGTTACACTATGTGTGCGCGTTACACTATGTGTGCGCGTTACACTATGTGTGTGCGTACACTATAACACTATGTGTGTGCGGCGATTAACTTACCTGTTAAGCTGTTTAAAACGTGCATTCTCCCGTTCAATTTCGAGCATCCAGTAATATAATCACACATGTCTTGTGAAGAGCTTTCAGAGTATGCATTTATTTGTAATTTTAACTGTTTGGAAACGGAGCATATGGAAGACCTTCACATGTTTCTTATCCCTTGCGCCCTCTATAGGACCAGCGACTAGTCGACGTCATGCTTAAAGCGTCACGGCAGAGCATTAAAGTCGACTAGTCGGTGCAACCCCTAATATATATATATACAGGTATACTAGCTTGCTCTATTCTTTTTCTATTCTATCTGTTTTCTTTTTATTTATTATATAATAATAAAAACAAAAAACAAACAAACCAACAAACAAACAAAAAACCCTTGCTACGTGTACTGTGTTAAGCTAACTGAGACTTGTTATAGCACTTGCGTATCATTGCAATTTTGTTGATTTTGATTGCTTCCATTGTCCTCATTTGTAAGTCGCTTTGGATAAAAGTGTCTGCTAAATGACTAAATGTAAATTTAATATTTATAATATTTATATATATATAGCAGAATAATACTTTGCACATCCATAAGGGAAATTATAAAATCTGGAGCATGCTACTTTGGCTAAACGGTAACACTTTAGAATAGGGAACACTTATTCACTATTAACTATGACTTTTCCCTCAATAAACTCCTAATTTGCTGCTTATTAGTAGTCAGTAAGGTAGTTGTTAAGTTTAGGTATTGGGTAGGATTAGGGATGTAGAATAAGGTCATGTAGAATAAGGCATTAATATATGCTTAATTACTATCTAGTAATCTAGTAATATGCATGCTAATAAGCAACTAGTTAAGAGACCCTAAAATAAAGTGTTACTGGCTAAACTTACTAAAACATAACCATAGACTTAATTTGTAAACATCAGAGGGTGTAACCACGCACCAGTGCTGGACTGCACCACACCCGAGTCGACCGACTGTCCCATCAGGTCATACTGGTTGAGCCGAGAGCCGTCGTCAGCCACGACCACAGACTGCGCCGCCCCTCGCGTCCACACATACACCACTTCAGCCCTCGTGTAGGCATCTGACGCAAACAAACAACACACACAATCAAGCGTCTGCAGTCAAGAAGTCACTTGTCAGGCGTATACTGCAGCGGATTCTCAAGCACAGCGGAGACGCTGAAATATTTAGAGCCTCGTGGCTGAGAGTCACAAGCTTGTTTTTTATTCATGTGTCTTCCCCCCTCATTCTTCCTCCAGCGCAGACGCATCTGCTCTTTCATGCGAGGATTAGTTGGGTCGGGGTAGAGCTGGCTAAATCCGTTCGGCTGGCTGCGTGGACGCGGATGTGTGATGTGTTGTGTCAGAGATGATCTCTATGCTCTGAGAGAGTCCCCATCTGCTCACAATACTCAGAGTAATATGTGAACTTTTAACAGAAGCGTGTAAAATGACGCAGTACTTACAGCTGCCGAATTTGAGAGGGCAAGCATGGGCATCCATTGGGAAGTCCTCCAAATGCATCGGACATTCAGCTCTGACTGTAAGCCTGAGACAGACAGAGAGAAAGAGGGATACAATATTATAGTCTTGACAGTTAATTAAAATCCCCCCCCCACTGATACATTTGGACAGTATGAGGATACATGTAAGTATGTACTATTTGTATACAATTGTTATTAAGCAGAATAAAGCAATGCATTAATATGGAAATCCACTGATGTGCTGTTGCTGCTTGCACATTCTGAAATTAAATATGTAACCATACATTTTACCATATGTGATCCTGGATCACAAAACCAGTCATATGGCCAGTTTTCAGAAATGTCTGAATAAATCATCTTTCCATTGATGTATGGTTTGTTATGATAGGACAATATTTGGCTGAGATACAACTATTTGAAAATCTGGAATCTGAGGGTGCAAAAAAATCTAAATATTGAGAAAATCGCCTTTAAAGTTGTTCAAATGAAGTTCTTAGCAATGCATATTACTAATCAAAAATTAAGTTTTCATATACAGTGATAAAATATTCTGGTCTATTGACCCCAGGCTCACATTTGTGTTTATTATAGCAGCTATATTATCCAAATAGTATTTGTCAGCGATGTGCAGTCCTACGTTGTGAGCTCTGCAGATTGTCAAAAGGGAGGTGTAACCCATAATCCTGTCTGTACCAAACAACTGCAATTCTGCAAATCTGATCCAGTTCCAGAGGGATTCAGATGAGTGGATCCACATCAGCTATCATGAATTGTCATGTTCTGCGTTCTCATTGGTTTGTTGCACTGGTGATTTCACGTGCAATCTGTAAAGTTTTACATATTGTCATGTTTCCTCAAGTTTTGAAAGTTCACTTCTTTTTAGTATGTCACATTACTATTTATTTAATAGTTACTAATTTATTTGAGGACTTTTATTGTTCAAATTGTTTTCTATATATATATATATATATAAGCACTGCCACTTAATGGCTATTCCTTGCAGCCACCTGTCCTCTCTGATGAGATACATTACTTTACTGATATATAGAGAATACAGTGATCAAATATTCTGGTCAGACCCAGGGCCAGCCCTAGCATTTTGGGGGCCCTAAGCAGATTTTCAAAAGGGGCCCCCACTCCATACCATTTCACCTAACCAATGTATACATCCTACACTGACACCTAACTGTAAAGTTTTACCAGATGGTCTTAGTATAATTATTTTTAATTATCTTTAATATTATCTTTAATCTTTAATATGAAGGTATATTTACTTATCAAGCAAACTTTAAAAAATTCAAGAAAAATTTCAACCATTGCTTTCAGAGAAATGTATCAGAATTTAGTGAGATTACTGCTTTAATAAAGCAAAAACACCCGCCAATGGTTTATAAAAATTACAATAGAGAATATTATTATTATTAATAGAAAAATTAATTAATTTTCAGGGCTGCCATGTTTTATTCAGATTAAAATCCAAAAATGTAAACAAATGTTTTAAAAGTATTTAAGTATTTGGTGTGCTTTGATAAACGCCGAAGTGAATGCAATACTGAATATCTGTTTGAAAACATTTAAATACTGTTGTGACTTCGTTTCTTGTCCATCACAAGCAGATGCCAGAAACAGAAAGTATTCCTTCTGTTCCATAAGCGCCACCTACTGTCAGAGAGTGAACTTGCATTTTTATTCAGCCCGTCTACTGATTTTGTTCAGACCACATTTTCACACAGCAAACATGCAGTTCTGTAAAATGCAACTGTTCAGTGAAAATTAAGCTAATGTGCTTACTACAAATCCAAACAATTCAGAAAATAAGGTATCCAGAATTATTCATGTATTTTGAAGTGCCCACGATAACACAGTGCACCGTTGTTTCATGGACACGGCATCTTCAAAGCACTCGTGAATGCAGAATTAAACCAATAACAACATCTTTTTCCTCTTCTATGCACCATGACTGACACAAACAAACTTCATCAAAGCTATTATTACCACGTATTACTGTCTGAACCCCAGCATGGAGGCCATATTTACACAGGAATTACTACTGCTCAGTTCTCCTCACACACTGACAGCATGATACATCAGTAAATGTCATCCCCTACGGTACGTTCCTCCCATTTTTTATTTTGTTGACACAAATATGAACTTCCATCATAATCTACTAATTAAGCAGACTAAAGGATGCTTTATAACATATGTTGTCCTGATGTTTGTATTAGTCCCCTGAGAGGCAGAGGTCTGTGTTATTTATGACACAGACAAATATAAAATTAGGTTACACTTTATTTTGATAGTCCACTTTAGACATTTTACTAACTATAAGTAACTTTGCAACTACATGTCAACTAATTCTCATTATTTGCAGCTACATGTCTACTAACTCTCAGTAGGGTAGGTTTAGGGTTAGTAGAATAAGTTGACATATACTTGCTAAATTTCTCATAGTCAGTATGTTGTATGTTGTGGACCCATCAAAATAAACTGTTAGAAGATCTACTAGACAGTCTACTAATACTCTAATGACTGCTAGTTGACATGTTGTTACACAGTTACTTACTGTTAGTAGAATGTCTAAAGTGGACTATCGAAATAAAGTGTTACCTAAAATTACACTAGCAATGCAAAATATACATTTATAGACGAATACTCTTATTTTTTTTTATATATTTGAATATATTCATGGCCGCGGGAACTAGGGGTGCTGAGGGTGCTGCAGACCCCCCGCCGCAGGGCTGGGTCTGAGATTTTCCTTGTGCCCCTCGATCATCCCCAATATACTTGATTTTGTGATAGTTTTGTGATTAATTATATATTAAACTGATCCAGAAATATGCGGCTGCTTCTTTCTTGCGCGTCTTGTTGTGCACGTCCCGCATCCCTACATCAGTGACATGTGAAGTATTCACGCGATTAATTTTAGATTCCGGCTTGTAAAAACCACTTACGTATTTTTCCTTTTTATGAGCCGTCTTCCGAAGCTTCTTCGCTTCTCAAGACAGCCACGACAATCACATAAGCACAGCTCTTTAATTGCGCTCTAGTCTCTGGTCAAACGCACTCAAACCACAGTAGCCTAATGTAATCTATTAACTACGCACATCATAACGTTTTAAGCAAATAGCCTACCATATTATGTCATCAAATATTTTAATAGGACTGAATCAAACAATGAACTAATTATACAGCGAGCCAAGAACATTACATTATCAAATTCAGTCTAACGTGAGTCTTTTTTAGAGCACTCTAAGCTCCAGTTAGGCTATAAGTGAAGCTGTCTGCAGTGTAGGCCTATGATTAATTAATCTCTTATTTAGGCTATATCACATGTACATTTGCACTTTGTTGTTTCTGATGAGAGAATTCGCCAAAGTGCACTGACCAAAACTTCAGCATATCAACGATGTTAATATTTAGTAAAATCCCCTTAAATAATAGAAATATTAAAGAAATTATTGAACTAAAATCACAAATATATATTGGTTCGCATATAACTCTGTCTTCATTCATTTGTATGTTAATCTATATGAGTTCGGGCTGTTTAATATTAGGATTTTGTCTAAATTTCCCCACCGTGGCCCCGCCCTGCAACATCAAGCCCCGCCCCCCCAGACAAAATATGTTCCCGCGGCTATGAATATATTTCTATACCGAGAGAGATGAAGACCCAGATCACTTCAGATCAAACACCAGCATTAAAAGGAAATGACATGCAAAGGTGATCAGATGCACCATCTGTTCTTGCTAAGCAGAGGAATATAAGCAGCAGCTTCACCTCATGGTGTAAAGCAGAGTTCCTTCCTTCTGTGATCCGCAGCAGTTTGTTAGGCATGGTCATGTTATGGGCGACTGACTTCTTTCCGTTGTGGAAAAACGTGTCGGGGGTCCAGATTTTGCTGGCCATGAGATTGTTGAGACGGAGCACTGCCATGGGACCCTTGAACTTCAGCCTCTCGTCCTTCCAGCTCTGCCTGAAGAACACATCGATGGTGTACTCCTGCAAGAGCACCGATAACACAGCGTTTTATCATCATCCCATGCATGGAGAAAGACTAAAAATTACTGTCAAATTCAGTTTAAATTTGTGTCGTTTTAGCTTGTTTACTACAAATGTGTTACAGTATATTTAATACTTGTGATACAATTATAGGTCATAGCTACCAAATAGCTCCAAATAGAACAAAATAAGCTCCTTTTTCATTCCTCCTCAAATGCTTTGAGGATTGTAGTTGAGACTTGTAGTTATCGAGTAGCTTTTGTGCAGTGATTTCAGTAAAACTGCAGTCGTTAAGAGGAGTCATGAGCTTTCTGAAGCATTGGTGGCCATAATTAGCGGCATGAATCATTCTAACAACTACTGATCATCATAGCTGCGAGCTTTTTTTCATTTTCGCATGATCATCCATTATGACACAGATACAGCCGGGTGTTCTAGGTAGAGTCGCATAACCGAGTGAATCAGATGTAAAGCATATAAGAGATCTAACATAACTACAGCATTTTTAACTGGCTTTACTGGCTTGATTTACAGACATGCTTGGATAATATGTAGAGTTGCTTCATAACTTATGTTTGGCAGGAGAAATGTGATTCGATCCAGTCAGTATCTGATATTCTGCAGGATACGCCATTATGCTAAATATTATGTAGAATAAAAGAGTACATTTCCCTAATCAAGTATATACAGTGGCTCCAAAAAGATCACAAAAGATATACTTAATAATATCTGAATGTCATTTCACCAGATGACAACACTATATATCACACTAGGTGGCATCTGCAAGCAAATCATGCTAGAGCTTTACTCAGAAATAACTTTTTTACATTGTCAAGGTAATTTTTCATAAATCACAGGTTCATCACATGAACTATGAACATGTTCCATTAATGCTTGAACAAACGAGTGTCATTTTATGTTTTTCTCATTTATGGTTTCAAATATTTTATTTTGTTTTCTGCTTGACAGGCGTCTATTGCTTAAATCTAAATCATAAATAAATATCACTTGGCATTTTATGTATTCCTTTTTAAATGTGATTAAAGTGTCCCAACATTTTTTTTTTTAATTATGTAAAAAATTAATTAAAATATGTGACCCTGGAGCACAAAACTAGTCTTAAGTCGCTGGGGTATATTTGTAGCAATAGCCAAAAATACATTGTATTGGTCAAAATTATCAATTTTTCTTTTATGCCAAAAATCATTAGGATATTAAGTAAAGATCATGTTCAATGAAGATATTTTTAAATTTCCTACCGTAAATATATCAAAACTTCATTTTTGATTAGTAATATGCATTGCTAAGAACTTCATTTGAACAACTTTAAAGATGATTTTCTCAATATTTAGATTTTTTTGCACCCTCAGATTCCAGATTTTCAAATAGTTGTATCTCAGCCAAATATTGTCCGATCATAACAAACCATACATCAATGGTTTCAGATGATGTATAAATCTCAATAATAAAAAAAGTAAATCACACTTATGACTGGTTTTGTGGTCCAGGGTCACATATGTGTTATGGTGTTATAATCAATTAGTCACATTTTCAAGTTTACTTTCACTATTATTGAATATTGTATCTGGCTTTCACATTTATGATTAAATGATCACATTTCAAGCTTTTCAGTTTGGTAAAAAAAACATTTAACCACGTAAATGACTCTTCTGACCAGTGGCTACACAGAAAACGTGTGACATTTATAGAAAGCAAAATAGTTTTACCATGTCATGGTCCGAGACCGGCCCGATACTCGTCACGAAAATGTCAGTCTTGACTTCGGTTACACGCTCTGTTGAAGCAAGAAATCAGGAGTTTGAGTGTCAGTCAGTGTTGTTATCAGCTTTAACAACACTTTAATCCAGAGGTTCAACCTGCCTGACTTTGATCTAATCGAGGTTCAGCAAACTCTCCACACTCCACTTACCTGCTTCCAATAAATCAATACTCATTTCTTTTCTTCTCACAAAGCATCAAATTTTAAATCACATTAAGCAAACCTCACTATAACCTGTAAATACTTTGGTGTCATTTATGTGGAAATGCACCTTACTTTCTTGCCTCAAACAGCATATCTATGCACCATAGAACGATGACTGATGTTGACAGAAGTTGTTAGTCAACATCACTTGTTATTTATGACATGTTGTCACTTTGTGGGTGCTAAGGTAATGCGAGTAAGGTCAAACATACGCACTGAAAGTTAAAAATTATATGCTGCCTGTATGAGGAGTTCCTTGCCAACTCAATGAATCATTCAGTTCCGTTCAAAGCTCATTTATGTCAGGTGTTAAATGATCTGCATTTATGTTGAAAACAGTGTTCAGTAGATGTGTTTTTGCCTGGTGGGTGTTCAGAACAAAACTGCTCTCCACCGTCGCCTTCATCACATTTCTGACGTGGCATTTAATGTCTTTCAATGACCATACTTTCAAAACTTCTTTCAACATCTGATCTCTTGCTTTCATTACAGTTATACAAAATTTCTTTCTACGTTTCATGATTGTTTCAAAACACTAGATTATTGTATGTAATGAGACCATTTATGATCTTTTTTTCATTTAGTACCTTTACAATAAGCTCATTCAATTGCAATTAATGCAAGATCCTGTATGTTTCAAATCAACCTGTTTGTAAATTAAATACAACTACATTACCTATGTTATATAACTAACATAAAATCCATATTGTAATAGTATGTTTGTAATGGTATGTTTGTTATAGTATCTCTCGCTCTCTCTCTCTCTCTCACACACACACACACACACACACACACACACACACACACACACACACACACACACACACACACTTTGAACATTGTGCTTATCATCTGACAAAAATAGTTTATACTGTAACAAGTACTCCTTATATTTTGGTTTTCTGTTTAAAAAACTGCAAACCAGTTTTACAGAATCAATATCTATAGAAATCTATTCATATACCAAATAACTGATAAACCATAAAATCTGTTGGATTAAATGATACCCAAATGTATTAAACTGAAGTTGTAAAGTTATATAGTAACATGACAGTAATATAGCAGTATGAAAGGCAATTACTGTGAATGAAAAGTTTACATAGAGTAAACACTTATTATGTGCTGTGAAAAATATACTTTTCATTTTGTGTATCATAAGTGAAAATATGTTGAAATGCTTGAAAAGGGGCATTTTTGATGATATAAGATTAGTACTAAGAGTTTTGAAATGCACCATTTATTTGTGAAAATAGCAAAGCTATTAGAAAATGATGATAAGGAAATATTTGCCAAATTAAAAGTCTCTTATTACCATGATTCAACTATGAGGAAAAAAATGCATTTGGCAAGTAATTAAAATGGAGCTAGTCTAATTTTTAGGCGTTGCCTCTAGTGAAAAATAAATATACTAAAATGTATTTGAAATACATTTATATCATGCTAAGTATACTACAAATGCATTTACATATGTATGTACTTAATAGAAATACCCTGCAATTGTACTAAACTAGTTCAAGTCTGCTAAACTGGAACAACTAATATTGTGCTTAATACACTTTAATTGTGCAGAAGTAGTGCTGAAGTGATATACTGTAGTATGTTTGATTGTGCTAAAGTGGAACTATTACAAGTATACTTCAGGTACACTTTAAATATCTTGCATTTAAAGGCTGATTTCATTCAAAGATCATACAATCTTCATCAGCAGTGACATTAAAATGCATTTTAGGCTTAATATTAAGAAATGTGCATTGTGCACAAGTAGTACTCCAAATAAAGGTTAATTATTATTTTTATATCAGTAAGTCTCGAGTGATATATCAGTAAATATGTTAATAGATTTCAACTATACTTAGTATGAAATAAATGTATTTCAAAGTTTCCAGAACTTTCCAGGAGTTTCCAGAAACACACCTTTTATATATATATATACTGTATATATGTGTGTGTGTGTGTTTCTGGAAAGTCTTTCATTGCATTTACATCTGAGAAGCATTTTATTTTATTTTTATACAGAATTTCATGTTGAACCTACCACCAAAATGAGAATATTAGCAATAAAATTACATAAAACTGCTAAATAAGTGATTTATAAACCTATTGGAACATTATTGCTTACTGATTTATTTTCCTGACGTGCAAAAGTGCTGTTACATCGTTTGAAGATGTAAGTTTAGAAATCTCCCACAAGGCTGAAAACTGGGACACAAATGTACGAGGCGAGAAATCATCCGAGAAACTTCTGCACGTACCTCCGAGCCCGGGCCTGAGACGGTTGTCGTAACCATCGAGGAGGCTGTCCAGAATCCTGGTGAAAACTGTGGTGTTGTCTTTCTGCTCGTCTGCGGTCTGACTGGCGCTGACAATGCAAAACAGCAGACGTTTAATTCAAAACCCATAATCAACAGCAAAGGGTGGCTATAACACACGCTGATGTGTACAATCAATGCAACACCCTCCTCGGGGTAACTCTGAAACATGCAGCCTGTTTAAAGAGAATTTGCAATGCAATAGCCTGAAGATAAACAACAAATCTCCTTCCGTCTTAGGAGCAAAGAGGGATATACACAGGAACAATGCATTATTAATTAGCTAAAATACTCTTTTAGATGCAAATAAGCATGAGCTCTGGCTACACGAAGCCAAATCCTAAAAGACAAACCCATGGCTGCAAACTCTGTCGCTTATAAATATTTCAGACAATGCTTATGCGCAAAATGCAGTTTAATCATATAGTGCAAAATGGTACTTCATGAATAAGAGCCTGTGAGGACGGTGGCCAATTTGTGCTCCTCTAAAAACAATCACCGGCTGGTCGTTCATACATAATTGCTTGCTTTTTTGGTAATCATTGGCATTCTTTTCCCGCTGGCAGGTACCGGACCTGAGTGCGACTGCAGACTCAATAAACACTGTTTGGTGTTTCAAACATAAGCTTGGCATGGAAACAGATTTGAAGGAGAGGATGAGGTCATCACGATTAGTTAGCATGGACGCGCTTTCAAACAGAGAAAAGAGAGAGAGACGCGACAGACCCCGAAAGAGAGAGACATTCTGTGTCCTGTGGTTTCATATCTGCCATGCATTATTGCCAGTAATTCCACTATAAATCTTCCCCTAAACCAACATGGACAACTATTGATTCAAAGCAGTTAAATTAAATTTAAGCACAATTGTCAGATGATATATGCTCGCCGTCGCTGAAAAGAACAGCGCATGCTTTTTCTGCTCATTTCATGCACTCATTTCAATCAGTCTTAATGTCTCCCAGCAGAATTTCCTTTATGGAGTCCGAAAGTCTGAGACCACATTAGTGATTTTCAACAAAATGCTTTACTGTTTCTAGGTCACCAATCAAATGTAAGCAACATTTTAACTCCTTAAGGTCAGATTGAATTGTACAAACTTGCAGACTTGAGCAGTATGCTCCCAATTTTTGTTGCCATCAAATTCTGATTCGCTTTTATTTTTGCTCTATAATAAAAAATACAAAATAGAGGCATTTTCACAAGTGGTCTCTCACACCTTTGGACCTCACTGGATTGTGGCTCGAAATACAACGAGAATAAAAATAAAACAAGACTTCCACCCTCCCCCATCTGTGCAGAGAGATGCACACAGACCCCATGAGCGACACGGAAAAGGGGTCATGAGAGGAAAACGCAGTCTCATATATTACGCATGCATGCCAGTGCAACACTCACAGCACAACGGTAACGTCTCCACTCTTATCTCTCATAAATGCACGAACATTCAGAGTTCAGGGCATTTTTATTTTGTAATAATTAACTCAAATATATATTTTGGCAGATTTAGGGTGAATGAGGAAACCATACAGACATGAATAACACACTGCAGAATCCATGTGCTTATGAGCAGCATACAGATCCCCTTTAAACATTGTACAGCAACCCCATCTACAGGTCATCTGAACAGCAACAGTGTTGAATGCATGCTGTCCAGAGTCTGCTCTCACAGCACAGCTTACAAATGACACCCTGTATGGCATTTTTAAAATATTGTTATAAAATATTCATGGGAATGTCAACAAAACTGTGACGGTCACCTGTCTAAACGTATAAAATATGTCTAAAGAATTGAAAACGTTGCATGGCATTTGTAATCACTTTACAATTATTATTTCACAATCATAATTTAATATGCATCATTAAAACATGTTTTTTTCATGAACATCTTTAAAACTAATCATTTAAAGGTAAATCTGCAGCATAATTCTCTGCTAACAGCACACATGAATCCAAGCTGCATAATCTCATTAGTTAATATTACATTTAAAATATTAAATTACAATTAAAGACCTATTGCAAGCCAAATTTTCCCATAGAAATATGTATGCTTTGGTTACAAACCTTCGCATTTGTCCTTATATTTGAAATAGCTCTTGGCTATATTTTCAGAAATATCTTACTACATGTTTTTGTATAAAGAAACTAATTCAGTGATGTTGCTTATGGATTACAGACATACGCAGTTTTTTTTTTTCTTACTTCACAATGTATGTCAGCAAAATTCACCTATAAATGAATAGCACTCCACGAAGCAGTACAGCAGTAAACGACTGCAGAATGAGAACCTTAATGAAAGCTTCATTAGCATGACATCCTCTTTGAAGTCTGAGGTTCTGATCTTGGTCTAAGTTAACATTGTAGCTTTAGATCAAAGACCTACATTTAGATCAAAGTCCTTACATATTAAACTGAACATTACTGTAACTACAGCATACAGAGTGTTCTTTATCAAAAGCAGAGAATGTGTTAATCATTCCAAGATGTGAGTGAAATATGCATCAATCTCAAGTGCGTAAACATACCTTTTTCCAGCCAGAACACTGGTCACCAGTAAACAGGCCCAAATCCAAAGCCAAGCTGCTCCTCTTCCACCCCTCATCATTCTCCAAAGGATGAATCCCCACTAAAGAAGAGAAAATACATTCATTCAGAGAAACCTTACTGGAGCGGAGGAACTGCAGAAAGAAGCGAGGTATGTGGATGTCAATACTCATACCATAGCATTGTGATTATAGGGAGCATATGCATTAATAATGCCTTGATTTTCATTTGTAATATAATAAAAAGGCTCAAACCCTAGGTCTTTAGAGTCCGCTCACACACAACTACCCCCACAGTCACCAATAAATGTCTGTCTATATGGGATACCTGTAATTTTATATTTGTTATGTGATTTGTTGATCCGCAATAGTGAGACACTGCATACAATGCATTTAATCATCTAAACACAAATCCTATGAAAGCACAGTACCCTATGCCAGTTTAACAAGTGCTGAATAAAAATATTAATATTTCCCCTTTTTAACCTTCGAGATATAATTCAAAGCCTGAGCATATTTACTGGAGGAATACCGTGCTTTGATGTGGTCCTGACCCATTTATAGCTTACATATAGTGTAGATTAATACTACAGCAATTATATACATGAGCAGAATTAAGAGTAAACAAATATCACAGCTTTGCGTGACACAATACGACAGTTTATTGTCGACGACGTATGCCACAAGACCCACTATGCAAATCCTCAATGTTTAATCGCACTTACCCATTTCTGAATATTAATAACTGCTCATATACATATAGGAATGTGCATCAGAGTTCTATGCATATAAAAACACAGGGAGCTCATCTTTCATTCCGCTGGTTGGCACTACGCATTAACGCAAATCATTACACACACAATCAGCGCGTTAATTCTGCATTAACATCATACAAAATGATTTACAGCTCCATGTAAAAACCTTGATCATCCGCAGAGGCTCTCTCCGTGATGCCCACATTCAGACCGCACGAGATATATTTGGGAAAATTCCCCGACTTCCCAGGGATTACAATGCTTACACAATCCCTACCGTTCACACACTTTTGAGTTCTGTAGCGAGAGTGCATCATCAAAAGCACGTCTTAAGGTATCTCTGAATTAGTATTGGGCGTGCGCCTCGGGGTTGCTCCTAAACATGCATGTGTAGTAATTCAATTGGAGTAATTAAGCAAACAGTGCGCACATCGCCAAGTTCACAGCAATCATGCGTACCACAAACATCATGCAGAGATGAAAGTACCTCATAATCCATTTTAGATTTCCAGGAATACGGCACTACCTTTATGCAGTTGTGATCCCTCAACCCCCGGTTTTACATTATCCAAGACACAAGCATCAAGTCTAAGTCATGCACTTACGTTAAATCGATTGCACCTTATCGTCAAACTTTTGCACACGTCTTTTCTGTCTGGATGCTCTGAGATGATGCTCTGAGATGTGAGCTGTGCTGAATTTGAGCTCGAGGCTGCTGCTGCTGCTGATGATGATGATGCTGCCGAGCGCGCGCAGCTCTCGCGCACTCTTCATCGAAACTCTTCCCAGTTTACAGCAAATTAGTCATCTACCAAACCCAAATCCACAACAATAAAGCTTTACTACAGCAGCACACTGGTGCTATGTCGCTGAAACGAGATCGTTTGGGTGCATGGCGATTGTGTTAGCTACAGAATGGAAGGTGGTACCAATCTCACATCGAAAGACCAATCCGTCCCATTTTTATATGCAGCACAATTTCACTTGCGCTGCTGTCGACTTAATCTCTTTCAGTGGTTGGGAAATCAAATCCGCTTACATTTTTTTTTACCCGGATCTCGCCTCATTCGTGCTCTCTTGCGTTGCGGCGGAACAATAAACACACGGCGCATCGTCTCCATCACAATTAACATGCTATTAATTATTACAGCAACGTTGTTGAGCGATGCCACGTTAAAGGCATGCCAGGCATGCATGCAACAATATGCATGCCAATCCGCAGTGCATGCACACGCACGTAACCCAAATAAAGTAGAATGCATGCATCTCTCACCGAAAAATCCCGATGGCTCGAATCTTTCCCAAAATCAGCTTGAAGGAGTCTCTACAAACCCTCGTCTCACCGACTCACCCACCGCCTGGAATATCGCACAGATATGTTTTGTAATCAAACGCTTAAGGAAGATCCGCAGTCCTTACAGCGCATCTGCAGAGGAGCTTTCTGATCATTTGCGTAGTGAGGACACAAACTAAAAGCCGGAAGGTGTTTTAAACGTGACATTAACGAGGAAAATAGCGCAGCTTAATAGAGGCCACGTCGAGAGCATCGATCTCCGCCTGCTGGGTGTTAGAGAGCGATGCTGGGGCGATCTGAAACATTAGGACAGCTTTCAGACAAACTCCACGGCGTCTTGACGTTTATGTGCCCGTGTGCATGCTTAACAAGAGATGACGACGAGTAGCCTAGTAGTTCCGCTTTAACCTGATGCGATGCGAGCAACAGCTGCAACACAAATACTTTCAGTTCTTAAGTTTTAAAGAGCACGTTGGTATGCAATGTCTTGGTCTCTTAAATGCACCGTGTTCCCTTCCTGGAACTACCTGAGCAAAGAAAGTCGGATCTCGCGTATCACGTTTCGCACGTGACTGTGCAGACGGCGTCATGTGCATCAGGAAAGTTTTTTTTTATTATTTGCACAGCGTACCCTTCATCTAATCAGCAACTCATAAATGATTCACATTTATAGGGTGACATTCATTCTAATGCATGGTTCGTAAGCTATAACTTTACCCGTTTCGCTTCAGCACCACGGACAGCCACGAGACTGCAGACAGCTTTTAAAAAGGTTTCTTACAGCAAACACGTGCACTGGAGGGTTGTGAACAGGTGTGGTCTTCTTGAAGACACAGACCCCCGCATACGATGAAACCTTTGCATGATTAAGCATTATATTAGACATAACTCAACATGTTGTTTACAAAATACAAACATAAATAAAATTACCAATCATAGTTGCATGCATTTCATGCATTAAAGGTTAAACCTCTAAAATGTATTAAAAAATGTCCCACAGATATGGTAATAAGCATAAAGCAAGCAAAATACGTGGACAGAACTGTCCTGCTATTCTGTTAACATAGTGAAATAAATGTATAGCCTACAGTGAATGCACGACATATAAAAGTTTCTCATTCTCTGTTTATTGCACTACATTTTAGTAATGCTGGACCATAATTATCTCACTTCTCAATTTTTTTTAACAAAAAACAAAGCATGATGAATTGCAAAATGGTGGTCATGAGACTTTTACAAATGTATGCCATTTCTTGTAATGTTCATAAAATGTAGTCACATCCTTGCTCCAAAACTGTTTTTGACTTTTTGCAACTATTTGTACTCAATATCGCTCAAGAATAACCTTTGTTTGGATATGCATATGTATAAGATATAAACAAATGTTTTCATTCTGTGTCATTCACCATTCTTGAGTTAGAAAAATCATTGTACCTGATCTTTGACTGACTGTGTTACACTCTTCTTCGTGTACTTGGTCTTAACAGTTACACTGTCAAAGCCAATGCTTTGAAACACTTCTAATTAAAGTCTCACATATGCAAAGCAATGCACACATTCTAATGCATTCTGTTCTAGTGCATGCATGTACATTTTGTGCATCTAATCAAAATCAACACTTTTCTGCATATTGTAACACATCCTTCCTACCAGCACCGACAACCTTTGTCCTTTGACACAAAGAAGGCTGGGAAATGCTTTGTGCGTAGTATGCCAAGAAAATCCGCCAACTGTCTTCATCTTTTGATAGTGTGCCTTGGTAATGCTAACTGTTAGCTGTCAGGCTGTGCATCTACGGGGGAGCAGACAGTGAGCAGTTTATGTAACAGTGATTACAAGCTCGGGATTCAGTAAACCACTGCACACATTAATACTTCTCAGGCCATCTGTTTTGCCTCTTGCTTTCTTTCCTTAACATTTAGTATTCTTTAGCATGCATGAAAGAGTTTTAAGTGATTGTGTAAACTTAACAACTGACTTTATAGCAGAAAGTAAACTTTCCCAGAGATATATGAACAAAAGTCTCAAGATGTTTCAGCTTGTTCAAGAGAAAAGTAAATTCCAGATTCCCAATTCTGAGTTATGAGAGTGTCACAAGCATTGGCCTGAGGTTATGACAGAAACTGTCAGCCCACGCTTGAAATAGGCAGAGAAGGACGCATCTCAGATTCTTCACGCCTGTAAATGAAACGCTGGAAGAGGTGACATAATCAACACCTATGCGCTTCAACCGTTCAAGACTGCCAGATCTGTCACTATTTTGGGAGAACCGGCAACCGGGCTTCCCGGTTTCTGAAGCGCGAGAGACACGCTGTTAATCACATGACGTCTAGGAAAGCGTCAACAGGTGCTCATAAGATTTGCCTGCTGAACCAGGTGTGAATGTCATCAGTCAGGACACAAACACATGGAATTCATTCAGAGATGAGACCGAGAAAGATGAGAAAATATAGAATCTGTCTTTGCTGCATCACTCTATGAATATTTCAAACCTTCTTAACAAGAGATATGGACAATGAAATTAAACTGAAAGGCTGACAGCTCCTATATGATACAGTCAAACCAAAAATTATTCAGACACCAGAAGTCATTTTTGATATTTTTTTACTAGTGCGTGCAGGACACTATAGTTCATTTATGTAAGTGAGGATAGCAAAATAAAGTAAACTGTGACATATTATACCCAAAAATTCTTCATACAGTGGACTACCAGTAAAATTGATAAAAATTTGGGACCAAAAATTATTCAGCTAAAGTGATTTTTCTTTAATTGCTAATGCAACCTTTTCACACCACAGACTGAACAAAATGAAGCATTGCTTGGTAATTGGTTGAGCTAAATTGGTATTATCTAATTGTGTTCATAAAATCAACAGCTATTCAACTGAATTCATTACATACCTTTCTATCAAAGTTATCTGACATTATCAAGATTAATTTGTTCTGACACAGTTTAACTCTGAGTTCTTGTCATATTTTATTACCATTTTCTAAACTATAGCGAATAAACTGTGATAATGTGAGAAATGTTGAAGGTGTCTAAATATAATTTGATTTGACTGGACATATTTCCATTTAGTCCTTTAGCAGATACTTTTATCCAAAGTGACTTACAAATGAGGGCAATAGAAGCAATCAAAACTAACAAAAGAGCAATAAAATGCAAGTGCTATGACAAGTCTGCGTTAGTGTATATTATACAGTATATGTATACACACACACACACACACACACATACACAGAAAACAAGTAGATAGAATAGTAAAGGAATATAGAAAGCTTGTGTTAGAGGTTTTTTTTTAAAGAAAAATAAGCAGTTAGAAAATGAATAGAGAGTGCAAGTGATAGAGGGTCAAGTGTTAAAAAAACAACAGCAAAAAAAACTACAAAAAAGAAAACAAATAGATAAAATAGAATTAGAATAGAGAGTGTTAGCGGGTCAAATAAAGATGGAAGAGATGTGTTTTTAGCCGTTTCTTGAAGATGGCTAAGGACTCAGCAATTTGGCAAATATTAAAAATGACAAAAAAATATAAAAATATTTGGCAATGAAAGTGATTCTGTAACTGTGATGAAACCGTATAACCATTATTATGAGTATTATCTAAAGAAATGGTTCAAAATGTGAGGAGTGTGAGTGCTGACATGTTTTGCGATCTCTACTGCAGAGATAATGCTGGTGTGGAGCTCTCCGTGGTTCTGAACGCTGAGCACCGGATACGCTGTCCCCGACCGTATGACTGTCGCTTTCTGTTGGTTCAGGGGATGACAGGGTCTACAGCGAGCTGTCACACTGGAGTGGCTCATCTCAGCATGGGCCTGTCTCATCAACCTCCAGCGGCTCGGAGAGTACCTCTAGACACGCCATTGCACTGCAGAGCCAAGATTGTTCTAGAGACAGACAATTTGAGAGCTATTTCAGTCTAGTCTGAGGGCCGGCCACTGTCAGGTCAGGCTTAACGACAGCTATCGTGCAGTATATAATGTCATAATATGGTAAGGAGGTATCATGAAGAGAGTCATATGATAAGGGAGTCTTTACAAAATAGAATGAGGGGCTTGTTCATCACAGGTAGAAAACAACTTTCTGTTTCACAAAAGGTTCTTTGTGGTGAAAGAAGGTTCTTCAGATTATAAAAAGGTAAGGAAGAGATGGTTCTTTAAAGAACCTTTGACTGAATGGTTCTTTGTGGAACAAAAAATGGTTCTTCTATGGCATCGCTTGAAGAACCTTTTGAAGCACCTTTATTTTTAAGAGTGTGTGTTTATTGCAGTATTGTGTGTTTAGCTTACCAACATGTCAACTAATAGTGTTTTCTAATAGTACTTGGTAGGGATGTTTTTTTTGTGCCCCCGATCTGATCCAAGTCGTTGAATATTGACTATCTGCTGATACCGAGTCCTGTTCCAATACTTGTATTTTTCTTATTCTATTTTTCTGACTTTCGAGTCATTTTTTGGTAACACTTTATTTCGATAGTCCACTTTAGACATTCTATTAACAGTAAGTAACTTTGTAACTACATGTCAACTAGCAGTCATTAGAGTATTAGTAGACTGTCTGCTAAACATCTTCTAACACTTTATTTTGATGGGTCCACAACATACTGACTAAGAGAAATTTTGCAAGTATATGTCAACTTATTCTACTAACCCTAAACCCACCCTACTGAGAGTTAGTAGACATGTAGTTGCAAATAATGAGAATTAGTTGACATGTAGTTGACATGTAGTTACAAAGTTACTTATAGTTAGTAGAATGTCTAAAGTGGAAAATTGAAATAAAGTGTACTTGGACTCGGATGTACTTGGATGTCGGAAATGCTAAGCTCCCAGTAGGAACTTTTAACGCCAATGCCCCCTCAAATTGGAGTCCCGACTCGGATACTCAGAGGAACTGCAACAAACCCGACTTCAGAATCCAAGATGGCTGCTCAATGCATCAACCAAATGTGTCGCACTCGTCCTGACAAGTGAAGACACAACATTTCAATCGCCCCCTGGTGGATAGCTGCGGTATAGCTTATAAACTCTGCCCTCTTCATGTAAACGAATGGGACATGAAACTTAAAAATCAAATTACACATTTCAAACATGTACATGGACATGATACTTAGACATTATTTGTGCAAAATACTGCTTTATAACGTGTTTTTTTTTAATTAACTGGTAATGCTTACAATGAAGGCATCTGTTTTGGTTTTCCAATTTGTGTACTAGAACGTGGTAAACTCAGGTGTGAAGTAATTTCCAAATCTGATTGGTCAAATATTGCATGCGGCTTGCTGCTTGTGTTGCTACCTATGTGAGGTGTTCAAAATCAAATCACTTATTATATTCCATGTCAAAAAGCTCATAAAGACTCACTCCTGTCTTTGACTGATCCCAACAATGGACGCTACATGTCTTTCTCATTGCTGATACTGCTGGACTCTCTGAATTAACTCCTGCATTGTATCTCCATCGTTGTGTCTCCTTCGTTGTATTCCTTGTGTGCTCCACCTCAATAGTTCAGATGCTGACATATCTGCAAGGACATTGCAATCACCCTCAAGTTAAGTCATCATTGAGTTATTGAACTGTCTCTTACCTGTTTGTCTCCTTTCTGCAGATGAACTCCCTGCACTTTTGTTCACTATCATCTTGTGCTTGCGATGGGTTTTTCATGGCTGTTTTTAATATTAAAGTAAAATTGGTTGAATTCAAAGAAGTCCTCAAATGATTTTTACTTTGTGCTAATTGGATAGGATGAAAGTGCGCAATAAATAACCTCTCATGATAGACAGACAGTGGCCTCCCACCTGGCTGCTTGTCGTCATGCTCGTATCAGTCAACATCAAGCTCGACTGGCCTTTTCTTGAACCGTGACCACTTGGATAGATGCCACCATGCCTTTTTGGCCATACTGTGTCTGTGTTGGAGCCACTGGCCGTGCATGTTCTACCCTTTATCTCTTTCTTGCTCCCACCTCTTTCCACTCTTTTCTTTAAAGCGAAAGCACTTGACATTGCTCATCCCAAAAATAACCAGTTCAACATGGGAACATAGAATAATCGCATTTCTTCTGGTGAAGCTGCTCCTTTTCTCATGTTCTCGTTGTGTTTCCTCCACACTTAAATGGCAAAGGGTGAAATGCCCCCTAGTGTGCATTAAGTACCAGCCTGTCAGAGATTAGAGCTCGGCTCAGTTTGGTGCAAGCTATGGTCAGAACCGTTTACATAGCTGGTCGGTTTTAACATTAAATTGTTTTGACTCTATAAAAGAGTCACGGGTTAGAGCAATATATTTAAAGCTACACTTGAGCTTGTTTAATTGACTGGATATTACTGTCATGAGTCATTTTTAGATGCATAATACTGATTTATAAATACGAAGAGATGCCATTGGTAAAGGTAATAAAAAATACAAAATAGCATTAATATAAGAACAACACAATAGAGGAAAGGGAAAGGAAATCTTCCTGCTTTCAAGTGGAAAAGATGCTTTAAAGACAGTAATTACTACCCTCTCACACAAGAACTGTAATCACGTTTAAGCCTCCTCTGCCACGATGGTAAATCTTCAGAGTGAGGAAACTGATGAAGGTCAAGGGTTTAGGGGGTTAGACAAAGGCTCATTCAGACTGCGTTACTTGTAAGGAGTCCAAAGTCATCATCCAAAGAGACTGTTAGAGCGTTAGAGCATAATTTCCTAAACCTATAATCACTAATTGACCAAACTCTGCAGTAAGATGATAGTGTCGTAAACGCTTTTCACAGGTATATAATAGGGCCTGAAACTATTAAAACATTGTAGGAGTAGTTCACCCAAAAATTAACATATTCTGAAAATGTGCTCACCCTCAGGCCATCCAAGATTAAGATGAGTTTGTTTCTTCATCAGATTTGGAGAATGTATATTGCATCACTAGCTACGTTTACATGGACACTTTTTGCTTCCATCCGAATGAATTCATTCTGATTGTCAAATCCGAACGTAGTGTTTACATGAACGCCATATAAAGTGATCGGGTTGATGTGATCGTTTATATGTCACAAGCTTCTGATCGGATTTAATCTTTTGACATGCGCACACTGCATGAATATACAGTTTCCCGCTGTTCTCGTGTATTGTTTTAAAAAGCACACTTGATATTTATTTACTTCGGGTCCTAATTAGTCGACGACCAGCACATTAACTATTGTGCAGTGCTGCTTACTTTAGAAAGCCGTAAAAGTGCCCCTTCCCGTGATCAAAACCAGTCGTCTGTGGATGAGAGTCTTAAACAAGGACTGGTGGGACGTTGTCCTGCTCCACTTCACAGACGCTGAGTGAAAGCAGCGTTTTATAATGACTGGACACTCATTTATAACACTTTTATTCACCAGGAAGAACAGCTCGTTCCGTGCGTCATATGTCATTACGCTATTTTTACGTCACTGCACATGCGCAGTACTTTCCAGTTTCGTGTTTCAATCAGATCAAGTGTTTACATGTCCTCTCGTTCGGATTACAAAAGGAATAAACCACCCCTTACGATCCGATTGAAATTTTAATCAGATCTGGCCAATTCAATCCGATTGACGTGTTTACATGTGACTTTTTTATTCTGATTGTGCTTCTAGTCCTATTACGATCGGATTATAGTGTCCATGTAAACGCAGCTAGTGTCTCAGTAATGGATGCTCTGCAGTGAATGGGTGCCGTCAGAATGAGAGTCCAAACAGCTGATAAAAACATCACAATAATCCACACCACACCACTCCAGTCCATCTTGAGAAGCCAAAAGCTGTGTTTGTAAGAAACATTCTTCAGCCCAAAATACAAGCCAAAACAGCTCTAAACAAATACGTGGGTGTATTTTGATGTGAGAGGAAAACAGGAGATGGACTCTCTCACTGGAGGAAGCGTTATAGATTATCAACTCCAGAAGTGACAAAAACTGCCTTAATGATGGATTTGTTTCTTACAAACATGCAGCTTTTTACTTCACAAGACATTAATTGATGGATTGGAGTGTATTCCCACAAATGAAAGAAACCATTTGTTTTGTTCAGTTCTTCTTTTAACAGCTTAATGGTTGGATATGAAGAACACAGTCAACTCTTCAATTTGTGGAATGAGAATATTTAATTATTCGTCCTATTATGGTGTAGAACATTTGTTACTTCTTGGGTGTCACAAATATAAAGAATGTTTAAAAAAAAATTTACACTGTTTTTGTACTATAGTAAGTTTCTTCTGCCAATTGACAATCACCCCCGGGATTATTTATCTAGGTCATTAGCATCATCAGCATTATAGCAAACGACTGGAGGCTGTGTCAAGACACGGAATTTGCATAATAAGCATTCCACATTCCATGATGCATGCAATAATGCTTGAATTAATCAAACAAGAGCAATACACTAATAAACATTTGACCATGCCTCATTTTCCCTGTGGCTGTACTCGCAGGTTCATGGAAAGATAACAGCTGCTGACAGGCGCTAGAAGTTTTACAGAAAGTTAGCTCGAGCAGATGGAACCAGCTCGGCACCACTGTGTTTCCATGGTAATGTGAAGTTAACCTTATTTTCCTGTAGCATTTCTCATTTCCTTCGCAACACAGACACATCACACTCACACTCACACACTTGAGCTAAATGTGTCCTTGTGTCACACTTACACAAATAACCCAAGGGTATTTTCATCTACATTAGCATAGCTTCTGTCCTGCATACTCAAGGTGCATTCAATCATCGCTCAGAAATATGCAAGCATTTGCGTAGAGGGGAAAATAAGTAACATCAGAGGCAGGGGCTCCCTTTGATCTATGGCTAGTCCTAGATAGATGAATATTGTAATGCTCCTTCAGATTATAACAGCAAAGTGTTTGTTATCAGTGTTAAATCTAAAACCATTTGACATAGTCAAAAAGTGCGATTCTTTATTGTGTCCATTTCATCCATCACTTTAGACAGATATAAGGAGATAAGAGATAATTGAGATATGCAATCGCTTACATCAAAGACGTGTCAAGGTTTGTGTCAAAGGAATTCAAGGTATTTTGGTTGTCTTCCGCTGTGGATTTTTTTCAATTTAAGGCATATTACCCAAAGCGTCTATTTTGACATTTTTTTTTTTACTTAAAAAAAGTCCATTAATCTAAAAATATTAAATCTAAAAACATGTGTCCACAAATGCCTCATTAACAAACAGACACACTTTGATATTCAACATGATACAATGCCACAAATCACTTTGACTGACTAAATCTTACAAAAGCTGATAATCAGAAGATATTACAAAATAGCCATTCATCAAATGTGTTGAGATGAAAGGCACTTAAATCATTAACATTAATCCACTAGTGTACATAAGTTAACTTCAAGTCTAAAGTTAAAGGTTCATAAAAAAATAAAAAAATTAAAAAAAAGCTAGTAGAATTAAAGGGATAATTCACCAAAAACGTACAGTAGTCATTGACTATGAAATACTATGGAAGTCAGTGGTAACTGTTTGGTTACCACATTCTTCAAAATATCTTCTTTTGTGTTCAGCAGAAGAAAGAAATTCATACAGATTTGGAACAACTTGAAGGTGAGTAAATGTTGACAGAGTTATAATATTTAGGTGAACTGTCCCTTTAAAGTGCAAAACCACTACAAATGTATAATTATAATGTTAAGTGCTTTAAGTATGATGCAATGATGCAAGTTGGTTAGTTTAACAGCACTGGCTGTTCAGACCAATGTCTGATAAAGGTCACATTTTAAAACTTTTGGCTTCAGTAGAATGCATTTGCCTAATGCATAAAAACAGATCTAAATATTATTATATTAGTTATTATGCCAACCAACCTCAAAATCATTTTTACCTGGGGAGTTAATTTTAGTTTTGAAATAAAACAATTAAAAGTAAATGTTTTCAATTGTCTTGAATGAACAGAATTTGTAAATGTCTTGAATAAGAGGATTTGGGAAATTATATTTGAATGAATCCGTGATCAAAACTGCAAATATTCAGTTGCATTTCGATGACAGCAATTTGTTATGACCCAGACATTAATCATCTGCCAACCAACAAAGCACATTTTGTTTATTTCCATTTGAATTCTATGAATGCTTCTAAATAAATGATTTGTTTTCAAAGCTTTTGACTTTAAAGAGTCTCTTTCAGGTCCTACACATTCAAGAGTAATTCAAGGCCTCCTGCCAATTCAATCTTGTCTGAAGGTCAAGACCTCAGAGAATTGATGATTTTGACTGCTTCCTCTCAGATACGATTTTCACCAACTAACAATCCCAGCAGCCCATGTGCCAAACCCATTATCTACCTCTGGATCCATGAGCCCAGTTCAGCCCATTAGCAGTAACTACACCAGCCGAATGAGTTGTGTTTGTTAGGAGACCCACACATCTGCAAACGTTTTCTCTGCCAGAAACCCATGGATAGCTATGCAGGGAGGACATTCAGTGCTCCCCCCCCCCAATCAAGACCAGCAGAATAAGCAGGTAATCATTAACATGCAGACATCCTAGCATGGTTATTGGAAACTTCTCCTACTGTGTATTTACAGTCACCTCCCACGCACAGGCAAGAGATGTCGATGCTAACTGCTGTCACTCCAGCGATCACATGCTCGTCCAGGCAGGCTCAAGTCTCTATAGACTCTGACCCAGCTGGTATACAAGACTCTTTACTTCACACCGAGAGATCATTAGCATGTCCTTGCTACTTTAATTGCTCAGCTATTAGGGAGTTATTGTCCCTTTACAATCAATGTTTGTGACAAAATGATAAATAAATGAATGAATGAATAAATAAATGCGTTCGTTTCTCAATAATTACATGAATCCATTTGGGAATTGCTGAAATTGCTGCCATTATTAAATAGAAAAATCCAATATGCTTGGCCTTTGTTTCCAAATGTATAAAAATACAACAAAATTGCTGTAAAATAATAATAACACAGAATGCACAGAAGGGGAAGAAACACAAAGATCCTGTTATAATATATATGATCAGCATTTGGCCACATATTCTCATCCACGTCATATCTGTCGTCTCTTGCTATACACCTT
The DNA here is from genome assembly GCA_027422415.1 of Schizothorax lantsangensis. Lineage (NCBI taxonomy): Eukaryota > Metazoa > Chordata > Actinopteri > Cypriniformes > Cyprinidae > Schizothorax > Schizothorax lantsangensis. The sequence goes on from CM049859.1 coordinate 2,130,674, forward strand.
GGGTAGAAACACTTGGCATGCCTTATCCTCCTCTTCAGAAGAGATTCTCTGCAGCCGCCATCCATTGCATCCAGGAGGGACATGTGGACAATGATCAAACACTTTCCACCTTCAGGCAGAAAAAGATTCCTCAATGGGGTTGAGGATAGAAAAAACAGAGAAAACTGTACGAGGGAGAGGAAATTAAGCTTTTACTGCAGCGATTCTGTCACTCGTTGTTTTTCTACTGTACTATTATAGTCACATTCTATAGTCATGATGACTTTTAGATTGAAGAACCATGAGACGGCACAAATTTGACACTCACAAAAAAAATGTAGGCTGGTTTATATTAAAGAAAAAAGAAAACAAAACAAACAAATAATAGATTTCATTTTGTCTGTTCTATTCAGGTAGAATTGAAACATGACAATTAATGCAGTTTTTGTAATGCCATCAACTGTTAGTATTTTGTTAGTAGTATGTTAGTATATGTTCCCATTCAATAGAAAACTTGCTAGTGTTTTGATAGAATGATGAAATATTGGGTCAGGTTTTAATAGAGTTAAGTCCAGATTTACTAAACAGGGCAAATTAGCACAAAACCGCAATTCCAGAAAAGCGCCAATGGGAAAGTGGAAAGTTCTGCAGGTGATGTACTGACAATGTGCAAGTTAAAGAACACAGATGCAACAAGTCGGACAATGTCTTCCTCTGGCTTTCCAAATAAATTAATACGAGTGGAAAAAATTCTCTCCCTTCTACTACGCATGCTTTGTTCTCTGTGGTGTGTCCTCCTGGCAGCAACAATCATGGCCATGCCAAGCACAAAATGGGTTAAACATGATTTTTTGAGCAGTAAATAATGGTGCAAATACCAGTAAACTGACAACAGCAAACCTTAGTAAATTGTATAATGCTATTCATTTCAATACTCTCCAAATGCATATGCAATAAGGTCAGCTGCAAAAAAGACTGTATCCATGCCTTTCCGTAGACAATTTTTCACTGCATGTCTTCAGTAAAGCCAAAAGAGGGTTTGTGCAAACTGTTAGTAAATCTGATCCTTAGGGTCTATTGAGAAGCCGGGCGACCAAAAGAGATGGAGCATAGTGACCGAAGCGGCCGGGCCCAAATGCTGAAGTGTTCATTGTTCATTTAGTGCACTGCAATTTGTTCTGTGTGAACACCGGCCCCAAGCACTAATCTACCATGGCCAGTGCAACGTCCAGTGCTTTTCATCACGGCCAGACTGACTAGATGGACTGCATCATTAAATGAGAGACTGTCACAAAACGTTATTACTTACAGAAAAAGACAAACACAGCAAGGGAATGATCACTATCAGCTTTCAAAAATAATTATTGGCATACATGATTATTGACATGTCACATTGTTCATCTATTAAAGAGCGTTGCACTGGAATTCCTGCTCAGCTTCTGTGAACGGTAATATTTACTATCACAAGGTGCACATTCTCAAACTCTTAGTATGAACATCTAAACTGTTCACACAGTTGTCAGGCAACCCAGGCCACATACATGACTGCCTCCAAACGTGACTGCTGCATTCCAAACTGGATAAATCTGCCTCCAAAGGGCACTTCAGGTTGAGAACAAACAGGGCCTGCAACACTTCAGTGTGTACAAACTGAAGTGCTCAAAGCTGGCATGAAGGATTTTGAAGGGTACAACTGATGTACACTTCGCTCCCATGATTCTTTTGCACTGGTTTAATTGTGCAAAGATGGCACCTCCTTAATGAGTTTGGCAAGATGATGCAGAAGTGCATTCCAAGGAATTGTTTTTGGTCCCCTACAAAGCTCTCACTTTTGAGGTTGAACTCTTTGAAGCAATCAGGACATAGGAATGAGTCCTTCAGAAAGGAATGCAGCTACATCGCTGATACATCACTACATCGCTCAATGTAAACTGAAAACTGCTCTGGGAAATTCTAATGAATATCCTTTCACAGTTGGGACGGTGGCCCATGCGACCATCGATGGACAGGGATTGACAGTAAGGCAAATATGAGTGCTAACTTTCAATAAGTACATTGCCCTTTAATGTAATTACTAGGGTAAGACAAAAGTGAGTGTGAGCACCAGTAGTTTTCAACATCTTCCTACTAACTGGAAGGAAGATGGCGGCGCGTTCTGACGCAGCGGCTGCTCCAGGTCCCAAAGACGGTGCTTTTATGTCTTTTAATGTCGTCTGTTCGTCTCCAAATAGTTTAAATTTACCGCTAACCCATAAGGAAAAACACATATATGATCGCCGAAGCCTTGTGGACATCGGCAACGCGTACAAACACCAACTCTCGCAGGCGACTACTGAGAAGCTACGAGGCCTTTGTTTACTGCTGGAGCCGGACCTCGAGACCACGGCCTCGCCTACTGACGCTACCCGCACAAGGCAGCGTCGCAAGCGGTGTGAGAGAGGACGGAAGCGCGGTAAACGCGGAGGTATACGAGCGAGGCTAAGAGCTAATCCCACAAGACCGGCTCTTCCAACACTCATGCTCTCAAACGTTCGCTCTCTGGAAAACAAACTGGACTTAATTCAACTCACTCGGTCTACACAGCATGAGGCAAGGGATTGCTGTGTGTTTGTTTTCACCGAAACATGGCTAAACAACAACATCCCGGACTCCGCCATTCAGTTACACGGATTAAACTGCTACCGAGCAGACAGGGACTCATCACTGTCTGGTAAGACCCGCGGGGGTGGCTTGTGTGTTTATATCAACAAAGAATGGTGTAACAATGCTGCGGTAATATCAAAACACTGTTCATCGCTGGTGGAGTTTATGTTTGTGAAGTGTCGACCGTTCTATCTGCCGCGGGAGTTCACGGCCATTGTTATTGCCGCGGTTTACATTCCACCGTGTGCAAACGCTAAGGACGCGCTTCGTGAACTGTATTGCGCCATCAGTGAACAACAAACAAATAACCCCGACGGCTTTTTCATCATAGCCGGTGACTTTAACCACGCAAACTTAAAGACAGTTTTGCCAAAGTTCTACCAACATGTGAACTTTGCGACAAGGGGAAATAATACACTGGATTTTGTTTATACAACAGGGAAAAACGCATACAAAGCTGAACCCCGCCCCCACCTCGGGTACTCGGATCACATCTCTGTTATGCTAATCCCAGCATACAGACCACTTCTCAAGCTTGCCAAACCGGTTCAAAAACTCATTACAATTTGGCCAAAGGATGCTACCTCAACACTACAGGACTGCTTTCAGTGCACAGACTGGAACATGTTTAAAGAGGCAGCCACCTACAACAACCACACAGACCTGCATGAGTACACTGAAACTGTGACTGCTTACATCAAAAAGTGCATGGATGATGTGACAGTCACCAAGACCATCACCACACGTGCAAACCAGAAACCATGGATGACAGCAGAGGTTCGTGGGCTGCTAAAGACCAGAGACGAAGCATTCAGATCAGGAGATAAAGCGGCCCTCAAAACAGCAAGAGCCAATCTGTCCTGTGGCATCAAAAATGCAAAACGGTCACATGCTCAAAAAATCAACAATCACTTCACAGACAGCAGAGACACACGGAGCCTGTGGCAAGCCATTCAGACCATCACTGACTACAAGCCCCCGCCACAGGCCTGTGATGAGGACACATCCCTCCCCGATGCACTCAACCACTTTTATTCACGGTTTGAAATGCAGAATGACACACCTGCACAAAAACTGCCCACACCTCCCAACGACCAGGCGCTTTGTCTGTCTCCAGCCGACGTAAGGAAGACCCTATCTAGGATTAACCCACGCAAGGCTGCGGGTCCTGACAACATACCTGGCCGTGTACTGAAAGACTGTGCTGCACAGCTGACGGATGTCCTAACAGATATCTTCAACACCTCGCTGAGCCAGGCAGTCGTCCCCACATGTCTCAAATCCACAACAATCATACCGGTACCAAAGAAATCACCTGTGTCCTGTCTAAATGACTACCGTCCCATAGCACTGACTCCAATCATGATGAAGTGCTTTGAGAGGTTAGTCATGCACAACATCAAAAACAGCCTCCCCAACACACTTGACCCGCTGCAGTTTGCATACCGTCCAAACCGCTCTACGGACGATGCAATCTCCTCCACCCTCCACCTGGCTCTTACCCACCTAGAAAATAAAGACTCCTACGTTAGAATGCTGTTCATCGACTTCAGCTCAGCATTCAACACAATTATCCCACAACAGCTCATAAATAAACTAAACCTGCTGGGCCTTAACAATTCCCTTTGCAATTGGATCCTGGACTTTCTAACCGGAAGACCTCAGTCAGTCCGTGTCGGCCACAACACCTCGAGCACTACCACACTGAGCACAGGTGCCCCACAAGGCTGTGTGCTCAGCCCGCTGCTCTTCACGCTGCTGACCCACGACTGCACTGCCAAGTTCAGCTCCAACCACATCATCAAGTTTGCTGATGACACAACAGTGGTAGGTCTCATCAGCAACAACGATGAAACGCACTACAGAGAGGAGGTGACACAGCTGGCGGAATGGTGTGGCACTAACAATCTGTCCCTCAATGTGGAGAAGACAAAGGAGGTTGTGATGGACTTCAGGAGAAACTCCGTTGACCACCCCCCACTGACCATCGACAGTTCGACTGTGGAGAGAGTCAGCAGCACTAAATTCCTGGGGGTGCACATCGCAGAGGATCTCACCTGGACCACCAACACCATGTCACTCTCCAAGAAGGCACAACAGCGCCTACACTTTCTCCGCCGGCTGAAAAGAGCAAGTCTCCCACCACCCATCCTCACCACATTCTACAGGGGCACCATTGAGAGTGTGCTGACCAGCTGCATCACTGTCTGGTACGGGAACTGCAGTGCTGCTGACCGCAAGACCCTCCAGCGGACAGTGAACACGGCTGCAAAGATCATCGGTGCCCCTCTCCCATCCATCCTGGACATGTTCCTTGCACGATGCTCCAGCAAAACCAACAGCATCGTGAAGGACCCCACCCACCCCTCCCACAGTCTCTTCCAGCTCCTACCATCAGGAAGACGGTACCGGAGCATCAGAGCCCGCTCCGCCAGACTGCTCAACAGCTTTTTCCCCCTGGCTGTGAGAGCCCTGAACTCAGATCACCCCGCCTCCCTCTGAAACCCCATGCAACCCCCTACCTCCTGAAACATGGACCACCCCCCCCCCCTCTCCAAACATCCCCCAACCTTACCACACCAAAGAAAAAACTGTAAACTGTTTTTTTTTTTTTTTTTTTTTTTTTTCTGTGCAATCCAAGTGTGCTACACACAGGTGAGTGGGCCTGTACAAACCACCTGTAGTAACACACTCTCCTCTATGCACTAGACACTTTTCCTAACACTGCTATGTACACAATCCCACAAAAGACTCGGCAATATATGCATGTTTACATGCTCATGCACCACTACAAATCATCTTGTACTGTTCCCCAGCCAGCTGCTGACTCCCAATGTTTCTCTCTGCACATGTACAGTATTTATGTGAAGCATTCGCATAGTTTGTATAGTTTGTATTTTTTATCTTTATCTTTAGTTGTATAGGATAAACATTTAGGGTAAACAGTTTGTATAGTTTGTATTTTCTATCTTTATCTTTAGTTGTATAGGGTAAACATTTATATATAGTATACCTAGTCAAATCTGTCAGTAGGTTAGTTTTGTGTATAGGTTTATAGTGTTTTACTTCATTGTTGTATGTCTGTATTTATGTAGCACCGTGGTCCTGTGAGGCACGACATTTCGTTCCACTGCATGTCCCCACATGCAGCGGAATGACAATAAAGCTCAACTTGACTTGACTTGACTTGATATGTCATGGAGCTTCTCTATAAAAACCCTGAAAGCAGCGCTGGGATCACACTTGACTTTAGGCCAGATGGAAACCTTTGTAATTTCTCCAGGTAACCACTAAGGTCTCAGCAGCGCAGGTCCTAAGGCTGTGAAGGCCTGCAACAAACTAGGCCTGTGAGTCAACTTCACTAAGACTGGAATAGTATGCCAATAGAGGTCTAGTCTCCTATCCACTAGAAAATCAATCACTTGCATTAATACTTTTTATTAAAAACATCCTGTCATAAGACTGCAATACCAATCATAAAATCCACAACCACCTATGGCCTATGAAGCCTTTGGCAAACTCCAAATAATGCTTTCATATAAGATGCCTGCAGTGAAATCCCTGGGATCACATGGTATGATCATGTACCCCATTCCCAAGTACTTTATAGGACAAATTGCAAGAGCATGGAGGCCACATTTAATAAACGACAACTGCGCTGGCTTGGGCTTGTTATCAGGATGCCTCAAGAATACCTGCCATAGCAAGTCTGTATGGACAACTTCATCTAGTCGCCAGTCCGCAGGGGGCGAGAAGAAGAGCTACGTATAAAGACCATCTTTAAGGAAATGTCAAATCATTACCTCACAAGTAGAAACTGCAACTAACTGTTCCCCCTAGTGACAGCTTTGTCAAACAGGGGTGTGTTTCCCATACAATGACGTAACTCGCTGCTTAACCACCAAAATGCCATGCATTGTTGTAGAAACTAACTAGCTAGTCACGACTGTTTTCCGAACACGGTCGCATCACCTTTGTTTGAGCAATGTTGGTTCAACAATATAGGACGGTCAGTAACGACGTCACACGCAGGTGATGGACTAATAACTTTGGTAACACTTTATGGCCCGGTTTCACAGATAGGGCTTAGTCTAAACCAGGATTAGGCCACAGTTCAATTAGGACATTTAAGTAATTTTTATAAACATGCTTAGAAAAAAACATTACTGTTGTGCATCTTGAGGCAAAACAAAGGCACTGATATATTTTAAGATCAGTCACTGCAAGTTTATTTCAGTTGAAACAGCTAAGACTTACATTTTAGTCTAGGACTAAGCTTAAGCCTCGTTTGTGAAACCGGGCGTATAATAATTGCACACTTTGAATCATAAGTTAAGCATTAATAAATGGTCAATTCATCCGTTATAAAGCATTGTTCCAACATTAATAGGCATTAGTAAGCAGTTTATAAAAACAGCTATAAATGTTTTGTTCTTGAGCAAATCTATAATGTTTAATAATTGTATTTTCATACTTTATTAATGATCAATTTATAATTTCTAAATTATTACGTTATTTACAAACCAGTTATTTAGGAGTTGTCAGTGGTTCATAAGATTGTTTAGAAAGTGTACGTCAATGATTAATAAACTATTTAAATGTACATTTATAAATCGTATTATTTAGACACATGATAATAGTTGCTCAGTGTGTTAATAAATGCTTTATTAACACATATTCCTGCTGTAATTCATGATTAAGTCAGGTAGTTATAAAACATTTAGTAGTTGCCAGCCATCTATTTGTGTGAGCTCATCTAAAGTGAGGAATATTTATACCTTATAAAGCATTTATGAAGAGATTTAAAGGCTCAGTTATCTTCCAAACAGAAAAGTTAAACAAACACAACAGAAAGATACAAAACACAGAAATATTTTTTTCAAAATGCAAAAAATAAAACTGTACAACTGTACACTTGATAAAAAAAAGAAAAATAAACCTCTGCAATTTCATAGAAAAAAAATAATTAAAGTGTACAGTTTCATACAGTTCTGTATCCCTCTGTGTTGTGTTTGTTTATTTTTTCTGTTAGGAAGATAACTGAGCCTTTAAATCTCCTTTTTAATAGATATGCCTTATAAATAAAGAACAAGGCATTTATAGCTGTATTTATAAACTGCTTACTAATGCATATTAATGTTGGGATAATGCTTTATAAAGGATGAACTGACTATTTACTAATGCTTACCTAATGATTGATAGCGTGCAGTTATTATAAAGTGTTACCATAACTTCTTCTAATTCATTGATTCGGGATTTCCAAGATGCTGCAGTAACATACATGGCAATCAATGACTACTTCATTATTTTTTGTCATTTTGCTTTATTTGACGTTTGATTCATCATGGGTTCCATCTTATGTCATACTCCGGGTTTCCCTTACGCATTTATGCACATGTGCACTCTACAAAAACGGCGTTTACTGAGGCCACACTAAAATATATTGATTGAAATGGATATATATTTGAACGGAATGGAAGATATAGAATATACTGCATGTAAGTCCACATGTCTTAGTAACAAGACACTATGATTTTAACCACAGGTCAAGAGCTGAAGTTCCAACTGCGTAAGTCTGCGATGCTGTT